>SCLG01000019.1:16522-65360 GCA_004367875.1 Oikopleura albicans
GTAAAAACGCATTAACTGCGCTCAAAGACATATTTTTTTCTTTTGCGCCTAATGTACAGTGTGGAAGACCTATAGCCATAAGGGGATCCAGAATTATTGTAGTACTTGTGCCGTATCTCTCGACAAAACAACAAAATTTCATGAAGAGAAAATTTTGAAGGCCATTATGGCTATAGGTCTTCCACACTGTATTTTTTGACAAAGGCGGTCAAAATTCATTGAAATTTCACTGGTGGAATGCTAATTTTTTTATACTAAACATACTTCCTCATTCCGAACATTGTTTGCATTTATTACTTACCCGACCTTTGTTAACTTAATCTCTTAACTCTGCCTGTCGTTTGGTTTCATCAAATTCAGGCATTTAGATTTTATTGATAGAATTAACATATGCGGTTGATTTTTTAACCGCCAGCATGCGATACGTATTTGAAGCCAAACATACCGAAAAAAATGTCTAGGACAGATACCTAAATTCTTACCGGAATCAATGATAAGGTGGAAGTATTTAATTCAGGCAGATAAGTAATTAAATATTAATTGACCCAATGTGTAGGGTGTTATTTTTGCGCCGAATTCTAGTTCAATTTTTCCAAATCATTCTGCGTGAATATTTCAAAACGCAAATAATAATGAACTCACTAATATTAGCAAATATGGGAGTTAACATATTTGTTAAATATTACCATAATTATCAGACTAGACTCGTCTGTTCAGAAATAAAACAGTAAATTTGTAAAATATGGATTGGAGTTCGAAAAAGTTGTTTTTAAAAATTGAAAAATAAAACTCAGAAAAATTAGCCGAACTCTCAATAGATATTCCGGAATTCAAAACTGCTGTTCAAGAAGATGCTGCATCTATTTTCATAACCCCCAGTGACAATATCAGGCATTCATTACAAAATTATTAAATGAATTAGTATTTATTAAAGTCGTTTTTTGCGTATTTACTTACAAGGATCGAGAATATTTTTTATTAACTGGTCATAAATTATGACTCATAATCTGTGTTGATGTAATAATCATTTTTGATAAAGCTTCACGTTGAACTTGATCCAAAACTGAATTCGGCCACTACAATTCATTTTTTTTTATTTAACGTGGAATGGCAAAATTACTTTTTCAGAAAAAAATGTAATTTCGGTTTATTCTCATTTCTCTTATATGATGCGATAAGGTTATTAAAAAAGTGTTGTGAATTAACCTGGATAAAGAAACAAGAAACGAGTCCGAAAGTTGGTCAAAAATATTGCCGAATCTTCGGTCAAAAATATTCGAGCAAATCTTGACGCGGCATACCACCAAAACGCTGAATTGAATGCTTTTCATCCAATAAATGAAGCTACGGTTTCTAGAATTACATTATATATTTTTTGAAAAAAAAATTGAAAAACTTTGTGCTAAGATAGTTAACTTCTATATGAAATTCGGTGAATATTGCGAGCAAGTATATTGTTTTCAAAGAGCGCTAAATTCAATATGACGACTGGGAAATGTAAAAAAAAGGCTAATTTGAGTTGGGCGGCCCAACTTGGGCCACGCGAGTTTTGACATAAAAAATAAAGTTGCCAGAAACCCGGTAATTAAGTAGTTGGGGTTGACGCAATCGAACATTTGCTCTGGGAGCCGATTCTGGATTCATTTCCGGATCTTGAGCGTCGCGATCAATTGGTTATTGGTGGCACATTTCAAGACAAAGAGCTCGTTGCTTTTTACAGCCTCTTGACTGGAACATTCACAAAACCATATTACAATGTTAAACCGACCAAAAAGACTGTTCATCTTCGTCTTTGTGAGGTCCATCATCTTAAAGGAAGGGATACTGTATATAATAAGCATTGAGAGCGTCAGTTAACCATAGCCAATTTATTACTCGGCGTTCTACATATATTTTCGCCATGTTTTCTCCCGCATATTCTAGAAGTTATTGTTTGAGTGTTTGACGTGTCAAAAAACTCGCATTTGTCTATCTAGAAAATACGAACGAAAACACGGCGGATTTTCATGTAATACGCTGAGTAGAATTTTTTTTATTTTTTGAGAGATATTTTTTTATTTCAAGTGTCAAAATTTTTAGTGCTAGATTTTCAAACGCTGTTTGAATAGTTTATATCTATATCTATTCAAAGAAAATAAAATTGCGAAGACATACTGCTTAATTGATTTGATTGATTTTTTCAGGTAATTTGTAACTCTTATTTTTCGAAAAACAAAAACTTAATGGACGCAACGGAAGCCAGTCGGAAATTATGTCATTCTAAAACTTCGTACATCATCAACGGAAGTTCAAAATGAACGGAAATTATGATTAACCGACAACCCCTTATTTTTACATTTATCCAATCATCATTACGTGTCTTTATTTTTTGCCGAATCAAAAATTAAATTTCCTTACTCATTTTGTGGTGAATATTCGAATAATGTGAATTTATTTTTTCAGACAAGTCGGCCTCAGGTAGAGAATTCGCGAAAATTTCATAACGACGAATTAGACAAACTACCCCAAAAGTAGTACACCAGGTGACAAATGTGATGTCTTAGTGCAGCGCTTGTACTCGGCGTTTTACATGAATTTCCTCCGTCTTTTCCCCTCATTTTTTGATGACCATATTCGAGTTTTTGATGTGCGGAAAAAAACTCGAGTTTGGCTATCTAGAAAATACGAAAAAAAAAACAGCGGAAATTCAAGTAAAACGCTGAGTAGTATAAATCATTAAAATTTTAACATCGTTTTTAGCATATGCCATTTTATTTTCGAAATTTAAAAGTTGACACAAAATAATAACTTTTTTGCAACTAAGATGTTTTATATGTATAAGGCCAAAAAGTTCCAGTTTGAAAATCTAGAAATCATAATCTCACAACCAGTGTACTACTGACATGAAAGTGTGAATTCTCTTCGAAGTCATAAATTGAACGCTTCATTTGGCGTGGAGGGTATTTGGCCGGGCCCAATCAGTGGCGAAGGAGCAGTATTTCAGAACGAAGACGTGGAACTGTCAAAAGCATCACTAGCTCAAGCATTGACCATGCAACGTTCGCTAAATATCAAACCGGAAACCGAACCAAATGCAACAACCGCAACCATACGGGCTGCTCTTTTGAATCATGTACAAAAAGAGTTTTGGCACCCGAAAATGATGTGGTACGGTCCGTTTTAGGGTCGAAAATTCAACGAACTTTTGTCCTTTTAAGTGTTAAGATGACCAAATTCTGATATCTGGTTAGGTTGTAAACTACATCTCTATTTGCAAATTTTTAACCCTTATAAGTCAGGCATTGGTTCCGCTAGAGGATTAGCTGGTTTCGTGGATCACCATCAGCTACCATTTCGACTCACATTCAAAAAACGAGAATATTGGTCCAAGATTGAGCTCAAAATTTTTTAACCAGCTTTTATGGAGTGGGGTACTTTCACGAAAATTTGTGGTCGCGAAAAAACCCGTTTACGAGTACTCTCGCGACCACACCCTTTGGTCGCGAATTTATGTTTAAAATATGGTTACGCGACCACATGGTCGCTAAATGGTGAATTTAGTGAGGTTTCGTGACCAAATGACGTGAAAGTACCCTTCACCTTTTTGCGTTCAAAATTTCGCCCTTACTCCGTTAAAAATTTTGCCAAACATGGGTATATACTAAACCTCAGAATACCGTTTTTAATTAAAACGTTCCACTTCGTACAAAGTTTCGAGTTTTTCTTCAGGGACATTACGCCGAAATCGGTGATGGAAATTATTCTATGACGGCAGGGTGGCACAGTATCACGGCGAAGCACGGTACGGCCGACTGGCTTGGATACCCGGCAACAAATCGAAATGTCACAATGCGCGTTATGGATTTCTATTTTCATGATGAAGGAAAAATTCGCGAAAATTGGGTACCAATTGATATTCCTCACATACTCGATCAAATCGGCATAAACATTTTTGACATTCTGAAACAATAAACTGTGAATAAACGTTTGTGAAACGATACTAGTAGAACTTGATCTTTTCAAACATGGTTTTCAAGTGATACAAAAGACAGTCGGTTCTTCAAAATATCGGTAAAATGAATCAACTGAATAAAATAACGTGATAATAGTTTGAAAAATATCCTCGTGGATTAGAATAAGAAGTATTATTCATTAGAAGACAGATTATGGAATTAATCCGTACCGCCAAAGTCAACTATAGCACACCTTGGAAATAATCTTAAAACGCAATTGGTTAGCACTCAGAAAGATCTTTAAAAAAAATTCAAGCAAAACATAGTGTGCTTTGTTAAAAATATCTTTGGCCGTTGAGAATCTTAGAAGTCGGCACTCGGGTAACCGAGTTTACCCGAGGCCGACTCGGGTAAGGCGGTCGGGTTTGACGGAATTTTAGTCAGTTACGGGTAACATCGGGTATACTCGGGTAATACTCGGGTCGGGTACCCGAGTCTTTCAAAACCTGTGAATTCAGTCGAGTATAAAGTCCTGTTTAGTCAGGTCAGACTTTAAGAACATTTGAGTTTCCCATTTTATTGTTGCGATGAGAAGATAGAACAGATAACACAAACATCGGATTATTACGTATAGACTATACGGTATGGTCAATAATCCATACTGATTTATAAAATCAGTCGACCATGGCCCATATGCCTTTGAAAAACACGACTTTGGCTTCTATATAAAGCACATTTTTTGTGATTAAAGTTATTGTTTGCATGCGTCCAAACATTGGTCTACACGGCGGCAGTTTATTCGAAAATATTAGAAAGTGCAAGATTTCAATAAATGTTATAACACTTGTACAAGAAAAACGCGATAAACTAAATGTTTGATAATTTTCCAACCGTTTTTTTTTCTGAGATAATATCAAAAAATTGTTTGATAAACAATAAAATTTGTTTTCAACGTGAAATTGTTCCATTAAACATGGCAAATTGCGAAAACTATGACGATGTTATACTACGGAGTTTCTAGTTGGGACACCCAAAAAGAACTATGCTTTTAAATTCATAGTTGTTAACGTCATTTAACGTCGTTTACTTATTTACATTTTTGAAAAAAGATGTCAGAGAAAAAAAATGTTTGTGAAATCTATTAATTGCAAACAACCTATTTTTGGGGGTTTCCTGGCTTTAATCTATCACCAATTATTCTTGATAGCGAAAATAAAATTGTACTGTCTTTTTGCTGTCCGACTTTGTAATCGATTATTCTATGTTGGTTTCTAGTGTTACTTCATTTGATGAAACCAAACGGGACTGGACAAACGTCCGGTGGTCGTGTTTGGAGGTCTAATTATTTAACCCATTTTCTTATTAATAATAGTATTTTCTCAAAACTGTGTCTCGAGAAAATGACAAAAATTATATGACTTTCATTTTCAACTATTTTTGCAGGAAAACTACTGAAAGATCAAAGCGGGACTTGTAAAACTTGTGTGAATTACGACGTCATTTTTAAAGTGCGGCGAGAATTTTGAACAGTAAAGTGGTTAACCGTTGGATTCCAGGATATTTGAGATGATTTGAATATCGACAGGAAGGAAAACGACTGATTGTATAAATTTACCAAAGTGCACTTCTAAGAGCTCCAATCGTGTTTCGCTAAACATAACTTTTTGCGCGAAATTACACCACGTAATCAACACTTTTACTGCGAAATCATTACATTTTTGTACCATCAAGAATGTTTTTATACTTTACTAGGGACTAATTGTAATAATTATTAGACAATTAAATTTCAATCAAAATCTATTAAAATAATTTCACTTCAAGTTACTTAACTATTTGCAGTCTGCTCGTGTTAACATTTCCGCCTACGCATTACCCTATAGTCTATAGGCTATAGCCTATAGAGTTACCACAATCCAATTGATTTAACGTATTTTCTTCATTTAAGAGTTAATTGATTAAATTAAATTGATTAAACTTACCTTACGGTTAAAGAAGTTAGTACTGCATTTAACTGACAGAGGAACCATACGCCATTTAGTAACAAAGTTATTTATGACCGGTGTTGGAAATGTTGGCCAACGCTCAAAATTTCCCCAACGCTCCGAACACGTTGAGAAAAAAAAAATTTCTCAACGCTCAACGCTCCTAAGAAAACTTTCCCAACGCTTCCAAAACAGTGTTCAGTCTGATTATGACATTTTCGGCAATTTAACTCCCTCTAACCGACGCGCGCGCCTTGTTTATCGAATATTAGTCTGAAGATAGTAACGAATTTTGATAAAATTAAAACAAATCTACTAAAAAAAATTAACTGCTTATTATGTATGTATTAATTTAATTCTAACTTATAAAAAACAATTTTTACAGAGAAAAGTTAAAAATCGCCGAAAACGATTTTCTAATAAAATCGCCAATACAGGCGCGCACCAATGGAATTTGGCACCTGTGGACCAAATTGTTACTCTTAATANGTAAAAAAGTAGTGTATGAGTGAATAGGCTCAGTTATATACTCCCACTCTCGGGCATCCTAATGCGGCAGGCAATTGCAAACTCCTTTAATCACAAAGTAATGCGAGCCGCTGCGCAACTCTTATATTTTGTTCTTTTCATGAGATTTGGCGCTTTCTAATTTACATTTTTGAAAAAATATGTCAGAGAAAAAAATGTTTGTGAAATCTATTAATTGCAAATAACCTATTTTTGGGGGTTTCCTGGCTTCAATCTATCACCAATTACTCTTGATAGCGAAAATAAAATTGTACTTTCTTTTTGCTGTTCGACTTTGTAATCGATTAATCTATGTTGGTTTTTGCTGTTACTTTATTTGATGATGCCAAACAACCCAAAAATAGTGTTATTTACACGGGGCCGGACAAGCGTACGGGGGTCGCGTTTAGGGGTTTAGTTATTTAACCCATTTCCTTAATAGTATTTTCTCAAAACTGTGTCTTGAGAAATTGACAAAAATTGTTTGATTTTTATTTTCAACGTTGATCAACTATTTTTGCAGGAAAACTACTGAAATATCAAAGGGACTTGTAAAACTTGTGTGAATTACGACGTCATTTTTAAAGTGCGGCAAGAATTTTGATCAGTAAAGTGGTTAACCGTTGGATTCTAGGATATTTGAGCTCAATTGAGATGATTTGAATATCGACAGGAAGGAAAAGGACTGATTGTATAAATTTACCAAAGTGCACTTCTAAGAGCTCCAATCGTGTTTCGCTAAACATAACTTTTTGCGCGAAATTACACCACGTAATCAACACCCTTACTGCGAAATCATTACATTTTTTTACCATCAAAAATTACTTAACTGTTTGCAGTCTGCTCGTGTTAACATTTCCGCCTACGCATTACCCTATAGTCTATAGGCTATAGAGTTACCACAATCCAATTGATTTAACGTATTTTTTTTTTAGTTAAGTGTTAATTGATTAAATTAAATTGATTAAACTTACCTTACGGTTGTAGAAGTTAGTACTGCATTTAACTGCCAGAGGAACCATACGCCATTTAGAAACAAAATTATGTATGACCGGTAGGGTGTCCGCGGTTAAAATCGGGGGTCTCCAAATCACTTTAAAAGCTTGCGCATCGGATTCAGAATCATCCACTGAGCAAAAAATTTCATTACGACAAATTCCTAACTTTAACTCTTAGGGGTCAAAATGGGCAAAAACGACGTTTTTTTCAGAAAAAATCGATTTTCTAGAAATTTAGGGCTCGGAGTTTCCCAGTTTTTTTTTTCTATATCAAGCTTGACTATACTGCATCCTTTTAGTAAAAAAAGAAAATGAAAAAAAGAATAGGATTAATTCGAAACAGGAACTTTTCCGACCCAAGTCCCCCTAAAAAAAGCATATAAAAGCTTATATGTCCCAAGCTTTTTTGGAAGGTCCCCAAATCAACAAAAATGTATACCAGGTGATAGAGCATGATCCACTGATTAAATAATCTTATTACAGGACCCCCGAAATTTAACCCCTAGGGGGCAATTTTGACGATTTTGTATTTTTTTTCGATTAAAATAGATTTTTCTAGAATACTAAGACAAGGGCAGGTCCATTTTTTTTGTCACAGGCACCTCTGACTCATTGTCTTTGAGTATCATGTGTCAAAAAAATCTGAATGTTACTGTATATATTCGAAAATCGCAATTTTTCTCGTTTAGATCGCTAAAAATGCCATTTTTGTTTTATTTCTATATTTTTTTTTGTATTTGAGTAATCATAATAATTAATTTTATAATTATAATTAGTTTATAAANCAAATATTAACAAAAATTGGAAAAAAAAACAATTTTATAACTAGTCTCATGACAGAGCAGCCCCGCGAAGCGGGGCTGAGTACGCGCATGTAACCAGTCCAATGACAGAGCAGCCCGCGAGCAGCCCGCTTACTCAACTCTGCTTTTCGGGGCTGCTCTGTCATGAGACTTGTTACACGCGCTTACTTAGCCCCGCTTTGCGGGGCTGCTCTGTCATGGGACTGGTTACAAATTTGCTCTCTAGCGCCCGTACGTTACCATCTACAAGTTTTTTGATAATTCCAAATAACTCGCAAGGTCCGATTTACCCTAACTCCGGATTATCAAAGCCTCAAAGCTTTTCATTAACAATGTATTGCCCAAAAAATGTGCCCAAATGTGACTTTAAGTCAAAAAAACATCATTTTTTGTGATTCTGTCATACTTTAACGACATAATAAAAAATAGGGCAGTTTTTTTTGGCCCTAAAATTTGTTTTACCGCGCGCAAGACACCGGGCTTCATTGTGATATAGGTCTACACCACTGTTTAGCCCAAAAATGCTTCAAAGTCGAAAAATCACATTTTTTCGATTTTTGAACATTTAAAACATTATTTTCAATTTTTTTCACTTTCTGCCAAATAATTTCAACATATTCGTAATCAGTGAATCTAGAACTTTCTTTTGAGCCTACTTTCGGCGAAATCGAAAAACAAATTTTGAAAAAATTTTAACCCACCCAAAATTTACGAAAATTTTCGAAATTTTTTTTTTCGAAAATAGTTTCAAAAAAGCTACAAAATGTATATTCTGGATTTTTAATATTGTTTCTGGTATTCCCATACTCAAAAGCTTTTTGATGACTTATAATTTTTTTTTCATTTTTTTTGTCGGTGGTGAACATTGAAGGCCAAATAAATAAATAAGGAGGTCCTCCAAATTTGCTCAAAATTGGCTCAACGTATAAACAGAGTTTCCTTATTAATTGAAAGAAAAAATTGGGAATAGGAAGTTTCTATTTTTTTCGTAATCGACGATTGAATTTAAAATTCGGCCATTTTTCGCAAATTTTCAATTTTTCAAAATGGAACTGTTCAAAAACGGTGCGTTCAATTTTCACAAAAAATAGATCGCTAAACTCAGTAATTTGCGGGCTTCAATTTGGTACACATTTTTACCTCATTATGAGAAAAAAATATTTTCCGAAATTCTCAGCGGGGGGTCCTTTTCGAAAATTTTGAAAAAAATTTTTTTTTTCAAATCTTATTCCAAAATGAACAAAACGTATAATCTGAATTTTTCTCATTGCTTCTAGTATTGATTTTAGCCCAAACCGCGGACACCCTAATGACCGGTGTTGAAAATGTTGGCCAACGCTTGATTTTTCCGCACGCTCCGAACACGTTGAGAAAAAAAATTTCCTCAACGCTTCCAACACTGATTATGACATTTTCGGCAATTTAAGGTATATCACGGCCCGCAAGTTCCCGTGTAGGTTCTTTCATGTTGGTCCCCCTTGGAGGTAACGAATACAATAAATTTTTCAAGGGGATGAAAAGGAGTATAAAACTCGTATATAAAGGAGCATGTGTGGTTATTAATTATGTTTTACAAATTTATTTATACCAAATTTGTTTTTGCTTTCTTACACGTATCATGTACAGTTAGTTTAATCTTCAGTAATTCATTTCGCCGAATAAACATGTTTTGTGGGGGGAGAAGAAGAAATTGATAAAATGATATGTTCGTTGTAATCAGCAACAACAGAAATTTTGCATTTGACACGGCGCCGAGCATGACAATCGAATAAAACCAATATGATCAATGCAAGGAGCAACTTCACCGAAAATGTTCACGTTTGAACGCCATTTTTGCATTTTTACGACGTCAACTGTTTCTTTATCTTGGAAATAGCGTTTTATTTTAGCAAAAAAGCTCCTTTTTCGTGATATCATGATAAATCAAAAGTATAATGAGAATGTTCTGCTGATGCGATTAATTAATAAATTAGTTTAAACTCTAACACTCGAACACGATGAAAACGGGTTCAGATATCGTATCGGACGGCGCGGCGCGTGCTGAGCGAAAGCTGTAATCGTATTGAACCAATCAGCGCACGCCATTCGATATGTTTTCATCCTTTCTATATCACGCTTTCATCGTATCCGCGGCTTATTAATAACCATTTTTCTTAACTTTAGGGAAAGACCTGATGAGCCCTGATAAAAACAGAATTAATTGATGTTTCATTTGGTTTAAAAACCGATATCTTGAAATACTGACGTGAAAGCAGTAAAAAAAGTACGAAAAGCGAACAACACGTCGATTAACGCAAGATCATTATCAAATTGATTTTACATTTTTTTTCAATTTAGAAACCAACAATAGCATTCTTCAATTATGAATAAATAAAAATTAGGATTCAGTTTTGAATTATAAAAAGTTAAATTATACATAGTTTAGACAATTTCTGAACAGAGATAATAAAACTGCTATAAATTGTTACGAAATAACATAAACGGGAGCACCTGAAAAAGTTTATGTTTTTCTTAATCCAAAACATGCTAATGTGGCATTTAACGCGTCGCCAGCCCGTTAGTCGAATAATAATAGAGAGAAACAACCATACGGAGTTAAAACTGATCAATTTATATCAAATACAACCTATGGATGAAAAACAGTGTGATTGTCAGTGCAGTTTCGTGATTGTGATTTCTTAATTGTGATTTCGTGATTGTAATTTCGTGATTGTGATTTCGTGATTGTACTTCCGTGATTCTGATTTCGTGATTCTAATTTCGTGATTCTGATTTCGTGATTGTGCTTTCGTGATTGTGATTTCGTGATTCTAATTTCGTGATTTTATTTCGTTACTGTGAATTCGTTTGTGTTATTTCCTTATTGAAGTTTTCTGATTATCTATTTTTCATTATGGTATTGTGATTTTGATTTTGTCATTGTGATTTCGTCAGCGTTATTTCGTCTTTATGATTACGCCATTATGATTTGTTGAAAATGAATGCGAGATTGTGATTTCGTGCCTTCTCTCTAACCGAAACTTGTCCCGTGATTAAAATTTAAATTTTTGGGAAAATAAGTCATTGATCTGGAGTCGGTTTTTGCAACTTGGCATGGCAGAAAAATAGCAATTAAAATTGAAAAGCACCGTGGAACCCGTGACGTTATACATCTTGAACCATAATTATGATGAATAGAACACATCGGTTAACATCAAAATGATTTAATTGCGGGTGTGGCCTTCAAAAACACCAAGGTCACAACTTGCATTTACATCACTTTCAATTTCGCCCCTTCCGGGAACGACGAGTTATTCTGCACTGGCGACAAATATTTTTTGGTGAAAACATTAGTATATTGAAAAAATAACAAATTGTTGAAACAAATCTTTTTCGTTCACACGTTTCCGATGACGAAAAACGAAAAATAGAAAAATACACCAGGTGCTCCGTTATGTTACAAAAAACAAATTACATAACGGAAAATTGTAACCTAACGGCGCGCTGGGTTACAAAAACGATTTTAGGGCCGAGATCACTGTAGACGTCCAAAAAATCTCCCGAAGGGCTTAAAGTTTGAGAAATTTTGGCGGGACGGGATTTTTTTCAGATTGCCTGTAATCTGATATTGGCCGTTGAAATTCTAAAATGTTAATTTAAGGGGTAAGGGCTTTTTGTATCAAAATTCCGATGTCATTTTCGGATTTTTTGACCCCAATTTGCTATTGTTGAAAAAAAATTGACCTTTTTTAACAGTCGGAAAGCCGATTTTCAAAATTTCGGAATTTCCAACTGTTATTGCGATTAGTCATAGCCTATGACTTATAGGGGACAGAAAAGGCCAAAATATACGATTTCTCGGTTAAATGGACCAAAAAATTGGTCCAGTTTAAGGTAAGTTAAAAATAGTAGTTTGATATGCAGTTCGACTAAATCGACCACGGCGAATCCGAATGTCTGGTCAAATTTTTGACGCGATGTCCGGTTAACCGGCGAAAACACCGGTTATCGGTTTTGCATATACCACCTGTCTACCGAACTTTACAAAGCGCTGAGGAAAAAAGTGTTAAGTTCCAGGAATTTTGTTAAGTTTAACAGACAGTGCGTAGGCGGAAATGCCGAAAAGCATTTGAAAAAAAATTGTTAAGATTAAGGCATTTAGGTTTTCTTTGAAAACAGACAAAAGTGTTAAGTTCCAGGCAAATAGGCTTTTTTTTAATTTAGTTACAATTTCGGAAAAAACCTAATAATTTACTCTATTTCTGCTATGAATTATATCATCATAAAATAGAAAACTGAAAAAAAAATGACACAAAAATATATTTGTCAATTGGGAAAAAATCCAGATAATTTATAAAACTTGTGAATCAAACGTCCGAAAAATTCTGTCGAAAATTCGAGGAAATAGTTTTTCTTCAAAATTGGTGAGGTTATACACCACGTGTTCCCGGAACTTAACAAACCTTGAGGTTGAAAAAGGTGTTAAGTTCTAGGCATTTTGTTAAGTTCCCGGCATTTTGTTAAGTTCCCGGCATTTTGTTAAGTTTAGCAGACAGTGTGTGGGCTGAAAATTTGATGCGAGATGACTGTTAGGTTCCGGGCATTTTGTTAAGTTTAGGGGCGTTATCTTCCGTAGACTTGCGGTGTACTTCCCAATACACCAGATGTACCTATATCTTAGGAAAGTTTAGAGCTAAATTGAACCAAGATAACGGAAAATAGGGCCATGTTACCAAGATAACGGTACATTGTGTGGGCGTATGGTTGAAAATGCGTAGGCGAATCCAAGATAATGGAAAAAAGGGGCGAAAGTATTGCGAAATACATGTTTTTGTTTATAAAACCCCAAGATAATGGAAAATAGGGGTTATGTAATTCGAGAGTATTGCGAAATACNTTGTAATAGTATCGTGTCACGCGTGTTGGCATCGGGCCAACGTTCACTTTCGCTCTTCTTCTTTTCTCAAGTCTCAGACGCCGCGCGCACCGTT
The DNA here is from genome assembly GCA_004367875.1 of Oikopleura albicans. Lineage (NCBI taxonomy): Eukaryota > Metazoa > Chordata > Appendicularia > Copelata > Oikopleuridae > Oikopleura > Oikopleura albicans. The sequence goes on from SCLG01000019.1 coordinate 29,715, forward strand.
CAACCGTCAAGTCAGCTGACTATTTTTCTCGCTCCTCATTTGTTGAAAGCCCACAAACATAATACTTGCTCCTCATTGGACAATTCTCGCAGATCGCGCACCTTGCGATTCAAGCCCGTTACAAAGAAAAAATATTCTCATTTTTTTACCCTTTCGGTCAGTATGAAAAAAAAAACGACCCGAAATTCGGATTCCTCGTGGTCGATTTAGTCATGGTTCCAATTTTTCCGGCAATGAAGCTTTGGGAAGTACGAAAAACCAATAACCGTTTTTTTTTGCCGGTTAACCGGACATCGCATCAAAAATCCGACCAAAAATTCGAACTCGCTATGATCGACTTAGTCTTAGTGCCAATTTTCCAGGCAATTGATTATTGGGAAGTATGCCAAACCGATAACCGTTTTTTTTCCCGGGTAACCGGACATCGCATCAAAAATTTGACCAAAAATTCGAACTCGCCATGGCGCTGGCGTCTGTAATTGCATATTACGTAACTTAAAGTATTGCAAAAATACGCGCTGTTTTGTACACATTGTAACATAACGGCGTAGTGCGTAGGCAAAAACGCAAAAAAAAATTTTGCTAAAAAATTGTAACATAAGGTGACGAACAGGAAAAATTGTCACATAACGGGTTGAAACATAACGGCGCAACATAACATAACGGCATAACCTGGTGTACAAGTTTATCATATTTTAAACTGTTGTCAGTCTCACAGAAATAAAAAAAAACATAGTACAGTGCCCCAAACGGACAAGATTTTTGAAATGCTTTGAAATATGCCGTGCTATTATAACTATGTATATAGTGTTTCATTTTAACATACAATGTGAGTTACAATCATAAGTAAGGTACTGTTTTCTTATTATTTTTATATTTAATTAACATACTTTGTTAAACATAAACGTTTGTTCAAACATATAATTAATAAATAATTATATCACCTAGGCATTTATCTGTTTCATTATATTTCATCACAAATTTTAATTCTTGAGTTCTTAAGTTTACCCATGATTTTTTGAATTGCGTAGACAAATCTGTGTTACATTTTGTATCGGATAATATAACGCATGTCTACGGAAGTAAACAAAATGTCCATTGTTTAACAACATTCATGGAAGTTAATAATCGGTTTTGGTCGTTTTCCTCAGTTTTAGTTGACGCACAAAATGCCTAATACACCACTTAACCATTTGACTTAACACATTTTTTTTACAAAAAAAGGTGTTAGTTCATATGCAAATTGTTAAGTCAAATGCAAACTGTTGAGCCACATGGGTAGAACGTAGGTTAAAACCCTGGAAAACTTGAAACAAAAAAGTGTTAACTCAAATGCAAATAGGCTTTTTCTCTAGATTTAAATTCCAAATTGACGAATAAAATGAGCAAATGCTATACAAAAATGATACAAATTAATATAATGAACGGAAAAATCAAAAAAATCGTTATACACCACCTAACCATGTTAACACATTTTTTCCGAAAAAAGGGGTTTATTTCATACGCAAATTGTAAAGTCAAATGCAAACTGTTAAGCCAGATGGGTGTGCGTAGGCGGAAATGCTGGAAAAAAAGACAGAAAAAGGACAAAAAAAGTGTTAATTCAACTGCGAACTGTTAAGTCAAATGCAAACTGTTAAGCCAAATGGTGTTAAGTCAGATGGTTAGGTCGGTTAGTTAACAAATTTCATGTTAGTAACTCTAACGTTTTCCCCTAACGTTTTGTTAACTTCCGTAGACAGGTGGTGTAATTAATTAATTTCATTTAGCATGGGAGTTTTAAAGCGGTCATAATTTGTTAACTCAAATCATGGATTGACTAATTCTATTCCAGACTGGATGCCAGACGAATACGCTTCCTACTCATTAACTTTAGTAATGTTACATTTTAACACAATGTTATATATCTTAATTAACTTTACATACATGTATATTTTCATGTTGTCGTGTATAGACATCCATTAAATAAAATACACCCAAATAGTTTTTGTTTAACATAATCAGTTAAACGTTTACTAACTGTAGGCCAATCAAGTTCATTAGGCAAATAAAAATTTAGGAAATTTCGACGAAAACAAAATTTTTAACTTTACTTTATTTTCATCAACCGGTCATACAGTATGACTCATACCGGTCATACTGTATGAGTCATACACATCTTTATATGATAGGTGTTCCATTTTTAGGTTAATTTGTAAGAACAATCTATATTACAGTCCCTGATGCCTTGAGTGCCGCTGCCTTGAGTGCCGGTGATGCCTTGAGTGCCGCTTTTTTTGGGATTTTTTTATTTGATGCCTTGAGTGCCGCTTTTTTAGATTTTCTCAAGGTGTGCTCCACGAGTAAAATGTGGAAAATAAAAGTTATGAAAGTTTACTGGTATTGTAGATATTTGCTTGAAAACGTGAAAATAACAAAAAAATTCGAGAATTCGAGTTGTTTTTTTTTTGTTAAAAGTATAATTTTTGCAAAAAATGTCATTTACGTACAATGCCGAATATCAATTCAAAGCCTGAGGAAATGAAACCTCAGTTAGTCCAGGACTATTGGAAAATAACAGGATTATTAAATTCGAATGAAACTCCAGATGCGCTGGCCCGATTTGATGAAATTTTAAATTTGCGAGAATTGCCCGAAAATCAAAAAGAGTGGGAGGAAAGCAGGCGCTTTCTTGAGGAAAGCGATGACGACATGCTTGAAGATGTTAATGGTTCAAATGGCACAATTTGTGAAATACAAAATGGAAATAACGTTCGCCATTATGACGAACCTTTGAGTACAAACGATGAAAGGAAGAAAAAACAAACTTCAATAACCGATTTTTTTTAATATTATTTATCACGTTTTCAAGCAAAAATAAACATCGCACTGAAAAAAATGGGGTGTTTGAGGAAAAAAAATGTGACACTGCCTTGAGTGCCGGAACACTGCCTTGAGTGCCGGTGATGCCTTGCGTGCCGCTGTTTTGGGAAAATCAAAAGCGGCACTCAAGGCATCAGGGACTGTATTGGAAATTACTATGTATATAATTGTAGGTGAAAATGTCGTTTATATGAAAAAACAAATTTCTGATGTTTTTCGGTACCGTAATAAGTTGTTAGCATGGTCAATGGTGATTTTCTCCTCATTTTGATACATTTTTACACACTGTTCGTTACTTTAATTTGTATTACAGGGGGTACCGAAATAAGGGCCCCTCAAATAAGGATAGCCTTCGCTAAATAAGGGTCGATGGCAGTTTCAATCACACGCCTACACAATTTACCGTTATTTTTTTTTTGATCCTTTGTTACGTTATCTTTCACATTTTAGCAATGATTAATAAATTCAATATAGATACATATAGATATTAAATATACACCACCTAACCGTTTGACTTTACGCATTTTTTTCCGAAAAAAGGTGTTAATTCAAATGCTAATTGTTAAGTCAAATGCAAACTGTTAAGCCACATGGGTGTGCAAACTGTTAAGCCACATGGGTATGCCACACCGTGTGCGTAGGCGGAAATGCTGGAAAAAAAAGACAAAAAAGGACACAAAAAGTGTTAATTCAACTGCGAACTGTTAAGTCAAATGCAAACTGTTAAGCCAAATGGTGTTAAGTCAAATGGTTAGGTGGTGTACATTAGGTATATAATTTGACTATATTTTTTTCGTCTCTAATAATTCGTCTCTAATATTTCAAATAGTCTCTAGTCACAGTGGTTCTGAATCAGCTTTTAATAACACAGACATAATTTTATATTTCTGAATGGTACGAAGTTTGAAATATTTGAGTATTTATAAGGTCTGAAAGTACTCCAAATGTGGTCATCCAGCTGACATACGCATCTAATGTGCATGAAATTCCAGGCCGTCTGATTTTTTTCATCGATAAAGGTCAGCTGTTTGTTAAGAGTTTTAAAAGGAATACTTCAGCAGGTGGAAGCAGGTATTGCATGAATTCGGCAATCATGTTTGAGGAAAAAAATCAGATAAAGAAGGACAGTATGAGGTAAAATAAAGTGCTTCTCGCTTTGTCAAATTTTATAAAATAAAAAATTTAAAAAATAGTAAAACATAATGGCCCGAGCGAGAAAAAGGGAAACATGACGGCGCACCCTGTGTAATACAGTTTCCTACGTTTGTGATAAGTGGTGGTTATTTACATCATAGTTTTAAAATTCGTTTTTGAATTTTCAATTAACAAACATGTATGATCTACTATGCACTCGTATGTGTGACGGTTCACAAAATCGTCTGATAAGTTAAGATGGGAAATCGGATTAATTTAACGAGCTCAATGAAAAAAAGAACTGTTCACTTCAGCCTGTCATGTATACACATCTTACCCATAATCGTATTTGTGAATTTTGAGATAAAGCCAAAATTTTATTTTTGTTTTATTCTGTTTGATCGGATTTTTTATGCCGGCGCAAATTTTATCTCGGCCATCTGACGAAGGGAACGCAAGCAGAATAAGCTTTACTTTGATAATGCTTATCAAAGGAGTTTGTGGGTTATGCTCCCACAAAAAGTTAAAGGTATTCTAAAATTTTGCTCATAAAATTCAATTTTTTGTGAGGCAACTTCTTATAAATTTCAAAAATTATTTCAAACATTCAAGTTGTATATCGGTCGATGTTTCATTTAAACCTGTAATAAACTAGAAAATAGAATAATTTGCCTCCTCCATATACACCGCTTAAGGGTTTATCCGGCCACTTTCACCTACCAAAAACGGCCGGATAAACCCTCACCCGGCCGGATAAACCCCTAGGGCGTAGGCGGAATAGCTGAAAAATGCGCAAAAAATGGTGGCCGGATAAGCGTACGCGCGGAGAATTGCGCAATTCATTAGTTTCATAAAGCGACCGGCCGGATAAGCAAACGAGCGGAAAATTTTCTAGGAACGATCATTAACTCATTTTTTGACCTCGCATTACGTAAATTTCACTCTGACAAAAACATCGTTTTAACATATAATACTGTCACAGTATTACTGTGGTCAATAAAAAAAAACGCAAAAATCGTAATTTGAATATCATTTTTCCTTTGAATTAAAAAGAGTGATTAAAAATAGAAGACTCTATGACGAAGCTCAGCCGATATCTCGAAGACAAGCAGCTACTTTCATCTGAGAAAAAATACATCGTCCATTGGCAAGAAGTTTCTTGCAGGACATCGTAAAAAATCGAGCTAATTCGAGAATGGCTGTATTCGAAACCCTAAAACTTGAGAGTGGTTGACAATTTACAGCAAGTCTTTGAGAAAGACCTATTTGTCCAGCTCAGCGAAAAACACAAGTAGNAGAATAAACTGAAAGCACAAGTGGCCGGATAAACCCTCACCCGGCCGGATAAACCCTCAGTGCGTGGGCGGGATTGGCGAAAAACTTTTGGGAAAAAAAGCGGCCGGATAAGCGTACGAGCGGGCAAAGTGGCCGGATAAGGGGGGGCCGGATAAACCCTTAAGCGGTGTATTTTATGAATTATTTTAGCCAATCTAGTACTTTATCTAGAACAAGTAGGTTCAACTATTTTGACATATGTATTACTCTCAAAAAAAAGAATAAAAAACTATACGGAGAAGGTAAAAGCTAAACAATATTAGGATGTATAACCTAACCTACGCATTTTTTATCAAATATATATTCATATGTTTCTTTTCTTGCCTCCTTCGCAGACTTTCCCACTTCCTTCACAGGGCTTTTAAACTAATAAATCGAAGACGGTTGAGTTTCAGGAATATCGGCCGAGCGTTTCTAGTATACGGTATCGATATATTTTAAGGTGATATAGACCATTTTCCCCTTTTTATTTTGTATTGAGCTGACCTCCTGTCTCGTCCCTTTATTCTCTTTTTTTCCCAATAAAATGGGGGGAAATTGGTCTTTATATATCTTTGAATATGCCGACACAGTATACTAAAAACGGTTGACCGATTTTCATAAAACTTAACCGGTATTCATTTATATTCAGGACCTTTATGGTTTTGTTTTGTTTGTTCTCTTAAAGAATTACTTAAAAAGATTATCTAAAACGGGATTAATTAAACCATTCAGGTGTGTTTGCCCCGTCAGTGAAAACATGTATACATGGGCGTTCATGTAACACTGTTGGTAATCCGACGAGCGTTCTTGTCATAATGACACGACTCCAAACAACAGAGCTTGGAAAACTGCCGATTAGAAAAATGTTTTGGCTATAAAATTAACAACTATGTGTTTGTATTCAAAAGTAATTTTATGCGTAGAGTCTGAATTTGACAGAGTTAGCCTGCAAATCAATATTTTACCGATTTCAGTCAGTTAATCTATTTCTGGAGAAGTCGAATAGTTATGGCAATATATTCTGTTTTCTAAAAAATGCTCCTATGACAAGTTTGACCGAAGTACACCACCAAAGCATTTGAAATACCAGTTTTCGTTTGCAGTTACAATTTGCATTTAAAATTGTATTTGTTATGTATTACGTAATTTATTGCCTAATTTATTGCGTAATTTATTGCGTAATTTATTCATTCACATTTCTACTTGGCCGCCTACACACTGCGTAGTTAAGTTTTAGTTTTTCCCTGCCTGTGCAGTTAGCTTAAATTTTTCTCATTAGCCTGAGCAATTATGTTGCAGTTTCTTATTGAACATAAAATCATGACTTTTTGAGAAAAAAAAATACAAAACCGTGTTCCACACGGTATTCCCACAGAAAACAGAATTGTTGTGGTAAAACTCCCTTTAACCAGTTATGTTGACAGAGTTGGGTTATCTTAATACTTTCTGCACCGAAACGTAGCGCGATTTCTAATTATCTTACCGAACGCTCTGCCCAACTATCTATAACAACATTCAAATATCTTAACAATTTTTGAGCAAATTAATTGTTAAGCTAAGTGCTTAGGTGGTTATTTGATTAAAGACCGTAGTTTCCAAGTCAAATTTGCTACAAGGGTATTATTATATACGGTACTCTTCTCAACTGTGCCACAATTTTTTATTCGACTGGTTGTTTTTTTAGTTGATGATTGTAAGATGTTTGAAAAGTGGATCTGAAGAATATAAAAAAATCGAATTTTTTCAGTGGACGGGGCTAATCATGACACTCAGTAATTATTACCGAAAAAATACGATTGGAAGGTTCCATTGAATTAAAGCGGAAAATCTGGCAATTACAGAGTCCAACATCCTCCACCCAAGTGCCGGAGGAATTATCTCATTTAAGTTTTGCGCTAATTATATAGGACAAAAGTTTGTATGAAGTAATTCATCGAACTCAACTCCTTGGCCCCATATATCTAATTGAGTACTTTTAATTTTTTTTATATAAAAACTGAGACTTATAAATGTAATTCCCAACAATCTAGGGTGCCGTAANGAATTTTTTCAGTGGACGGGGCTAATCATGACACTCACTAATTATTACCGAAAAAATACGATTGGAAGGTTCCATTGAATTAAAGCGGAAAATCTGGCAATTACAGAGCCCAACATCCTCCACCAAAGTGCCGGAGGAATTATCTCATTTGAGTTTTGCGCTAATTATATAGGACAAAAGTTTGTATGAAGTAATTCATCGAACTCAACTCCTTGGCCCCATATATCTAATTGAGTACTTTTAATTTTTTTATATAAAAACTGAAACTTATAAATGTAATTCCCAACAATCTAGGGTGCCGTAATTTTTCGTCTAATTTTTTTTTTTCGTTTTTGTATCTTTTCGTCTAATTTCCATTACATGTAGACGAAAAGTAACACAACGCAAAAGCAGTTTGATGAAACGCGATTTTGTTCAAAAGTAAATTTAGATGAAAAGTAATTTATACTAAAAACGATCTTATTGAAAAACAATTTTACTACCAGGATAAACTAGGTTGACAACCAACGTGTCAACAATTCGTAAATGGGAAAAAAACAAATTCGGGAAAAAAATTCTGCCGGACGACATTTGCAAAAATCATTATTTGTTTCAGAGTAGGACTATATGTTGTAAATTTTTCTTTGTCGAATCCCTAAGGTCAACTACTATTTAAATATTGTGGTTTAACTCCCTACGTTATAAGCAAATGAGCCCCTTTGAATCCCATCTTGTCACATCTCGTTTTATGGAGATTTTTCTCGCCAATGTTCCAGGTGATTTGTTTTATGTGTTTGATACATAAAGTTAATTAAAGTTAGCTTAATAAAAGTAATACTAATCAATAACTTTGAGAACTAGGCCTAGCTAGGCTGTTAAGGCATCGACTGAACTGGAATTATTTCTTAAATGTCGGAAGGGTAATTTGTGTACAGTTTGTCGACAAATTACCTTTTATTACCATTACCCTTTATTATCTTTACACTTTATTCAAAAAAAAATCGAGAAAAAAACTAAGTTTAGCAGATTCCGATAACCCTCTGCACCGTTATCGGGTCAAGGCTCGGCACGATTGGCTCGATTTGGCTCGATTTGTATTTTAACAGGTACTTCTATTTTTGCTTTCGGTCCGAACATTTTTCAAAAAAACTAGCCCCCAAGTTTTCAAATGTCATGCAAAAAACGGTATTTCACTATTTAACTTTGTTTTCCTGCAATGGTCGCTTTAAAAAGTAATTTTTGAGACGTTGAAAAACGACCTAATTTTAACTTGAGCGAGCCAAAATGGCAATTTGGCTCGGCTTGGTTCGTCCGAAATTTTTTGATCGCCCAAGCCCAGCCGAGCCACAGAATTTTTGAGTAAGAACGAACCGAGCCGAGCCAAGCCAGAAAAATTTTGAGCTTGAGCGAGCCGAGCCGAGCCAGGGAATTTTTGAGCTAGAACGAGCCAAGCCGAGCCGAGCTAAAAAAAATTCTTCGCTCAAAACCCGAGCCGAGCCAAACCAAAAAAAATTTCTTCGCTCAAAACCCGAGCCGAGCCGAGCCAAAAAAAACCAGTTGTGCCGAGCCCTGAATCGGGTGACCCTTTATCGGGTGAAAATCCATTATCGGGTGAAACTTTTGACAAAATATGGCGACAAGTTTTCCAGTTACCACTACGCCCTGCGCCGTTATCAGGTAAACAATAAGTAATCGAGCAATTTTTTATCTTGAAGTTTGTACCCTATAACAGCGCAGGGTATGTACTTGATTTTTGTGAAAAAATTACTTAAGGATTTCCCTTTATTCACATTTCCTTTTATCATTTTAACACTTAATCACCTTTGGCCTTTATCCACTTTACCCTTTTTTGTCAATAAATTATCCTTTCGACCAATAAAAAATGATTCCAACTCAGTCGGTGCCGCTGCTAACAGTACCCGTGTTCCGGTATTTCACAAATTTCGTAAATTTTCTCAAAAAATAGACTATTTTGCCACTGATTTTTGTAGTAATTTCTGATCACGTCTTTTTCAAGAAAAAGGGGTGTTTCCCACTCTTAAGACAGTCAATTTCGAAAATTTTCCCGATTTCCGCTTTTGATTGAAGCTATAAAAGTATTTTAGATCGAAAAACAATGAGTTTTTAGTTGTTTTTTCAGTGTTTTTGTCGGCGTGTTTCGAGTCGAAACTTTCGACTAATTCTTGCTTCATAAATTATGAGTCATAATGTCGCGTGAACAGCAAAAAGCTGAACATATCCGGGTTAACCGAAATAAAAATATTTATATTTGTTGCTTGGTACTGACACTTCGGAACTGAAGTAAAAAAAGTTTTCGTTATGTGGATTTTAATTGTGATTCACAGTAAACCTCTTCCCCAAAAGCATTTCCGCTATGGCATACAGTGAAAAACGTAAAGGGCGTTCTTGAGTCATCCCCATCTCTAAATGAATCGCAAAATAAGCAATCATTATCAGTTTTCTTTATATGTCACCGTATTTGACGCGTTTTCTGTTCTCATTCAAAAATCAATAAAATCAGAGAGATTATGAGGAAAAAAAGTCATTTTGGGTTACAGGCTAAAAATGACGGAAGTTTGGCAATTTTGGTTTTATCGGCAGCGTCCATTTTATCCGGATTTTCATCGGGCCTTCAATTACTTCAAGAAATTTTTACCGCACAATGGAAGACTGAATATGGGTATGAGTCTGAAAATACAGTACACCCTTGCGCCGTTATGTTTACGGCTGTTATGTTCAAAATTTAGACCACAGCTAGGCTGTCCACGGTGCGGGGTCTAACCACACCGTTAATTTAATGATTCTTATATTTCAGTCTGTCCCTGGAAGAATCCTCCCACTATCAAACTTATACAAATGCTGCTAATTACGCCGGGAGCGTCATTGTAGCGCGTAAGTTAATACTAAGTACAGCCTAGTCGCCAAATAAGACCCTGTCCAAAATTAGGGTTTGAAGCAGCAACCACTTAATGTAAGACCACTCAATGTAAGACCACTTAATGTAAGACCACTTAATGTAAGACCACTTAATGTAAGACCACTTAATGTAAGGCCACTTTGTCTTACAATTCCAATTTGTGAGTTTTTCGTTGTTCAGCCATTTTCCAATTTTATTGCATTTTAGCAGAAATCACAAGTTTTTTTTTGGTCTTCAAAAACGACATTTTGGCCCCGTGCCGTCGTGCGAAATTTTTGCTTCCAAAACGCCATTTGGGCCCCGTGCCGTCGTGCGCGTTTTCTCACTATGTCACGCCATTTGGGCCCGTCGGTCCCAAATGTATGGTACCCGAATAAATATGTCTTTTTCTGCAAAAAAATATCGCCCAAAATAAGCTCTGCCTTTTTTCAACCGTGGTCATAAATTACGATATAAAAAGTCCTTTCATAGTGCAATAATAAAAAAAAATAGTCTTTGTGTTTAAAGTGACCTATACAACGCTTCGTCCGCGTAACTGGTGTATGATGGCGTCAATAACATCAGCTCTGAGTTACTTGGTACTTTATGTTGGGCACATACTTCCGAAAAACTTATTTGTTACTTTCACATGCATTCATGGTCTATTACTTGGTTTATCATCGGGAATAATTTATATCACTATTTGCATAACACCTTACTGCTGGTTAGTCCAGGCTCCAAATTGTTGAAAAATACGATGCTAAAAATATGAAAAAAAATCTAGCGAGGTTTGTAAATACCTAAAGATGTGATTTTTTTAATTGGCACTGACCGGTGCTAAAAAATATAAATTTTTGAAATTCCAAAAATATTTAATAAATTTTGACCAAAGGGATGCATTAATTCTTTAAAGGGTCAAGCTTTAAAATTGAAAGTATGTCCCATAATTTATGTGACTCACATTGTTTGCTTTATTATTAAATATTATTAGTTTCTCTAAAATTTTCATGTAATTATGTTAATAAACGCTGAAAGTACTCCTAACTTGAAAATCTGGATAAGAGAAAAATCGTGCTAATTGTAGTCCTTTCATATTTCTTGGAGCGTCCTTATTTGGCATAATTTGTGGTCCATTTCTTATCTGGATTCTATCGATTTATGGTTCTAGGTAAAATTCAAAGATAAATATATCTGTTGTGTTTATAAATAAATACATCACCGCACATACAACTTTCCGACAAATCGCCTACGCATTGCGCCGTTAAGTTCCCGACGGTGTAGTAATGTTTCCGTTTTTTGAACAATTTGTTGGAAACATAACGGTTCCGGACGGTTAAGGGCTGGACAGTTAAAGGCATAACCTGTGTATTACTTTTTAGAGGATCGTGTTTGATTTTGGCTGGAATAATGTTTCACCAGTTAATATTTTCCATTTTTATGGTTCAAAAACAAGAATATTCAATAACCAACGAACTCAATGTTCAAAAGTCCGTTTTCAACAATATTTACATAAACATTAGGCAGATGAATTCGTGCAAAAAGGTTTTGAAACATTTTTTACGCATTCTCACTTTTGTTATATCGGGTATTTTTGGGGAATATGACAATTATTTTTGAAAACATCTTAACTCCTGCGGGCTACTACTCGCCACCCCCTGTGGGCTGATGCAGGTCACTAATCAAACGTTGCGTTAACGCGACAGGTAACGTCAAAGTCAAAAGTGCGCCAAAAATCATCAAAATACGATTTTTCGGCCTTTGTGTAAAAAAAATGGAAAACATTAAAAAATAAAACTATTGTAAAAAAAGTGTTAAGGGTCCAAGTTAACTACTGCTACATCGAAATTCGATGATTATCATCAATTTTCTCAAAAATACGGTATTTTTTAAAGATTTTCGACCTTTATACAATTAATTGTATCATTAGCCCGCAGGAGTTAAACAAAGTGAAACGGTTTTGATTATAATTATGCTGTTTACCACATGTTGTATAGAATAGTAAAAAAATCCTTTCAAAATCTACTAAAGTGGGTTTTATTTGCTTTTGCTGGTTAGCCTCATTATTAATGCATTTGTATTTACACCCCTGATGACTCAATTGACCAACATTATAACAGAAAACGGAGTGAAAAGCGAAGATATAGCCAAGCTCTGGATGATTCAAAGGAACTTGTTTTGAGCACCATATCTATATTAGCTTACTGGTGTGAGCAAAAAAGTGTCACCGAGCGAATTTCGCTTGTAGGTTTAAAACAGTACTCGGTCTTATCTATGATAAGACCCGCGTGGAGCTCGGTGACAAACTGACGACCCACACCAGTATCAACAATTTTTTGGCACAAAACAATGGTCTGAAACACCAGCCTAAAATGCAAAAATAATAATAGCTTTTCTGATATCATGATGAGACCAATATGGAGTATATTATCTAGATTTATGACTGTAGAGTATTTATTTACTTGTGTCTGTATATCTTGGACCATATCGTATGGATTATTCTTTATACCGCACAGGCTGGGTGACTGAGTTGAATGATACTTTCAAGGAAAAATAAATTTTGACCAAATATCTGTTCATTTAGGTTGATCTGTTCATTAGATTGACCGATTAACCGTTTGTGATATGAGTTTGCAATGGTCAAATCGACCAAACAGTGTCCAAGGATGGTCGGGGAGTTTTCAAGATTAGGCTCATTCGATTCGGGACCATCGATTTGCTAAAAACGAACGATCAGAGAAGAGTAAACAAACGTCCGGCCTTGTTTTCAAGGATGTGCTAAATAATCGTGCTTGGGGGTTAAGACTAATATAATTAAAATTCTAGAATTCTAAAACAGGACGAAAAATGTGACTATCGGACTTTCATAGTTTCAGCAATAGGGGTGAAAATCAATACGAAACCCATGAATTAGCTTCTGGTCATATTCACTTGCGATGATATCGATAAGGATTCGACAAAACATTTGCATACAGCCTCGTCCCTCTTAGAGCCGCCCCAGTCAAGCAGCCAAAACACAGCACTTAACTCTCAGTGGAAGGACTTTTTCATGACCCATAGGGGTAAATTTTGTGCACGTATGCTCACACTTAAAAATTCACAATAATTCACAATAATTCTGGCGAAAGTGGTTACGTCAAGTTGTAGAGCTTGTCAAACTACGTCTATCTGACTATTAAGAAATTGATATGGGCCGCCAGAGCCCCCTAGAGAGCTGTTTGAAATATCCAACATACGCAAAAAATACGGCCAATGGAATTTTCTCGAAAAGTTGAGGGGGGTCAGCAATACCAATTCTGCCCTACGGGGCCTCCTTATGCCTTAAATCGACGAAAAACCAAGTCGTGTGCAAATATGCACACACACCCCCCTGCGAGTTAAGGTGGTCGCGGCACTTTTTTGATTGTTTTTTTTTTCAACAATAAATGTGGACAAAAATTAAATATAAATTTGTAAGGCACTTTGATTTTTTGTTTCAAAAATTGTAAACGAATCCTGATTAAAGATCGGTATCAGGTATTGCATTTGTTTTTATTGGACACCTTTTGACTTACTTTTATTCAGTATATCCGGCTATACATATCAACAGGTTCTTGTTTCCAGAATCGTCGGTGTAAAACAGATGTCCGATTATTTTTTGGTGGAAAAAATAATTTCGCTACCTTTTGTTTTCACGGTTCCTTCGCTAATTATATGGAGTATTAAACGAACTCAAGACATTTATATATTCTTCAAAGTTGGCGTTTCATTTTCGATTCTAAGGCACCGAAGTAAATAGGAACTAATAATTCAACTGTTCTTAAAGAAGTCTTATATCATATTGTATGATTCATAAACCACATATAGTATATTGACACCGTCTGAATCGGTCTCTTTTCGTTTGTGACGAAAGGTTAATCCGCCGAAATTTTCCCTTTTTGAGCATTGTTATTGGCCAGACATGGATAAATTTCGGCGGATTACCCTTTCGCCCCAAAAGAAAAGAGACCAATTCAGACGGTGCCAGTATATTATGTGCCGTATTATCTAAACACTTTTTGAGCAAAATCGTTGTTACGATAACTGCTTAGGTAAGCACTCCCGGAAAACGGAGAATATAATCCATAAAATCTCCATAATATCTCTCATAGTGAATTACCATCAATTTTTATTATACCATCAACTTTGTGCATTATTAATGATATAAGCATGGCGATGTCAATTATCTTGGCTCGGCAGCTCCGAAAGAACAAAATGGATGAATTTGGTTAAATAAACTGTTAAATAAACAGTTAAATAAACTGTTAAAATAAAATGTTTAAACAAACTGTTAAATTAAAAAGTCCCATAAGTAAAAAAATCTTGAAAAAGTCCCATAATCAAGGGTCTGAATGCACCTGGGGTGCAGCACCCCCGATCATAAATCGTTCATATTAGGAATTGTGAATGTACGAAATTCATTCCAATGCCCTTTTTTATTATTTTAGGCAATGTAGGAAACGGGAAAGCTAATGTTTTAGGGTCGGGCCCATCTAAGCATACCTAAGGAACATATATCAAAATACATCAAATTTACCCCACTACTTTATGGAGGGGTTTCAAAAATAACTTTTCTATTATGATAACGTCATGTAAAAATTACTTAAAACATTGATGTGCAGAATTAGAACGGTAACGGATATAACACAAAATTAAACAAGACTATGTAGAAATATTTGTTCAAAACTTGTTTCAGTACGTTATTTTCCGCTTAGTACCGGTTTCAAGAAATAAAGTAAGTTAATTTACCATCCAAACAGTCCATTTAGAACTATTGTAAATTACATTTCCTAATAACAAACGAAAATACCGCAACAAAATTAACTTCTAGAACCCCTTAACAAAAAGATCGAAACATATTTGTAGGGTATAGACTATACCGTATAGTCCCTGCTCCGAAATACTTACGATATGTGGTTAAAATGTAACGATTTGGGGTGATAACGTCATTTCGTAACGATTCGGGGTGATAACGTCATTTTGTAACGATTTGGGGTGATAACGTCATTTCGTAACGATTCGGGGCCAGTGGCTTGGGTCATGAATTATTTTCGAGAAGGAGCCAAGGTTTGGCACCGCGGTTTTTTAAACAAACCGTTTTGTTAGACATTCGATTTCAAAAATTCTGAAACTAAGAAAAACATTCGAGAAAGTCGGGCAGTCCAGTGCTACATACAATTTTATTCAAAATTTTGTTTAATGAGCTTCGTAGTAGCAAAATTTCAAGAATTCATAATTGTTTGTTGAGAATGTTAAATCCAGCAAATTTGCGCATTTAACTTTGATGGCGAATTAAAAGTATGAATTCTAAAACGTTACGAACGACAGTTAATCACGGGTTAGTATTAAAAAATGTTCCCACATCAGCTCGAGTGATAAGTTATCATTTTCAAGTACTGATGTTGCTTTTTAGAACCTGCTTATTTTCGATAGCGTATCAACCGGTCATTTAAATATGCCTTTGGTCGATCATGAGGGAAATAGGGTTTTTACCCGTGTATTTTTTTTCTACAACATTCTTTTACTTGTATAATTCAAATAAGGTCGAATGCAGATAAAAATTGTAGACAACAGTATAGCAAAATTTAGTCGGATGAATGCTAATTGAACTTTAACACAAATTTTGAGGATAAAAAATTTCTAGAAGTGTTAGTCTTATGAACTTGCTGATGTATACCGCTTTTTTACGGAAGTTAACCGAAGTGAACAAAATGCCCGGATGTTACCAAATTCATGAAAATTAAGAGTCTATTTGCGTTTGTTTTTTTTCTTTTAGTTGACGAATTATCTACTATGAGCAGACCTTAAAGGTTGACAAAATTCCTAGAAGTTAACAAATTGCTAGAAGTTGACAACATTGTTACAAATTAACACAATTCCTAGGAGTGAACAAATTCCTAGAAATTAACAAAATTCCTACAAGTTAACAGAATTACGAGAAGTTAACAAACTTCCGAGAAGTTAACAAAATTCCTAGAAGTTCACAAAATTCATTCACAATATCGACCCGTCCTAAATGTTATTTCCTCAACTGGCGCAAATGTGAATCAATCTGCAGTATTTACTTTAGAAATGACAAAATAGTCAAAAACTAAAAATTGAAAATTCAATGTCTTGTCGTCTCAAATAGGATTAGTCTGCAGAAGTTATTGCTTTTCTAAATGGATATTAACCATTAGAAGACGAGCTTGAGCTCATTAACTTAGAATATCTTAAAACGATCACCTCTGAAAGGGTGAGTATTTATAAATCTTCATGAAGATAGTTTGATTCTTGAGGCCCTTAGGGGGTAAATGGTTTGATGCTTGAGGCCCTAGGATGTCAAGTGCTCAGGCATTTCAGCTCAATTATCATGAATTACTCGTTAATCGCTTTCAATGATTTGGCCAAAAATAATTATCCGGTTTTTTTTAGAAAACTTCACTTTCTTTACAAGTGCTTCGGAATAAAACGTGAAATTTTGAAGTCGTATTTTGACCTCGTTTGCCTCATTTAAACCCTTTTCACGGAGAACCTCAAATTGAAGTTAGTTTTCATCGAAGAGTTTGAATTTACAATATTAGAAGTGAAGTGGTAGGAAACGAAGTATCAGGTATCGAAGTAAGGTACAAAAGCAATAAATTTGTATAATGCAGTAACAGTGAACAAACGGAATAAGACTCATATACAGTCCTCTTTCCTTTAAGGGCCACCATGAGGGCCCAACAATCGTGGCCCTTCAGGCATTGGTGAGGCCAATGGTGACCCTTACGGGGTGGCCCTCAGGGTAAGGAGGACTGTAATGCACAAAATTTTTACCATTTACTTATTCTACTATTTTCGATATTTTCGGCCAAATAACGGCAAATTGGCCGGTTAACGTCGCAATATGTGAAAAATATAGACTTACGGACCAAGGCTCGGCACCAACTGGCTGGCCATCCCGGATAAACAGGCTAACTCATGTTCATAAGACTCTAAAAGCCAGTCGAGGTCAGGTCATTAAAATTTTTCGACTCAAGAGGCCAGTTCATGATAGCGCATTTTGTCTTTCAGTTCATTTTTATTTTTATTTGAAAGCACTACAATCAGTTAAATGGGTTTTGAGTATTCAACGTGCTCAATCCATTTGATGCTTTCATTTATTTTAAAGAGCTTTTCTATAGGCTCGGGCCAGTTTTGTATATTTTACAAATCAGTTTGACAGAGTGTTCACTTAAAGGCGAATTGTTCACTTCAAGATAAGTTCTAAGCCCGGCTGGCCCATGATGGTATCGGAAGGGTTAAGAAGGCTTTTTTCACTCATTTCCGCTGAATTTTGCGCATTTCTAAATCGAGTCAGCTTTGTTTTTGCTGCTATTTTAGTAATCTTTTTGCCAAATAAGTTGTTTGACAAACATGAGATGAACGGGCGTCTAAATTAACTCGTACACGCCATTTATGTTCGACATTGAATTGGCTAATCGTGAGCACCACCGGAACATGTTTGTTGCAACTTAATGCCAAGAGCGTTAATTGATATTATATTAAATAAAGATTTAAGTTCTCGAGAAGATCTCGTTAAAGATGTAATATTTCTGTCGAAAAATAAAATAAACGCGCTCCGACCGAATTCCAAGTTAACCACTAAAAATATAAATTTTTTTAGATGCTGTGTTTTGTTGCTTGGCCCAGCGTGAAAAATGGATATACACCGGATGCGCAGTTATCGGGCGTCCACTTATCGGGCGGGTTTCTGCCTTTATCGGGCACCCTTTGCTGTTATCGGGCGGTTTTTGTCCGATTTTTTAATATATATGACCAAATTTCCCGCTCGTGCTATTATCGGGCACCCTCGTGCTGTTATCAGGCGGGTTTTTGGCATATTTTTTACCTTATTCCGCTTCCGCCCTGAGCAGTTATCGGGCGCCCGATTAAGGTTTTTTGTCGCGAAACCCGCCCGATAACTGCGCACCCGGTGTATATTTTGCTATTCTTGTCGGTAATTAAAATATAAAATGTGAATTGCAAGCGAATCCTCTATTGGGTATTGAGTTTTAGTTTTTTACTGTCATTATGTACAATGCACAATAAAAATTATCTAAAAAAAAAAGCCACGCAAAACTCACCTCGTAGGCTAGACGGCGTAGTTTGCGACCTTGTATTTCAACCTACGAGGTGAGTCATTTGCGTGACTAAAAAACGCTGGCCAATAGAAAAGCGGTTGAAAACAATATAAGCCAATAGGCTTCGCTTGGAATTCAGTGCTTATTTCAGTCCACTTAATTGTCACGCATTTGGTCTGTTTAATTCTGCATGGTTCTTATATGATTCACATATAAATCATATACCGCCTGGCGCACTAGTAATTTATGCCTTTTCATGCGCACTCATTAATGTGATATTTAGAACGGTCTTATACACTTCTTATAGACATTTTGTACACAAAATTTCTAAATATATATTCAGTTTAAAAATAAAACAGATATCCATCTGTAGACCAATCTTTGAAGGAACCAAACACTTCTGGTGTCAGAGGTCGGATTCGAACTCACGCCTCCGAAATATAGTCTTCATAAACCGTGCCATTGAAAATTTTGTTTCGCCAAATTTTGTATCGTGCAAATAGCGTTTTTTTTCTAAGAATTAACTACAACGATTCACATATAAATTAAATGAAACAGATTTGTAGATACAGATCTTTCGGATGAAATTGAGAAAAAAACGCTCAAGATGACATTGTGATCAAATAGATCTCGTTGAAAAGGTTAACTCCGACGTGACGTAAAACTTCCTTGAACTCGCTGCTTGTTTCCGGAAGCGGGGAAAATTGATCCAATCTTTGACTCCAGCCGTGGCCGAAAAAAACATTTATGCTAATATATCACGTTGGATGAATTTTAGTTTCAAGTATTAGTTTAGCTTCCAGCTGCATGAGATCTGCGAATCGCAAAGTTCATGTCGCAACCCCCTTTTCTGCAGATTTCCGTCGAAATTGCAAACGAGTTCTGTACCAATCACGGCAAGTTTTTGTTTTGCGGCAAATTACGCCAAATTACTCCAAAAGTGATTTAATTTCGGGATTTTTGGAATAAAAGACCGCTGTAATATGCAGTTACAGACGCCAGCGCCATAGGCGCGGAGCGTCTGTAACTAAATTGACGAGCGCGCCTATTGGTTCATGCTTTTTTAGAGGCGCCTTTTATTGGCTAGCGTCCTTTAGCCAAGCAAACAACTCCCCGCGCTGCTCGTAATGCGTATTGTATGCATCGCGGTGACGCAGTGCGTAGGTAAAAAAAAACGACCAGCCAACAGAGAAAACGGCCAAATGAAGATTACAGGCTAATAGAGGCTTCGCATGGAATTCACTTCCTATCCGCCACCCCGTTGAACCATATTATCTGTTGGTTACCGATTTTTGAAAAACGGTCCGTATGAAGCATTCGAATTTTAGTAAGCACACTCAGGATTGGGCGAGTTTTGTGTTGTTACTTATTATTATTCGTTTTTCGCTATATAAACCTTATATCTATTTGATATTATCAATTATAAGACAAAATTTTGAGTTGAAATTTATTATATCTGACCCTTTTTAGCATAAGCGACCCTTATTCGACCCTCTCATTACTAAAGGTTGTGTTTTTTACTTAAATAAGTATGAGTTGTCGCTATATTGAATAAAAACTGTATTGAAACAATTATATAAGTTCGTCAAAACAAACGTGTTTTTTGCATACGATTGGCTCTGCTGGAACGTTTTATTGCTGTTTTGACGAAAGGAATGTATTTAGCTTTCCAAAATAAAAACGTATTTTACATAAAACGTAGTTTTGAAATGCTCCGTAAAAAAGGAACTAATGCGGACAAATTTTCATTTCATTAAACATATTGCAGACGGATTGTTTGCGGTGAATACAAAAATATTACAAATCTTTTGTATTATTTCATTTCAAAGTAATGTGATAATAATTTACAGATCATGAGTTGTCATAGACCCTCCAGGCCGCCTTAAACTAAAATTGAAATTTAAAATCGTAACCCCCTAACCAGTGTTGGAAAAATTGGGAACAACAGCTATTTGATTGGCCAACTTTGGCCACCTTTGGCCAACGCAGAGATTTCAATGGTGCAATTACCAACGCTTCTAACACTGCCCCTAACCGGTTATTTTAACACCGGTTATTCTAACAACGGTTATTTTACAAAGTTTGGTTATCTTTAACACTTTTTGGGCAGTAACATATTGCAGTGTCCAATTGTCTAACCAAAAGGCGTATATAATCTTGTAATTTCCGATACGGTGAGTTCGTTTTTTCTTTGAATAGTTGTATACAGGGGCACCTCCAAGTAAGGGCTCGCCAACTTAGCGACATTTACTTAAGTAATAACTGGCCTCGCCAAGTAAGGGGCTGTTTTTATTTCTAAATTGCCAAGCGAGGAACGCCTAAAAGAACCGTTCCTTATTTGGGGTCCCTGTATCATGAAAGTGTAAAAACTTTCTTCCCACTTCTTTAGTAATGTTTAATGAATGATCATGGTCTATTACACCAGCCTTTGCGTCAACGCAACGAATGTACCCTAAAACGCAATGTCGTTGCGTTAATATAAAATGTGTTTCCGGAACGCGAGGTCACGTAAAACCAATCGAAACCCGTATGGGGTTGACTAAAACCGTTTTGTTAACGCAATGGGTTGTGTATTAGACAATGTTTTTCCAGTTTGGACACCCTCAAAAAAGCTACTTGTAGCGTCCTAATTTTTAGGTTAACTCGTAGGGGGGAGTGTGTGCATATATGCACACGACTGGTTTTACGTCAATTTAAGGCATAAGGAGGCCCCTTAGGGCATAATTGGTATTGCTGGCCCCCTTCAACTTTTCGAGAACATTTCATTGGCGGTATTTTTTTGTTGCGTTGGTTGGATATTTCAAACAGCTCTCTAGGGGGCCCAAATCAATTTCTTAATAGTCAAATCGACGTAGTTTGAGGAGCTCTATAATTTGGCTTTACCAGTTTCTTTTAAATTATTGCAAATTATTGTGAATTTTAAAGTGTGTGTATACGTGCAATTTGCACCTACGGGTTATCGAAAAGTACTTCTCCCTCTAATAGAGTTAATATGACCTGTATAAATTGTATTTGATGTGTTGGTCTTTAATTTTTGCCATCATATAGCATTTTTTCAAAGAAGATTTTTCGAACCTGCCATATTTAGAAATGAAAGTTTTAGTTTGCTAGATTGTAGTTTAATATCATTATGTTAGCATAATTGAATTTGTATCCATTTGTACAATTTTATTTATTTATGCTAAAATTTAAACAAATTAGAAAACACATCGATAGCTGCCATATTAGAGACGTCATGTCTAGAAAATCAGTGACGAAACCAGTTTTAAAAGGATCAGACGGATCAACTGAAACACGTAGAAATCGAACAAAAATCTTGATTTTGATATATTTTTTTTTCTTTGGGAAACTTCCCAACAAATAATTACAATTTACAAAATTAATTCGAAAATCTCGTTTTCTTTTTTTTAGAGAATGCCAATTGTTGCATAAATCAGGACCTAATTATCCTGATTATCAGGTCTATATTATGACAAAAGTTGATTTGGGATAAACCATGTTTTTCACATAACGTTAATCCTATAAGGTATAAAATTATTCATGATATACGTCAAGGTTTAATATGAGTGATACAGTATATCACTGATACCGTGAATTGAATTTCTAGCAACTTATCTGGTTTTGGCTCACGTGTATCAAATAATGGCCTTTTTTGGACCTAAAATGGAGTTATCACGTGATTGGTTGGACTTGAGCCAAAACAAGATTATCAAACTACAATTTGTTTTTTTAATTTTACGTCAAATGGCCCAATTACTTTGTTGCGAAATTTTATTATTTTCAATTCCTCAGTCCACAATGCATGGGTCTTTTACATTTTTTATAACTTTGGAATCTTGAAATACCATTTTATATATATTTTTGTTTGCTTAATTTTTATATTTTTGAATAAAGTACATTTTAATATTTCAACGATAGTTTTTTTACGAAAACCCGTAGCACCTATACTTTGTTTAAGAATGTACAAGTTTGAGGGAACGAACAAAAGAAGGCTGATTCTTGTTGTTTCGGTGTTTACATGAGATTAGTGCAGAAAAAGGTGCTAAATTTGGCCTTAGCGGGCGTCTTTTGACACGAAGTCGACACTATCGGAACTAAACAGTACCCTGTTGATTTGTACCCGGGACCACGTTTACCCAATCCGACACCTGAGCCAATTGGCCCTGTTATTACCTAGTACAGGTAACCAGGAACTAATTGATACTCCAAAACTTGCATATTACGCACAAACTGTTAACTTTGCTACGTCGGTTAAAATTGTAAGTTTTTTTTTTACTTTCCCGGAAACATAACAGTTTTTGACTTAAACCCCTATTCGGGACAAAAATAGAAAAAAAGTAAAAAGTACATAAAGTAAAGGACACAAATTGCCAAAAAGTCCGCTTGTCTACGGAAGTTAACGCCCCTAAAGTTAAGAAAATGCCCTGAAGTTAACAAAAATCATAGAAGTTAACAGTCGGTTCGCGCCAGCTTTCCTTTTTTTTAGTTGACGCACTGTCTACTTAAGTTAACACAATTTCTAGAAGTTAACAAAATTCAAAGAAGTTAACATCTTTTTTCCCTGTCGTTTTGTTAATTTCCATAGACAGTTGATGTACTTCAAAATCGATAAAAACTTCCGGGACCAGAATTTTTCACCACCAAATTAACATAACAAATTTTTAAGGGCTTCTAGTTACCGATTATAACTAAATCTATTGGAATTATGTTAAGCTTTGGTCCTTCACTGGTGAATCATTTATTTCCACTAAGCCCCGAGGAGTAAGGGAACTTATATAAAGTGATTTACTCGCACTTTAATGCAAAACAATCTATCTTTTAAGATTTTGATAGCTAACTATAAATATAAAGTATAAGATCAATAATTCAAAACAACACAAATTCGATCTAAGTCCTTAAGTCTAGGGCTACTACGTCACAACTTTTTGTAGCATTTATTTTGCAGAATAGAATTTTCACAGTTCAATAATTGATGGTTTTTCAATTTTACTGATAATTTTTTGTCTACGAATCTATTTATTGTGGATTATAAAACCTTCAGGCAATTTATTTCTTTCTTCAATACTGTATGTTCTTTAGATAACGTATTTAAATTACTTTTCTACCGTATTGGTAGAAAAAATGAGATAGAGGCTGAGCCCATATTCGAGCCTAAAAAGGTCACAAGGGCGGTTAGTCAAAATTTCGAGTAATGGACCCCTACTGATTATATGCCACTTTGAACCCTTGGGAGTTAAATTGATAACTACAGAACAAAAATATTTTGAGCAAATTGCTCATGAATATTATATTCATATCATTTTAACACTATTTAAGCATTACCACGACAAGCAAAGCCGCGGCGTACGGTATAAATACTTTTTAGAGT
Source organism: Oikopleura albicans (assembly GCA_004367875.1). NCBI lineage: Eukaryota > Metazoa > Chordata > Appendicularia > Copelata > Oikopleuridae > Oikopleura > Oikopleura albicans. Next base: position 53,411 of record SCLG01000019.1, read on the forward strand.
TGAATGCCAAATTTTTAATTAATCACAACAATGCTTTTCCGATATCTTTGAACCATGTTTTTGAACCGAGAAAACCGCACAAATCTATGGTTTTGGTACGTCAACCAGATCTTGACAAATAAGATTAGAGAACGCGATGAATATGGACATAATAAACAAATACAATTAGAGTAATATTAAAATTTAAATTAAAACCAAACATGTCATGTTTGCTCTCATTTGAGCAAAACTTGCAATACTTTTAATAAAATGGGCCTAGACAATTATTTTGATAAAACATAGAGACACTTTTGTCGCATCATTTCACGATGATTTAGTATACTAATAGATAAGTATCAGTTTTATAAATCATAATCACGAAATAAAAAATTATAATACACCACCTAACCATTTGAGATAACACCATTTTGGATAACAGTTTGCATTTGAGATAACAGTTTGCATTTGAAATAACACTTTTTAGGCGTTTTTTAGACGAATTTTTTTCCAGGATTTACGCCTACGCACTACCCATTTGGGATAACAGTTTGCATTTGGGATAACAATTTGCATTTGAGATAACACCTTTTTTCGAAAAAATTGGTGTTATCTCACATGGTTAGGTGGTTTATTTATCTTATTTTTGTCTGTAATTTACAATGAGTAACCCTCACTTGAGGCAAAATTTGGAAATTGGGCAAAGGAGGGAAAATGAACAACGTTGCTCAAGTTTCAAATATTGCTATAGTGAGGGGTGAACTTGGGCAATATTTGGAACTTGGGCATAGATTTCCTTTTTGACTGCAAATACGCTAAAAGTCACGTGAAAAAACTTTGCTCAAGTTCCTAATCTTGCCCAAGTGAGGGTTACACATTTACAATCAATACTATAACAATAACTGACATGTAAAACCATGAATTTCAAAATAGGCAAAATTATCTTTTATCCAATTTAAAAATAAAAACACACACAAATTAGTATTACGATCTAACACAAAATAACTATTGGAAATAAGCTAAAGTTATTTTAAAGTTTTGTTGCTCAATTTTTGAACATGTTTAATTGGCGTATGAATTCCGTATAAGACTTTTTCGGGCATAAATTAGGAAATAACTAGCAATAAATAGGCCCAGTCGCCCGGTTTATATCAGTTAAGCTTTTTTGAACAAGCGTGTGCTACATGACTGATGCAGCATTATTTTGATTGTGAAAAATTGATGAGTACTTGGAAAAATAGAAAAAAAAAACACACACATTCTCAAGATTCACTGTGAGTAAATTGGCGGTTTTAATTATTGCCTTTCATTTGAGTCCTGATTATTGAATTTAGTTGTTCGTCTCTGACGTTACCGTTAAAAGTAGTACACTTTTGTGTGTTCACCTAGAACTGACAGAAATTTTTTATCTTGAACATGTCCTTTGTTTTCTTGTTTTTTCGAACTTTGGTACTAATAATGATTTATTTAGAAATGGTAGTGACAAAATTCATTTCGCTTTTGAGCTTTGTGGCAATGGTTGCGTCTGGATTTTTATGTAGTAGGCTGTCATCACAGGCAAGGTTTACGGTCAAGTCATCTTGCCTCAATCACTATTTTTTTTTAATTTTTTTGCCCCGATATTTGCAAGATAACGGGGAATGGGTTACTTTCGCGACAATTTGTGGTCGCGAAAAAAACCGTTTATGAGTACTTTCGCGATCACACCATTTGATCGCGAATTGTTGTTCAAAATATGGTTTCGCGACCACAGGGTCGCGTAATGGTGTTTTGGGTGAAGTTTCGCGACCACTGTTTTCAAGTAGAAAACAAAATGGTCGCGAAACCTTGTTGAAAAACCATTTTGACCAACAATTCGCGACCAAATGGTGTGGCCATGAAATTACTCAGGAATGGGGTTTTTCGCGACTTAAAATGGTCGCGAAAGTACCAGTCACCGATAACGGCGCATACGTTGGTCAATGTTTGGTAGGGTAAGTGTCAACCATTTAGGATGATTGTTTTACATTTATTTATTCACGTGATTAATGCGCTTTTTTACTAGCTACAAAGGGCTTATAAAATTTCGGAAAGTTGTAAACAGCTTGGGTCTTAATTTCCGGCATTGTTACATAGAGCACAAAATCTGCTGGTTAACAGCCTGGTTCATAATCTACGAAATTGTACTCGTTGTCGAACTCACCTCAAAGGCAGAGATCTGAATAACGTTTCGAATTTTTTCAATTACAATTTATTAATATTCTTCCTATTCAAAAGCGTTACGATTTATTGAGTAAGAAATCGTAACGCTTTAGAAGCAGGGACTGTCGCTATTTCTCAAATATTAAATTTTAAAATCAATTCAAATCTCCAATCACAGCGCCAAGCGAATCCCTGGAGGCTCAACTTTTGTATAATTTCGGGTGCAGCGCAATCGCGTAAGTAGCTTACTTTTCACACATTTTTTGAAAAAAAAATCGACTCCGAAAAACCGCATCTTTTCAAGACTTTCTAAAACTTGTTCAATTTTGATTCTGTCGAACCAAAAATCGTTTTAAAGCATATCGTGTATTTCAAGCCGCCGTATACGTCTTGTCCTAACCCTAAACTTATACACCTCAGGTGCCCGATAGACTACACAATTGCTGTAAAATGACACATGCATTTGTACCGTAATTACGCGTAATAATTGTATATATCGTTAAGAAAATGAGCTATTGTATCATCATTTTAAATTTCAGTTGACATTAGTTTCTCTCATAACGTTAAAGCATCGACACAATCTAAGCTCCAACACACGGTACATACACGGTATATTTATAGCAGTATGGAATCCATAGCACTCTTTTTTAGCGTGTTAAATTTTATACAGTGGTTAAAACACGACAAGCTCAGCTAAAACAAAGGATGTGCGGTTTTTATTTTAGTGGCCGGTTAACGGGGTATCCTATATAATGAAGATTCGTATAATGCGTAAGTATACGGTATATAACACGGGTCACCACGTAAGGGTTTATGGCCAAGTTGTAGAGGTCGTTAAACTGAGTCGATATGATAATCTAAGCGTAGGTGGTAGAAGTATCGCAGACAAAGAAGTTTTTGCGTAGGTTGACATTTTCAAATAGCTCTGTAGCGCCTCATAGTGAAAAAAATTAACTTTAGATTCGCAATAACACTCAGTTTGGCGAGCTGTACAACTTGGCCGTAATATTTTTTATAATTTATGATTTGCCAACTTCGTACTCACCAATAAGGAGAACAATATCTTTATAAATTCTACCATTACACAAGAAAAAATGCTGCGACTTCTGGTATTTTACGCATTTTCCGGCAAAGTCTGTGTAGCTATTGCAGGAATCGAGACAAGGCGGCGAACCGCAACGGCAATAAACTTGTTTAGAAAAATGATAATTTCAAACTAATCCGATTTTCTAGCAAATGCTGCAAGAAGAACTTTTATTGTCACCAGAGTGGTCGAGTCTGTGGACTTTTCAGCCGGAAATAAATGTATAAATATTTTTAACTTCATTCTGACAAAAACACATAATAAATTACAAGTTTGTTTCAGTTTTAGCGTTATTTGTTTTATCCACGTCATACGGTCTAAAAATGATATTTTTCTAAAGCTACAGATTAACCACATACCTAAGTAAGTCAAAACGTAGTTAGTTAACAATATTCAAGTAAGTTAACACTAAGTTGTATAATAATTTTCAGGTAGGTTAACAAATCTTTTAGTCGATTTTGGAAAAACCGTGGAAATGCAAGTTATCAATTTTTACTCATCGTTTCCGCCTACACTCATCGCTCCGCCTACACTCATCGTTTCCGCCTACACACTACAGTGGGTCTGGTTATAAGGTCAAGCCTCTAATGTTAATTTTGTGTCTGCTTCTCAACTAAAAAAATCGGGAATAATTTGGAGAAATGTTTGAGGAAATGTAATGAATTTCTTAGAAAACACCGTTTTATTCTTATATTTGGTTTATAACTCGTGTGAAATCTTGAGAGCGCACCCGGTTAGACGGCAAATTAAATTTTTTATACGTACTACTAAAAAGGGGTATAATGCAAGTTGATTTTATTTATATTTATTTCATCGCAGTTCCTCAATTTGATTTCATTTTAGAACATCAACGTTTCTAAAAGAACAAAAAAAAAAATTGGAAAAATTCGGTTGGTGAATGATTTCTTAATCGAATCAAACAGCACGGAATTCCATTTTTTTTCACCACGTTGAAAAATAATATAAATGTCATTTGCATTGGTCAAAAATGCAAAAATGATTTGATTTATTTGTTTTTTGTGTTTCCAAATAGATTTCGATTCTGACGTTATTCGGGCGGACTATGAATTAATCCGCAAAATTTGCATTTTACGACGCAGTCGTACGTTACGGCACGGGTTAGAAACAGATGGATTTTTGAAGAAACACATTTAAGAGCAGATTATAGCTAACGGAAAAGTAAAAATAGATAAAAAAAGATCATTAATTCATGAAAAATGTCTTATTCACTACGCCGTTATGTTGTCCAGATTTTTTTCTTGGGAAATGCAAGATAATTGCACAGAGATATATCACCCTGGTGAGGACAGCTGGTTAAGAATTTTGAAATTCAGCTGGCGAATTTTTTATAGAAAAAAAATTGTCATTTTGGGAGAACCTCGTCAATTTATTAAATTTAAAGTCAATTTATTAAACTTAAAGTTGATTTGATAACTTAAAACTTGATTGTGACTCCCAGGGCCCTTGAGAACATTTTTAAACTATCAACCTACGCAAAGAAACGACTTTCGTCTACGCCACTTTCTGCGTTGGTAGTACATCCACATGTCGCGACGGTATGCGCTAATGGAATCTGAGAAGTTGAAATGTTGAACCACAGTTCTAAGGAACCATCCCTAATCCCATAACTTATGGGCCATAAGGGACGCTGTAAATGTGTCCTTATGAGGGACGCTGATCCTTTGACGGACGTTTTCCCTCGACGATCGCTTTCCTGTGACGGACGCTTTCTTCGAGAACTGAAAACGTCCCTTATGGGTTCAAGGACTATATTCCAGTTTTAGTAAAACGCAACTCTTGGAAACAAGTTTTAGAACACATAATGTCGCGTGATGAACATGATAAAAGTAATTTTTTGACAAATTTTATTTATTTTTCGGTCAAAGATAGCTTCATGAACCTTCGAACAAGGTCCCGATATCATCCGATAACGCTCGAATAGAAAACTAAAAATTATCATGTCAATTCTATCATAATTTTTATCTTTTTAGTACATTTTAAGTATTTTGTTTTCTTTGTTTTGACGTACTATGTAATGAAATAATAGTAACAAGGTTCGCCAGTTGCGATAATATTCTTATCGCTGTGATAAAATTGAAAAAATATATAATGCTTATAATTGGCGTTTATCATAAAACGGAACTAATTTGCGAAAACACAATAAAGTACTGTTTGTCGAGTAAAACATGCTTTTAGAAGGCATTTTATCAAAGGAGAACTAAATTCTACAATAAGTCCGAAAAATTGATGAAGTGGACTTGACTCCTGAACAGTATTATCATTAAAAGTATTGATTAAATTAAAGTTTAAGCTTTGAACACATATTTTAAACAATTCGTGAACACATCTGGTCAATGTTTGTCATACGTTGTATTTTTCTTCAAACCGAATATTTCCTTATTTTTCTAAATTTATTTTTTTGCTTTGTTTTTTGGGAACAAAAATCCAGTGGGTCTAAATCGCAATAAAATGGAAAGGGCGTGTAAAAATCAGCACCGACTGAATGGGCATCATGTCTTAAGGATGCGCCATACTGGATGAAAAATCAAGAATCCAAGATGAAGTCGTTTTCTGTTAAAATACAACCCTCATTAGTTTGAACTTTTCGCAAATATATTCAGAAATGTTAGTAGGTCTAATTTTCGAAATAATTAAAATGATTGGTCAACACACATACCCCCCACGGACGTGTCAAGTTGGTCAACAAATTTTTAAGAAATGCTCCAAAAGATATGTAACGCATTTAGTCAAATTTTTGTTCGTGCGATCCCAAGGAGCCAAGTTAGCTCTATTAATCAAGCTGGCCTAAAAATTGTGATAATGAAATTTTTTTTAATTTTTTGCGATTTTTATTGATTCTTCCTGATTTTTGTCCAAAAAAATCGCAGAAATCATACAATTAATATATCACAGAAAGTGTTATTAGTATTTTAGGCCAGCTTTGACCTACCAACGGAAGTGCTCAACAGCATTGGTGCAAAAACAAATATATTTTTTTTGTTCGCATATGTTTTGGAGCTTTTGCCGTGAAGTGACATTTCTGATTTTTCCTGAAATTTAGGTATTTGTGCCATGTAAAGTTATAAATTGAGATTTTTTGGATGTTAAACTTTTTGTGTAGTGTTTTAGAGTAATATAAATGATATAAATAGTACTTTTAAAACCAAATTGTTTAGTTACAAAAAATAACAAGCCAAATATCCTCTATGATACTGAAAGCAAGACTAATTTCTATTCTTAATAAAAAGATCATAGTTTCTAGATTTTTGACTTATTTACGACACATGCGTACTTGGTAATGATACTTTAGGTCCCAAATAAGAGTTATATTTGAAAAGAAAACGACTTCATCTCAGAAACTTGTTTTTCAGCCAGTAGGGTATGATGCATCCTTAATGGTAGATAGGCTGATTGATCTAAAAGGTACTTCGTCACTATAAAGTGAAAAAAAGGCTAGAGTTGAAAAAAAGCTCTAGTGAATAAAGAGAAATTGGTCGGAAATTGTCGAGAAAACTCATGTATGTCAATTTCTAAATCATTTTATTCATTGTGCCAAATTTTCCGCTGCGGCCATCATCAGGGTTAATATGATTACTTAAGAACTGGAATAGAAAGTAACAGACATCACAAACTCCATATTCTATAAATTTGTGAACAGATAGAAATTATGGAAGTGGGCAACCTGTAAGTTTCATTTGGTACTGGTGTGGGTCGTCAGTTTGGCACCGAGCTCGACGCGAAATTTTCTTGGTGACACTTTTTTTCTCACTCCAGTACAATGAATAAAATGATTTATATATTATTCACGATGTCTCTATTAAATGTCAATTTCAGCTGTTTTTTATCTGATTTTTGTTGTGGATAAAGTCTAAACTGCATACAGGCTAACGTGGATAAAAGCCAACCCGTCTACAAAGTTGAACCGGGTTCTCCTTTAAGACCATTTAGACATGATACCAATTCTATCCCTGCCCTGTAATTAACTATGTAGGGAAAACACTTTCCAACTCAAGCAAACATAGTTGGAAAAAACGGCCAAGAAGGTGACCTATTTATTTAAAGTGTTTAGCAATAATTGATGATTAGAGTATCCGCATAAGTTTCTAATTTTCTCCATATATAAATTAAATGGCACGTCCTTTCTTGATTTGACAATTGGGTGATCTTGTCGACATTTTCCATCGGTGATGATTGTGGAATATTTATTCATTGGACTAAAACCGCCTGACTTGCTAAAAACCTTGCTCAATATATTGTAAGGTCAAATTCAATTCTAATTCTAAAACTCTAAATTTATGTGAAATGAACACCAAGTCGGTTTCATACAATAAAACAGGAGATTAAAGCCGACTAAGCAATTATTTTTCAAACGGCATTGAAATATGTATTAAACTTCCTAAACTTGACACTAGATAGCGCAGTACTTCTCGATAACCATGTCATTTATTTGAGAAAGGAAAAATTTCCACTGAAAAAATTTATTGAATAAAGAAACCGGCTTAGTGCGACACGTTTTGTGGCCTTATTAGAATTTTTTGATTTCCGGTGTCCACGCTTTTCCAGTGACTGGAAGTAACCATAAATGACCGGAAACGAAGATAAATAAGAAAAAAATTACCACCGCAAAACTACCTTCGGCCCCAAATTCGAATATACCCGATAAGAAATCAGACTTTACCGGTTCGAGTTAATCTGGTTTTTATTATAATATTTTTTGCACATATTGTGATAATTATTACCATTGTGAATTTAATTTTCTGTATGTTTGGTGAATTGACTTGTCCTTTTTTGAGGTCTGTAGGAGCTTTTTAAAAGTTCACAATTAACCGCACTTATCAGATATTTACCATGCGATTTCCAATGAAATTAGCGGTTTTTCCTTGATTCTTGGCCGACATATTTTATAATCGTAATATTGAAGAGCGTTAATGTAGGAGAGCGAAAAAACATAATTTTCAACATTAATTTTGCGCCGTGGTTAACCATTTGTTGCAAAAATCAATACATTTGAACTGATTCTAAATTCATCTCATTATCCCAGGCGTCATCAAGGCTCAGCTCGCATAATCGATGGCTGACCGTGGCTTAGCTTATGTGGGCTAAGTCAACCCAAGCCATAGAAATATTAAGTTTTTGGCTCAGGTAAGCTAAGCCAAACCATTTTTATTTTGACTTAGATGAGTTAGGCCAAGCTAAGCCCAACTAGTTTTTCGCTTATGTGAGCTTAACTTTAAGATAATAGCTTAACCAAACCATTTTTGGCTTAGGTGAGCCAAGCTAAGCTAAGCCAAATTTTTTTTTGCTAGGGTAAGCTAAGCTTAGCCAAACCATTTTTGCTAAGGTAAACTAAGCTAAGCCAAGGCAAAGTATTTTCAGAATGACTTATGCGAACTAAGCTAAGCCAAAGTTAAGTTTCGGCTCATATTAGGTAAGCTTAGCCGAGCCAAAATATTAGCCAACTCTGCCGAGCTCTGGGCGGCATACCTACACCTCTACTTATATTTTTAGGGCTAAAAACTGGTTTCCAGCACTGGAGGTCCAGTTAATTTATGTTCTAGTTACTGTGCTTCCATTCTCAAGTTTAAGTTGTCAAGGTCGACATTTCAAATAGACATATAAGTCGCCGTTCAAACCCATTAGCTAATTGATTAATTTTATAATCTATTTGGACAACAATTGTACGTTTGTTGTAAACTCAAATGGAACCTACTTTGAAAAATTACTTTCTGAATTTAGCTTTGTCCGAATTTTAATTATTTATATAAAATAAAATAGCGATCGTTTCAACGTTCTTTTTGATTATTAAATATGAAAACATTGGTTATTATAAAACTTGTTTTTACGTTGATTTCCGTCCATTTCGAAAGCCGCCTTTCATCTTCGGAGATTATTGTTATGAAGTTTGTCAGAGTCTTATCCCTTTTCCTAGCAATGGTGCGCGCACATATTCGAAACCAACATTTTATTATCATTTTTAGTTTCCATAAAAGACTCCACCTGTCTACGGAAGTTAACTCCCAGGGGAAGTGCGTATATATAGACACACAACTTATTTTTTCGTCGATTTAAGGCATATGGAGTCCCCGTAGGGCGAAACGGGTATTGCTGATCCCCCCCCCTCAACTTTTTGCAAAAATTACATTGACGGTATTTTTGCGTAGGTTGGAGATTTCAAACAGCTCTCTAGGGGGACCAAATCAATTTCTGAATAGTCGGATCGAGGTAGTTTGACGAGCTCTACAACTTCGAACTACCAGTTTTTTTGAGTTATTGCGAATTATTGTGAATTTTCGAAGTGCGTGTTTATATACATACATTAAAAAATGGAAAGCAAACACCATACTTAGTGAGCAATATTTCCGGAATTGACCCTCTTCTGAAAATCCCGTCTGGATTTGTCAAGGGATGCAAATGATAACGGAAGCATATTTATACATGTGGGTATACCTAGAGGTCGGCAAGAATTGATTTTGTTGTACCCTACCATTCACTGAAAAAAAAGTACTGGAAAATTTGTACCCGAATTTAACAACTTCCATGAAAACAAAACAAACAATAACAAATAACTTCCATGAAAAAAACAAGTGTACCCTTCCATACCCTACCACTGAAAGTTACCCGTCTTTGCCCTTGTCCGCGGACAAGGGTAAACAATCTACCGACCTCTGGATATATCAATATTTATAGAAGTTTTAATTCCATTTTAATTTGTCTTATAAACAACATTTTATGTTTTAGTCGTAATTACATCCCTTGATTAGACGACGAGTTACTTCATCTTTTAATGAGTGGGTCACCAAAAGGACAAATTGTTGTTTACGGAAAAAGACAATCGCCAAGACAACGACGATCGTTCCCGATACCTACTTTTTTGTGTACATTTTTTTCTTGCAAATAACCGAAATAAAAATTTCAAATTTTGTGATTGATGAGCACTTGCTCAAATTATGAGAAGTTCATAAAAAGATGCAACCTGTTGTTAGGGTTCAAGTAGGGAAAACCCCATTTTAACACCGATAATTGGTGACTAACTATCTAATAGATCAGAACCCGTCAGGATCTGTATTATAATCATTATATAAAGTTTCATCAATAATAGATTATCATAATAAAGTACGAGACGTGAAGATTAGGCGTTTAAAGTCGCCTGCTTCACCACCTCAAGCACTTCCATCTTGGCCGACTGATTAATGGACATAATGGATCACACGAGTTAAGTATCATTAAAGACCGTTGCGTAAAGCCAACGTTCTACTTGTATGACACGTTATTTTTCGTCATACAAAAATTGAAACAGTTTAATAACCGTCATCGGCACGCAAACGGATACAAAAAGCCGATTGAAGATTACTGTTATCGATTGTTATTAGATTTGTTATTAGCGAAATCAACGAGAACAGTGCCATATGGCACTGTCGGTACCGCAGATGTTAACTTTCACGATAAACGTCAGATTTAATTTACAATTAAGAATATAAGTCGTCAACTTTTGAGATTTCAGATCTAAATTGTCGACAAAATTCCGCTTTCGACATTTTATAAATGATTCCGAGTCAGTCGGTGCCAAAATATAGTCTTTGAGTTATTATCTTTGTGTTAAGTAATGCTTTTACCTCGTATTGGTTTAGGTAAATATAGTTAACTATGTTATATCATCGACGAGGTTAACTTCGCAACGTTTTTTTATCAGCTTAAAATATAGAGAAGATGAAATTTAAAACTGGCCACACAAAAAATTAAATTATCATTTTCATGACCACAAAATCAAAGTGTTACTCATAAGTTAAACCAACAATCACGTCCATAAACCGTTTTCTATTCGTTGAGTTCTTAAAATACACATTTTTTAAAAATGATGTTGTGTTTTTAAACGACCAAATTTAGATTAACGCCTGTTTTTCATAATTCTAACATGTGATCTGATTATGACTGTACGTTATACCATCTAATATGGTGAAAATGCCTTGTAAAACCATCTGCTCAGTTATCTACCTGGTACGTATTCTTCAGTACTGGAATATTTCCTCAATTTGCGGGAAATTTTTGTCATTTACTTTTCAGTATTTTTGAATATTTAAACAATATTACCGGGTGTCAAAGCTCAAAATCTATCGTTTTTTATTCTAGAAATTCATACTCGTCGAGGGACGCATTCCATCGCATTCCTCTTTCACAATTCTTCTTTTTTGTTCTCGAATTCTTGTGAAAGAGAAAAGCGATTCATTTCTAGAATTAAAAGTGGTAAATTTTGAGCTTTGGCACACCGTATGTTAAACTTGGAAAATTGAGACTTTTGGGGTTTGACATATAAAAGATTGGCTTTTATTGTTTTTTTTTCAATTCTTCTAGATTACTATTAAATCTGCATACTAGGAGTATGTAAAATGTATACTAGGAGTATGTAAAATGTATACTAGGAGTATGTAAAATGTATACTAGGAGTATGTAAAATGTAAAACTTGTAAAAAAATGTTTTTGTCAGTCACAAAAATAATTGAAAACGGATTAATTGCGAAAAAATTAGATAACAAAAATCATTTAAATAACCGTTTCGGATATATTAAACTAATCGATCTGTATGTTACTCCAACTTTTGAATTTGAGCCAGCACGCTTTGAACCATACACTTAACTAACCTGTTAACATTGATATTGAAAAACTGGTTTTTGTCAAATTTTTTATTCATGAAACGGCATACTTATTGAAGTC
>SCLG01000019.1:65466-78689 GCA_004367875.1 Oikopleura albicans
AAAAAGGGATGAAAAAGAGGAAAAAACGAAAAACCGAGCACGTTAACGTTTTTTTCAGCCCATTTTACCCCTGTGTACGAATTTTCAGCGATTTCGAAAATTTTCGAGATTTCGGGTTTTAATTGAAGCTTGCCAATGCACAATTTGGAAGATTAGGTTTTTTTCGAAAAATGATTACATAGAGTATAGTAGAGTTTTGATTTTGTCACAATTTTAGGAAACAGTTTTTTTGAAAACCAATTTTCTCGAAAACCTTTTTTTCGAAAAATGTTTTCTCCAAATAACTTTTCTCCCAATTTTTTGACACACTTTTTAAACATTGTGTTTAAACTTTTTTAAGTATTGAAAAACTAATTTGTGCACTTCGGCGTGGCCTTTTTAAAATTGTTGTAATTATCTGTTTAACTTCTTGGACAACACTTGCGTGTTTTCTCGATGAATTGGAAATAAATCGGTCTTTTGGATGTATGGCATGTGAAATGGTATGTCAAACAATTTTTCTTTGAAATTTACCACGGATAGAAAATTGAAAGGATCAAACTGATGGCCCATGTTCACGGGTTACGAAGAATACTATAGCGGGATAATAAAAAAGCTCGAAATTATATAACACTTACGTTTAGTTGACATGTTCTTCAATTTATAGTAACCCTATCATGTGATTTTGTAAAACTAACATAAATGATGAATTTTGACCGATACATAACTTACAAGTAAACAATGAGTTTGTTAAATAACGACATTCAAATTAAAAAAAATGACTTGTTTTGGCGTCAGAGAGCATTTTTCACCGTGAAATACCTTTCCAAGACAATAAATGTTTTTTTAGTGGCGACGTTCTGTCATTTTACATTCACACCCCAACAAGTTATTTTAATGCCATTTATCTTAACAAAGTTTTAACACCATTTATCTTAACAAAGTTTGGTTATCTTAACACTTTGGATCAAAACGTATCCGTTTTTCAATTATCTTACCAAATACTCACATAACAGAATAAAAAAGTTCTAATTTTCGGAGAATCCCGCATCATAAGAAAGTATAAATGAAGAAAAATACCAGAATTCATCGGAGACGCCGAATATTCTATCTTATAACGATATTTTTCCGTTAGTATAACGATTGGTCCGAAGATCTGTCTGAGACAAACACGCGCGGTCATAATATGGACCAGAAAAATTATCTGCAAAATTACGTTTCGGTTGCGCCATCATGTGACAAAATTATCAAGTCCGGCTGCTGCTCTTCCTACTTGGAACGATTGTTGAAAAGTTTAATGCGAAAAATAGAAGCCAGCGGGTAAATTGCCTGGCTAAATATATGTATAACTTCTCCAGTCTGCAAGCCATCATTCAGTTTCAAAATTTTGACTTCAATAAAATGCTCTTCAAAAATTTTGTCGCGTTACAAAATATATACGATTCTATTACTCGAATAAAATCAAGTTTTGATCAAATATGCCAATAAGCTTCGTCTATGAATAGTAAGAGCGTATTTCGGGTGTTACATTTATTTATAGAAATTTTTTAAGAAATCTACCCAAAAACGTTGACTGGCAACAATTTGTGTTATTAATTTGCTCGCAGGTTGGTAGTATTTGAACATAATTGTCAATTTTAGGTTTATCATAATGATCGTTTTCTTCTTTTATTTCGTTGATCCAGACGTCCGCCTAAACTGTGAATTTTTTGTGTATATACGTGTAATGTTATCTTAGCGTTTCAGATTCGTTTATTTTTCGAACTGGTAAAATTTTCTTACTACAGTGCAGGAATGCCGGATACCCTATGGGGCGGGTTTTCCTGATTGTCCGCGATTTTTTTCCATTTGAAAAAGGATCCCTCTTATGGGCCTCAATTTTCCAGTTTTCATTTTTTGGAACTTCTAAACAGTCGCCCATAGCTGATTTTTAATTTGCAGTGTCAAAATAAAGCAAACAAAAAAAACGAATACTATTGGGGAATGTGTTTTTTTTTGGTCAACTATGGGAATGGGTCTTTTATAAGTCAGGGATCCCTTATGGGGTGCGTTTTTTTTAATTTATGAGTCATAAAATACATATAATTTCTAGAAAATTCCCGCTCGTGCCGTTATCGGGTCAAAATTTTCGATGAAAATTTTCCAGACATTCCGCCTATGCCTTCCGCCGTTATCAGGTCAAACCCCGTTATCGGGTAACAATTTGTCGTCGAAATGTTGACCCTATAACGGCGCAGGGGGTGTTACTGAAACCGTAGCAAATCAATATAAAACCTGAAAATGAAATTTTGGAATTCACATACAATTTCACAAGCCAAACAGGAATAGGCTCTATTCATTCCAAGTTGGTCCAACAAGCAACCAAAAACGCTGAATTCAAAGACTAGTAAAAGCTTAATCATAGTTGTGCCTTGAACTGATGTCAAATTTGCAAAAACATATTTAAATAAGGAGCAGAAAATTATTAATAATTCATCAATGGCTAATAAAGAAACTAACGTGTAAGGAACCAAATTCAAATTTTTTTTTACTAACATAGACAAAAAGTCTAGTTTTTTTATGACACGGGAAAGTCAATACTTGAACAATAATAAGCAAACGTTCATCACCAACCTGATCACGTATTAGAAGGATACGCCAAGACACGATTCTAAAACCAGGCTCGTTTTCGCCATATAAAGAATATTCTCAACNGAATAAAATCAAGTTTTGATCAAATATGCCACTGAGCTTCGTCTATGAATAGTTAGAGCGTATTTCGGGTGTTACATTTATTTATAGAAATTTTTTAAGAAATCTACCCAAAAACGTTGATTGGCAACAATTTGTGTTATTAATTTGCTCGCAGGTTGGTAGTATTTGAACATAATTGTCAATTTTAGGTTTATCATAATGATCGTTTTCTTCTTTTATTTCGTTGATCCAGACGTCCGCCTAAACTGTTGAATTTATTGTGTATATACATGTAATGTTATCTCAGCGTTTCAGATTTGTTTATTTTTCGAACTGGTAAAATTTTCTTACGACAGTGCAGAAATCCCGGATACCTTTAAGATAATATGAGGCGGGGTTTCCTGATTGTCCGCGATTTTTTCCATTTGAATAAGGATCCCCCTTAGGGGCCGCAATTTTCCAGTTTTTATTTTTTGGAATTTCTAAACAGTCGCCCATAACTGATTTTTAATCTGCAGTGTCAAAAAAAAGCAAACAAAAAAAAACGAATAATATTAGAGAATGTGTTTTTTTTTGATCAAATATGTCCTTTATGAGCCGAGGATCCCTTATGGGGCGCGTTTTTAGAGTCCTAATGGTGGCTCATAACTTATGGGCCATAAGGCATCCGGTCCTGTATATAATTAATGAGTCATAAAATACCTATAATTTCTAGAAAATTCCAGATCGTGCCGTTATCGGGTCAAAATTTTCGATGAAAATTTTCCAGTCATTTCGCCTTTGCCCTACGCCGTTATCGTGTCAAACTCCGTTATCGGGTAACAATTTGTCGTCGAAATGTTGACCCAATAGCGGCGCAGGGGTGTAACTGAAACCGTAGCAAATCAATATAAAACCTGAAAATGAAATTTTGGAATTCACATACAATTTCACAAGCCAAACAGGAATAGGCTCTATTCATTCCAAGTTGGTCCAACAGGCAACCAAAAACGCTAAATTCAAAGACTAGTAACAGCTTGATCATAGTTGTGCCTTGAACTGATGTCAAATTTGCGTACGCAAAAACATATTTAAATAAGGAGCAGAAAATCATTAATAATTCATCAATGGCTAATAAAGAAACTAACGTGTAAGGAACCAAATTCAAATTTTGTTTACTAACATAGACAAAAAGTCTAGTTTTTTTATGACACGGGAAAGTCAATACTTGAACAATAATAACCAAACGTTCATCACCAACCTGATCACGTATTAGAAGGATACGCCAAGACACGATTCTAAAACCAGGCTCTTTTTCGCCATATTCTTGGCAAGGCTCGGCAAAATTGAGTTTTATAAAATTGTTTTTGATAAGTTAAAATTAATTTAAAAAAAATAATAAGCAATTTAAATTTTTGGTAATTTTTTTTTATTTTAATAAAATTCGGTACTATCTTCAGTTTCTTATTCAATAAACACGTCGTTTTTTTGAAAGACGTTTTTCGAGAACTGAGCGCTTCTTGAAGGAGTAGGGACTGTACGTCAATTAAAGGTTGATTTGTGAAAACGAGAAGGTCGCCCTGATCAATACTACCACCTGTACATAAATTTTCACAACTCTTGTGCACTTATCTTGCGAAAATGTTGTCAAAAATAGTAATATTACTGAGCAGAGTGTAAGAGCATAGTGCCGAAATATTGCAAATTTGAACAATAACTGGGTGCAACCAACGTGCAGCATAAGTTTGTAGACGAGATACCCAACCTACCTACGTTAGTTAACACTACGTAAGTTAATAAAAATCATTTAAGTTAAAAGTCTACTCGCGACAATTTTTCCGTGAAATGTGAAATCTATGTAATATACTGTGAGAGGTTTAGTTATTGTTATGAAAATAGGAGTGGGCGGTCTACCGTAAGCCAGTTCGGAGACCCTATACCCAGACACTTAAAAAAATTATTTTTGAAAGTTGTCCCGGTAATGGCTGCGATTACCAATTGACTCTGAAAATTGCAACGCGTCCCGACATTGTTCGACCCCTGTACATAATATATAATTGATTGTCGATTTGCAAATAAAAAGTCAACCTGCATTGCATGAAATAAAAAGTTTTTTTTTGATACTAGATAAGAATGTTTCATTTATTTACAAAGTGAACTAAATTCTTACTATTTTTCACGAAATATTTACATTAACTTGTCAGAACATGATAAAGGACCTCATTAGGTCAAAGCGAAAATAATATTTGATAATTATTCAAAATGCAAAATCGGCTATTTTTATATTTAAGTTGGGCTTAAAAAATTTGAAATAACAGTTATTGCCAAAAATTGTCGAAATATTAGCATTTGACATTTTTATAAAATAAAAGCCAAGTGCAACAGATCACGTAATATGACGATTTTTGAAGTTATCATGTTTTTTGGTAACTTATTTTTTCTTCCTTAAACCAACCGTTTGTATCCTAATATTTTGAGGACCATGGATAAAACATTTCTCGAAATATGATTAAAAACTCAATGAAAATATTGTTTAGGTACTATTATACTTGTGATATATGGAATTTTTTGTTGAACTCGAAAGTGTTTTGGTATCAAATTTTTATATAAAATTTGTTGTTTTTCGAAAAACCCCAGTCTATCTAATGAAACATTCCGAAATTTTATTTAACCCTTAAGCACAACAATGGAACTATTGTCCAATTTTTAACATTTTTTGAAAGTTATATGGCATGAAATGACCAATCAAAATTATTGTTTCGAATTTACGTGTGCCTAAGACTTAAATACAGAAATGTGACAAGGTAAAATGGTATCATGAAGGTTCATGATGAATCAAAAGTAGTTGTTTATCGGAATGAGATAAATTCTTCTTCCAAACAACAATTGAGTTGAAATTAATTTTTTGGCAGTTTTGTTTGCCACAAAAAACAGATGAATTTTGGTGCATAAAACGGAAAGAATAATAAATGTACAGTTAGTTTCTTTACGAAATTCGTCAAATATTTTTTGTGCTTCATTTTTTTCATTGTGTAGTTGTGTGCGTGCTGACTGAATGGATGGGGATAATTTGACTAGTTCGTTTTTGAACAAATTTCAGACAAAAAATTCAATGCATCCAGCTTCTTCACAGGACAAGGCAGCTCCGCCATCGTATTGATAATCTGAAATATTGTTTTATTACAATACTAACCTAGACAGATTAACAAAAATCTAATGGCTAAATTAAAATTGATTAAAGTCACGAATCACTGTTTCTTTTGGTGAAGTGCTTTACGTTTTGATTCATGTATAAGAAAAAAAATGATTTGAATTACAAAAATAAATAATATTTCCTTAATGACTCTATGATTATAGTAAGTGTATGACATTTATGCTTAAAACCGGAAAAGGAATGAGGAAAATATACCATGTGTACTTTTCGTTAGCTCAAGTCCTTACACCTAATTTACGCCAAATTATTTCCGAAAATAGCACGTTTCAAATTTAATAGTGGATGGGACAACATATATGGGTTTGAACAAGTAGGTAGACGTGAACCAATATTAAATTTTATCATAAGTAGTGTTAATCTAAAAAAACTGTTAATTAAAATGGTGTTTTTATTTAAATACGCCACCTAAGACCTTATGTTAACACCATCAAACGTCAAAAACTGTTAACATAATATAATTTTGTTAACATAATGTGGTAGGGCGTTTGGTTGAACAATTGGAAATCGAAGTTAATCAAATCCCAAGAAGTGTTAACATAATGTTATTTTGTTAACATAACATGTGTTAACATAACGTGTTAGGTGGTGTAGCTTCAAATAATCAAGTGGTGTAAAATTAAATTTCGACTGTTCACAAACCAATATCATCTTCGTCTGAAGTGTGCTGACCGATGAAGCAGTAACCGGTCAACATAGAATTAACTCCCGCCTCATAAAAAGTCATTTTTGGTAATTTGAACTCAGTTCGGCAGCAAAGGCACACGAAATGAGTACCGTCGTTATCGCGACGGATCGGAATGACCATTTTAGTTGGATGAGGCAGTAAACAACGTCTCTCTGCATTTGAACAAGATGTCGGGTCAAAAGACTTTTTTGTGTTAAAAAATAATTTGATAAAATGTTAGTGAACTGCTACGTATGTGAACGAAAATTACCAAAGTGTTGCAAAATAACGATATACACCCCCTGCGCTGTTATCTTGTCACCCGTTATCTTGCAGATTTTCCCGTTGGCTCCGTTATCTTGCAGATTTTTTTCGGCGAATTTTCCAGGAATCCCTATCTTTATGTGTTAAGCCCTGCGCTGTTATCTTGTAGATGTCCCCGTTCGGTCCGTTATCTTGCAGATTTTTTTCATGCGATAGTTGCAAGATAACAGCGCAGGGGGTGTACAGCAATAAATGCTGTATTACGTCGTAATACTGGCAAAAATACAGCAAAATACAAATAAATTGAAAAGATTGTCTTAACAACCAGACCAATTTTGGGCTCTTAGTTGACTAAATATGATTATTACTGAGTTTATTTTTAAACCTCTGAAAAAATATGTAAAAAAAATACGTGAAATGTAATACGGAATGTGGTTGATTATGTAAGTATGAATTTTGATTTGTTAAAAAAACACTTATTTGAATGGTAAAAAAACCAATCATTCAAATGAATAAAAATGGGAAACATGTTAGGTACCATGAACTATATACACAACCTGACGGATTATCGTACCTTTATAAACGCTTAAAAAACGGTAAGATAACCCAACATTGGTAAGATAACCGGTCAAAGCGTTTAGTTTATTGTTTGGAAATCACGATACGTTTTGGTCAAAAAAAAGTCGTAAGATAACCCAATCTTGGTAAGATAACGAATGATAAGATAACCCCTCAAGTGATGTTTAGAAAATAATTATAAATTAAATTCATTTATACCTCCCCTTTGTACCGTTATCTTGCCGTGTTTTGCTCTATTAAAAAATATAAAAAAGTACTGCGCTTTTATTTCACGGTTTTTGACAAAATTAGTAAATATCGTCACTTTTTAATCTATTCGAGCATTTGAAATTAACTTGTTTTTTTACACAGTCCTTGTGGCATCGTGCGCAGTGAGTTTGCTCGTCTCGGATATCGAGATAGTCGAGCGTGGTCTCGACGGCCTTAAGTTTGCGCTCCTCCTCGGAGACGTATCCCTCGGAGCCATAGCCCGACGTGGATCCATTGGTCGAGCCTACAACGTTTGCCGGCTCTTCCGATGATTCGCTTAACCGTTGGGTGGCGTCGACGGCCGAATCAGTGGCAACCAACGAGTCGGAAGGTATAACATGATGATTGTCAATCACCTTTATTTCGTCCTTAAGCTTGACACTCATCGGCATCGCCACGATTGCTTTTTTCTTTGACAATTTTTGACTTAATTCGCCGATGATGGTCGGTTTGGGCATGATCGCCGTAATTGGTTGAGGAGGGGGAGGAGGAGGAGGTGTTAATTTTATAACTTTTGGCACCGCGGCAACTGTCGAAATAGGGCGCGCCGAGACCGTAATTGGGCATCTGTCATTCATCTCTATAATATCTTCTGGATGGGTTTGATTTGAAATTTTCGTCTAAAATATGTAGGTCAATTTTATTTTCTATTATTGAGATTATGTTTTTTGTTGAAAATAAGCGGAAAGAAACAAATTAACACTCAAAAGATTCTTCTAATTACATCCAAAGGATTCCAAGATAAAATCGGATTGCTAAAATAAGTATCGTTTTTTGCTTCCATAAATTACATACTAAGATAAAAAATAATAGAATTCCGTAACTTCAATAAAGTTTTTCCGGACAAAAGTTAAAACAACTTCTCCGACGAAAATATATTTTCAGTTCCCGAACTCAGATATTTTTTTTAATATCACTTCGATTTAGCACTACTTTATGTTTAAAAATACACCGATAAAATGACAAAAAAATATGATATCTATTAATTACATTCAAGACATTGTGCCTATTTGAAAATGTACTGGTAATTGGAAGGTAACTATGAAATAATCTATAATCATAAAGTATCAAAAATTCCAAGTTCATATTTCAAGGCAAAACAATAACGACATAAATGGGATTTTCACAAAAAAAACTTAACAGTTTACAACCTAACAGTTAAATGACATTATGCTCAATGTTTGCTTGAAAGTCACCGTAACGACATATTAGAGGGAAGATAACATTTTCATGTCTTGTTATTTGAATTTGGCACTTGGCGCATTAAACCTCTATACACCAAGTTTGACAACGTTCAATTAAAATCAATTTTCTGGCTACTATCTGATTTTGAAACGTAAACGAATTGAACCAGTTGACATTATTACCGGTCTTTTATCATGTAATTTTTATGAATTTTTTTTTTAATTTCGGACCTTAATTTTTCTTTATGCACAGCCTAGCCAAACGATACACTTTTTTAACCCATAAACTACGACACATTTTTACCGTTATGAAATTTGCTCTCTTTCAGTCTATCTTGTCTTATGCAATTTCTATAATGGTTAAAATATTTAAGTTTTAACATATTCGCCCGTTTAAAAACAAAATAAGCGTGTTTTGGACATGTTCTTTTGTGGTTTAGGCCGTTTGACGATGGCGGTTAATTATGNAATTAAAATCAATTTTCTGGCTACTATCTGATTTTGAAACGTAAACGAATTGAACCAGTTGACATTATTACCGGTCTTTTATCATGTAATTTTTCTGAAATTTTTTTTTAATTTCCGACCTTAATTTTTCTTGATGCACAGCCTAATCAAACGATCCACTCTTTTAACCCATAAACTACGACACATTTTTACCGTTATGAATTTTGCTCCCTTTCAGTCTGTCTCGTCTTATGCAATTTCTATAATAGTTAAATTATTTAAGTTTTAACATATTCGCCCGTTTAAAACCAAAATAAGCGTGTTTTGGACATGTTCTTTTGTGGTTTAGGCCGTTTGACGATGGCGGTTAATTATGGCTCGTCGAAGTACGATTAGAAACAACACTATTAGACCGACGGGTCAACAACATAAACAACAAGTCATAATTTTTGTGGTTTAAAATATTTTTGTTGTCTTTTTCGACCCAGATTGATTTTGTTTTCTGTTATCCTATTTTAACACGCGTCGTAATCGAAACTTGTAATTTTATGGAGTTCTAACTACCTCAAGAAAGTATTTCAGAAAAAAAAGCTGGTACCATTTTTCTAAGTTAACAAAAACTCGATTTATATTTTTTATAAAGTCTTAGATAGGGAGATTTTTTCTGACGGCCTTCCTAGCACAACTAAAGTTAGCAAAATTAAAGAGAGTTAAGAAAATTCACTGAAGTTTTTCGGCACGTCGACTTACGCAATACCTACTAAAATTACTGCAATTGTTTCCCAATTGTTTCCGTATGTAGATGATAAAACTTTTTTTATCGGTTATGACGTAAGTTGAGTCTAAAAACTTTATGAAAAGCCCCCTATGCCCCCAAAGCTGGACCCACACGATTTGATTGGTAATTTGTTCTTCACGGCGATTACAAGAGCGGTCTTGTTCGCATTATTTTGGCAAAATTAACAGCCGCAAGTAAACGTGTAGTTGTAATATTCGAGGGGCCTCAAGACTTTATATTTTTCACGCTTCTGTCTCCATTGTGTAACGCCCCGTATTACTAATTACTCGACCGAGTCGCTCAGAGCTGACATGATTAGGTATGGCGGTTAAGACTTCACACCAAAGAATGAAAAAGGGCTTTTCTGATAAATCTTGATTTGATCCTGAGTGGTCATGATCTTGAACGGTAGCTCAATAGCGCCAACAAATTAATTGAAGAACACTATAATATTGATGTACCATCAAGTTTATGTTTTTTTTCTGTTAAACATCGAATAGAGAATTACATACCAAAACCATTAAACTCAATAAAAATATAAGTTATAAATGTGTACCAAAACATATTGGTTTACTGCAAACAATTATAATCTCTAAAGGGAGCTTAAGTGTGGGGATCCAAATGGGGCTTAGGCGTTAATATGTTATTTTAAATCAAAATAAAATAATTTACAGCTATGTTTGGATTTATGTAAAGTCCACGTAAAAAGTGACGTAAACGAAGTGGGGCAAAAAATTGAATCGATCAGGATGGATCATGACGCTAAAGTGCGCCAGCGGTGTCTCTAGAGGGTCTCTAGTCTCCATTTTACCGTATTTCAAAAAACTAACACACAAACATGATCGCCTATGCATTTAATGAACGCCAACGGCGAACGTAGGACATTCCCATGAGAGTTATATTCCCACGAATTAGTTAAAAAAAGGATATTGACCGTGATTTATTTTCTAGAAAAAAACCAATGTCGACATTATTAGCATATATTAACCTTCCGGTTTTAACTTCCGGTTGAGCTTCCGATGGGTGAATTATTATAAAACGAAGCAAGGGTAATCGTATTAATAAGACACGTTCGACAATTTGTAAGACGACTTAAAATTTTAGAAGATCTAAGCGCTCATCGGAAGTGAAACTAATTTAATATCCGAAGTTTAATCTGACAAAATTTGCTAAATTGATTCCGACAAGTTTCAAATTTGGGCGACTTATCGAAAGGTTTTTTGCGAGGACTGCTTTAATAAGCAAATAAGCTGAAATATTGTTTATGAAAAAATATTTTAATTAACCCAAGTTCAAACCATATTTTTTCAAATTGAATGTTATATTCTGAATATTATATTCTCGGTTAACTCGGGTATTCAGTATAGAAACTTGATTTTAAATCTGCACCGTACGGTCCTTACAATGCTGAGGGCCATTTTGGCAAAGATTTATTTGCGAAATTACAAGGAACGGTTGATTGACTTGAAAAAAACGTCTTTTATAAGCTGTACCCCTGTAATTCCGTGAACAATTTATTGTATTTTTGTCAATTTTCGCGTTAAAAGACGTCAAACTTGCTTTGCTGCAATAAACCACTTAATTGGGGGATTACTCTTCAATTTTTTGTTTAAATTTACAGATTCAAAACATAAGCATTCGCCGTACGTCACAAATGGTAAATTCCTAGGGTCACTAAAATGAACCAGTTTTTATTTGAGCTGTTTAGAACGTTTCGAGTATGATTCGAGTTGATTTGTTTTAATTGGGTGTATTTTTAAGTCCTATTTCTTTAGTGCGGTGGTAAATATAGCATTTTGGTTAACGAACAAAAACAAGGATGCGCGACCTATGAAAACAGGTTTTTGGGGGGAGTTTATCAATTGGCCTTAACTCTCATCTTCACTGATTGACTTTTTCAGGCCAAATTTGAAATTCAAATCTAGAACAAATTGAAGAGGAGATCACAAACGGGAGCGAAGGAGTTAAAAATTGCTTCTTTATTGCAATATTTGTAAAATCTAGTTTTTTGTGGTTTTCTAAATTGAAAAGGATGGGTGGGAGGGTTGTTGATGTAAATTTTCGTATAAGTCCCGATTAGTGACGCACGTCAAAGCCTATCTGACAATACAGATCCATCGCGCTAGGCATTACGTATAATTCAAATATGTTTAGTCCGGCTGTCCCTCTGATTCATAAATGCTGTTTTCGACAAAAAAAAAACAGAAATTAAGCTCATAGAAATGCTCATTGCGGGGACCTTCTTTTAACTCTCAGCAGGAATAATAATAAAATCAGATGAGGGATATTTTTGGTTTTTCTAACTGTCACGCATTTTTTAATATTCAAAAGTTCCAGAAAAATTTGTCAATTGAACTTGTATATCAAATGTCAAAGCCAAAAAGTTGACCTTTATTATTCTAGAAAAACAAAATAATGGAAAAAGTGCGTCGTATTTTTTTCTAGAATCCAAAATCGGCAACGTTATGGCTTCAACGTATAATATGTACTTCACAAGAATAGGAAAATCGTAACCAATTCAGAAAAAAAACAAATATTACCAAAATGTACTTTTCTGCTTTTCAGTTTAATAACAGTACATAACTATAACTACCCATCCTTAATAACACAATGAATATTTTTTAGAAAGTCAAAAATTCTCATTTCACAGCTTGGTTCTAGAAAACTATCTTTAAATCGAATGCGGTGTAATGAGGTTTGATATTAAAATTACCGTGTGATCCTGTTAATAAGTGTCATTTCATGTCGACTCTAACATTTGGACAAATTGGTGAAATATTCAATTTTAGAAATCAAAAGTGTCCCTAATTTATGATCAACTTATCCTCGGAATCCGTTCAAGCTTTGGCAAATGTGAGATTTGATGATTACGGACAATGTGTGTCAGATTTAAGGACGTTGATGACCCTATTTTTAACTTTATGAAAAACACACCATAAATTGGCAGAAAGGCATTTTTTGATTTTGGCTCAATTTTTATTTCAATATTTGAGTAAAAGTTACAGGGCGATACATTATAAATATGATACACCGGATGCGCAGTTATCGGGCGGGTTTCGCGACAAAAAAACTTAATCGGGCGCCCGATAACTGCTCAAGGCGGAAGCGGAATAAGGTAAAAATATGCAAAAAAGCGCCCGACAACAGCACGAGCGGGAAATTTGGTCATATACTGTCCGAGTTTTTAGAAAAAACGAAAAATTCTGGATAAAA
>SCLG01000019.1:78937-108101 GCA_004367875.1 Oikopleura albicans
AGAATATCAAAACGCCCACAACAAATATTCTCAAAACAATTCACTGTCTAGTAAATTTTCCCGAAGTGTGGGCCTGATGCGTAGAAATAAGAGCGTAGAAATTCAGCCAATCAGCGTTGAATCCAGAATTTTTCGTTTTTTACATAAAACTCTGTCTGTCTTTAGTTATTTTTGTATCAACGCCGAAATCAGTTAATTTTTCACATTTTAGAACTAACCAGATTAGGTAACATTAGTGCAGAAAAACAATTATCTTGAATAATATTTTTCTAGAACACTCAGTATTAAACGATCGCCCGAAGATTCCACAATTTTAAACTAACACAATGGAAAGAAAGAAGGTCATTCTGGTGTGCATAATCGGATCGAAGGTCAGGTGGCACCTGGTCAGTCTTTTAAATAATACTTTTTTTAGTTTTGCTGAAACAAACACTAAAAAAATGAGGGGTGAAAATCTATGGTAATTCAGCGGTTAAATTTTATCAGCTTAACAAGTGTGCGAACACGAGTTAAAACCATTTCGGCATGAAAAGGCCAAAATATTTAGTAATCCGCTCGAATCTGATTTTGTTAATTATCGCTTTCGTTAGTTTTTTAAATCCAACTTTCCAAATTTAAATTAGAAGATCGAAAGAACGTGAGATTTTCAATTTATCACAGGGTTAACTCGTCGGGGTCAGCCAATTCAAAAAATTAGTCATTCCTCCAAACCCAAATCATAACTCCCAGGGGGACGAAAGTGGAATTTTGCACAAAACGTCCCCAATGGACCGAAAATGATTGTCAACCGGGCAAAATCGAAAATCGCTGAAACACGGGTTTAGTCAAATCTGATGGGGAAAAACATTAATGCCAATTTTGACTCTAGGCAGTTAACTCCCATCAAGTAAGGCGTAAAAGGAAATCCGTGAGTAAGCGACAATTTTGATTAAACCTTACACGCAGCCTAAAATGCTTAGGACTAAGTATTTTTTTTTCAATCTTGCACATTTTCCAAATTAACGTACATTTTTTCAATTTGACACATCCTTCATAATTGAAATTAGATTTCTGTTATTTGGAGTCATGATTCTTTTATTTGAAAAAAAAACGCATTTATTTTAATTATCGAAATATTTATGATAGCTGGGAACGTTGCATATTTGCAACGGATTATCGCAAATTGTGGTCCAAACGAAAAACGTCATCAAACGCGCAGAAAGTTTACATTTTCAAACCCAGAATCGTCAGCATAAAAAAACTGAAATCATTTATTGAAAAATTCAAATTCTGAAACAGCAAAATATGGACCGTTTCATGTAATAGTTCAATTTGGCTTATTGTAGGTTTAAAAATTGCGATAATAAAAAATTAGGAACCGCCTTTTTTGGTACGCACGTTATTCTTGTACTAAAGCTTCAATTGGTACTGAGTCCTCTTTTTAATAATTTTTCCACATTCCATAATAATAGAATGCTTCTTTTAGTTTAAAATTTAAAACCTCGAGTGAAAATTTTTCAAAAATACTGGGTTTACTTTGGACCGTAATGGTCGACATTTATTCTCAACTTCGACAGACCAGACTATTCGGCAAATTTAAAATTCGATTTATACTGTATTGGTACTGAAGTAGCCCTCGTCAGCATCGGGAACAAAAATCTAAAAAGGAAATCTTTTTAACCCCCCGCCTCATAATCAAGTAATCTTACAAGTACCTTCGGTAATTCCCTAGATTATTATGCTTTTCTTCCAGGAGCTGTTTTTTTTCACAAACGGGGCTATATGGTTTCAAAAAATGAAAGTCTTTTTTTTTCTCCGACGTTTAACAAACGTCGGTTTGGCCGGAAGTAAACCGGATTAGCCAACGTAAGAAAACAAAAACAAACCATAAGTTTTTGCTGTGAAATTTATGGTGAAACCGAAAGACGTTTGTTAACCCTCAACGGCAAAGTTTGCACAACCGTTCAATGCGAATTAATAAAAAAAATGATCTTATTTTTATCATGGAACGCGTTATATTTTGCTGTAAGTTAAAAATCAAAGTACCCATATAATGATTGTTCATGAATGCAGTTGATTACGTATTTCTAAAGCCGATGAAAGTAGACTTTTTTAATAAACGAAAAACTAGTTCTAAATGCGCTATGCTTGAAGGGGATACTGCGGTTCGAAGCAGGGCCATCATTACCGCTCTCAAGTTCGGTTTTAATGACCGATCGTTCTTAAACTTCATTTAGAGCGTATTCAACATACCAATTACTTTTTTATATGGATATATATTTTGTTGCCAAAAATTCACATTTCAGAACGTTCATTTTTGAATATGAAATCTAATTTCATTTGGTTCCTTTAACACGGTATCGTGGGAACCCGAATATAGTGTTTTATGGAGAAAGGGTTATCCGTGGATAGTTTATATATGAGTATACTATAGTCTTTATTTTCAAATATTATATTGGTTTAAAACCTTCGGTTACGATACATTTTCTCCATAATATCCGGATTTAGACGCTGCCTATAGCACGTGACAATAATGACTACTTTCATTGGCTCAGCCGGAAACGGTCCAATCAGAAGACATCAGTAAGAAAAAGTTTAAATAAAAGTTTTAGAAAAAGTTTAGTTTTATTTTAGTTTAATTTTGTAAAACTGTTTCCCAAGGGTCAACGCCGCATTTTGGCTATGAAAAAATATAAGTTTTATCAACCCTAAAAAAACAAATTACGTCATATAACTAAAACGTTTAACTCCAACATCGACCGCATGTGATTGGCTCAATTCACAAAATTTCACATTAAAAAAATTGCGTCACTATGATTGGGAAAAACATTTTTACATCCAAATTCGGTGAATTAAGCATAATAAATTTGTACCACATGTTTTGAAATATTTCGCAATTTTTGACCGCAATCTACACCAGCTTTGCCACTCTTATCGCTTTTGAAATTAGACGTTCCCAAAAGCGACCATTTTATATAAAGGACATCTGTGGTTTTTGTAATTTTAGAAACTAGGCTGGCCGCTCTAAATCTCATATTCATAAAAAAATAGATCATTTCAATCATAAGGCAAAAAAAAAGTCTGAATTTTTTACTTCTGGAGTTTTTATTTGAAAAATTTTTATAAAACACGATTTTTTTTTCGCTGAAACTCCGTACCCTGGTGAATTCGGTAACCTTGATCACGTTTTTTTGTGAAAATTTTTGAAACCGTTTTCATCCCTGTGTTTGGCTCTGCGTGCCAATCGGCACACCAAACGATTTTGATTTTGTGCAAAAAAAAATTTCGGATTCTCTTAGACGAGATTCTGGTTTAGGCCAGTTGAAGATGTCTTTTTAATTTGACTTTTTGTTACGTCAAACCAGATCAAAACAAAAAAAATTGGCGAATAATGTATTTTGATGCCTGAGCCAACTTTCGAGTATTTTTAGGAAACTAATTTTTGGATAACATTAGTCAGTCTTCATATAATTTGGTCCTTGTCCTGGTCTTTAGAAAAGTCTAAGTGAAATTATGACATGAAAATTTACACGCTTTTCTGGTGGATTAAAGCGGTGGGGTATTTTCTCAGAAAATTATAGAATCGGCTAATAATACTTTCTTACAATCTGGTGGAATGTTAACTGTTTCCATAACGTCACAAATCCAGTTAACACGACTGCGTATCCATCGCTGTTTGTGTTTTACAGGACCTGCGCAGTTATCTTACAGGCAGTTATATTTAAAAAAATGACATTTTGTCCTTTTTACAAATACTTTATAATTTGCTTTGGTTCGGCGGTTATTTTACTCAAAATAAATATTGCTTTATCCCCACCTACGCTCTGCGCAGTAGTCGTTATTTTTTTAAATGGAACTAACAGATAACTGCCCAGTTGGTGTATAAAAATTAAGTTATTTTTGATGTTATTCTTACACATTTTATGAACACAACTATGCAGTTACATTAACGCGTCAAATCAATAATTATTGAATGAGTAAAAGTTCTTACTGAGAAAAAAGTGGTCGCAAAAAGATGCTGAATTGTCAAAATAAGATAATATTTTCACCCAGGGTAAATTCTGGACGCAAAAAAACAATGTAATCAATAACGAAACATTGTATTTCTAAAAAAGTGAAATTCTTACACAACTTAGAGTTAGTCAATAGTCCAAATTCCAAATATAAAATGCGGCTTCGGAAACATTTCCGGTAGAATAGAAAAAAACCGGAAGTTCAGCAGAATTTTCAAAATTGGGAAAAAAGCGAGGTTAAGCTGTTTAGAATCAACCTTTAGCAACGGAATTTGACCGGAAACGTGCACGGAAATGCTACTTGACAAAAACCCGCAACAATAACGCATGTTCAACATGAAAAGTTCACGTTTGACATTTATGGCCATAGTCGAGATTTAAACATAAAAACTTAAAAATCATCAACTTATAACTTGGCCAAAAAGAATCACCACTCCTTCATTAAAATATTCTTAGAAAAAAAACGGAAAATTCATATTATCATACGGGAAAGCTCAAAAATTGCCCTTTTGGTCCAG
The DNA here is from genome assembly GCA_004367875.1 of Oikopleura albicans. Taxonomy (NCBI): domain Eukaryota; kingdom Metazoa; phylum Chordata; class Appendicularia; order Copelata; family Oikopleuridae; genus Oikopleura; species Oikopleura albicans. The sequence goes on from SCLG01000019.1 coordinate 83,448, forward strand.
AACAATAACAGAACGGGGAAAATTGCGTCCTTTCTGTGATCTAGAACAACTCTTCCATTTTTCAGCGGAACTGGTTGTCTTAAGAGTGGGAACTACCCATGCCTCTTAGAACAAAGTCCTCGGAATTAAGATTATGTCATTGATAGGGTCGTTCCCACTCTTAATTATTTAAATTTTTAACGCGGTTCATGGGTCTTTTTCCTCCGAAAAAATTAGGTCATTAAAGTCAAAACCAGATCATCTGTTTGAAATTAGATGTAATGAATTCTTCAAAGTTATTCTAAAATACTTCGGGACGTGGATCTCTTCGTATAAAGTGTCCATAATCGAATTAGACTTTTCTTCGTCGTCAAAAACAAAAAAAAATATCCGGAAATAAACCGTTTAAACTAGCGTGAATTAGATAAGATTCTTCTTACTTGAAAATGCACCAAAAATATTCTTCACTGAGTCCCGAGAATTTGAAATTAATAATGCTGAGTTGGCAATTCATAATTGCAACTGAGTTGCGTGATTTGACAAATTACTCATAGATTAGCCAATGAGCGTAAGAAGAAACGCAAGAAGAAACGAGTGTGTGAGAGATAAACATGCTTCGAGTTCGACAACATGTCTAATTGCCTTCTTATTGGCCAGGATTATTGACACACGGCTTGTGCGTGGCGATTGCGTAATTTTCCTGCCGCGTCGTGACTTAATTCCTTTTTTTTCTATTCATGACAATTTCNTGAGAAAAAAGTGGTCGCAAAAAGATGCTGAATTGTCAAAATAAAATAATATTTTCACCCAGGGTAAATTCTGGCCGCAAAAAAAACAATGTAATCAATTACGAAACATTGTATTTCTAAAAAAGTGAAATTCTTACACAACTTAGAGTTAGCCAATAGTCCAAATTCCAAATATAAAATGCGGCTTCGGAAACATTTCCGGTAGAATAGAAAAAAACCGGAAGTTCAGCAGAATTTTCAAAATTGGGAAAAAGCGAGGTTAAGCTGTTTAGAATCAACCTTTAGCAACGGAATTTGACCGGAAACGTGCACGGAAATGCTACTTGACAAAAACCCGCAACAATAACGCATGTTCAACATGAAAAGTTCACGTTTGACATTCATGGCCACGGTCGAGATTTAAACGTAAAAAAACTTGAAAATCATCAATTTATAATTCGACCACGAAATAATCACCCCTACTACAATAAAATATTCTTAGAAAAAAAAAATAAAAAAACAATCCGGAAAATTTATATAATCATACGGGAAAGTTCAAAAATTGCCCTTTTTCTTCTAAAAAAATAACGGAACGGGGAGAAATTGCGTCATTTTATGTTCTAGAACAATTTGTTCATTTAAAACCAAAAATCGTCGTCTTAAGAGTAGGAACTACCCATGCCGCTTGGAAAAAGTCCGGCGGAATTAAGATTATATTATTGACAGGCTTGTTCCCACTCTTAATTAATTATTAAAATTTTTAACGCCGTTCATCGGTCTTTTTCTTCCGAAAAAAAAATTTGGTCATTAAATTTGAAACCAGATCATCTGTTTGACATTAGATGTAATGAATTCTTCAGAGTTACTCTAATTTACTACCGGACCTGGATATCTTCGTATAAAGTGTTCATAATCGAATTAGACTTTTCTTCGTCGTCAAAAACAAAAATTATCCGGACATAAACCGTTTAAACTAGCGTGAATTAGAAATATACGACCAAAAGTTATATTGAAAAAAGTAAGCGAGCAGTTGTTTAGCTTTTGTTACCTTTTGTTCAGCCTAAGAGTGGGAATAACCCATTTTTTCTTTAAAAGTTTTAATAAGAAATTACTACACCATTACTGGTACAATCCTCGAAAACTACGGTCACACTCTCAAACTCATGCACTCGAAAATACAAATGTTCGAATACAAATGTTCGAAATAGTCAGATCGACGTAGTTTGACAAGCTCTACAACTTGGCTTACCAGTTTTTTTGAATTATGGCGAATTAATGCGATTTTTTTAAGTGCGTGTGGTCTAAATTTGTGTTTGAACCATCAGATCGAAGAAGTCTGTCGAGCTTTATAACTGGATTTAATTCTAGAAATTTTCGCTTTAACCATTTATGCCAAATATACCAAAAGAATTACTTACAGTTTTTTTCAATCTTGTATCTATGCCTTCTAGAAATAAAGCTTTTTAATAAGTTAACAAGGGTATCTGTCGGCATTCCACAACTGTAAAAAAAGTACGTGGTCATTATCGATTTAGGAATTTAATCGTAAATTAAGGTCATCGTTCGTGAGTTAAAAAAACAATATTAATGAAATGCGAGGATTTAAGAACGTTCATTTTAAAATGAAGTTTCCAAAGGTTGTCACTTACAAATATTGGCATATAATGTGAACACCCTATTGCTAGAAAAGGCATGATAAGAACGTAGTTAGACTATTGACACTACTCAAAGAGTTTTTCTTAAGACTTTATCAACCACAGCCAGTTCAAGTGTTCGCCCTAGTTACCTTCAGATAAATGTGTTTTTAATTTAAATATTTTTCCAAAATCGAATAAACACAAGCGTTTTTCTGTTGGGTTTTTATTTTGTTCTGTTTATTTTGTCAGGCTTATAAAGGGTTAAAAAGAAATGATTAATTAAAAAATAAAGACAAAAATTGAGTAAAACACGTGTTCAATAAAATTATTGGTTGTTCGTGCTTAACCCATAATAGACCCCGAGAGTTAAGGTAGTCAGTCAACTACTTGTTTTTGTGAAACAAACCAAATTAATTTTTGTCTTTTTAGTAAATAACGTAAACTCGAGTTGAAACCGAACAATATTCTGAATTGTTAAAAATGCTGAGACTTAATTGGTTAATTTCTTATCTCATTTCCCTTTTCTGTTTATTCATTAAGATTCTGAAAGGGAGGCGGATCTAATCGAGCAATCAATCCGATAAGATACTTGTTTCTACAAATCAACATCAGTTATCTTAACAAAGTTGGGTCATCTTTACACTTTTTGGACCGCAATGTATCGTTAATTTCAATTATCTAACCACACGTCCTACCCAATTATCCTAACAATATTCAATTGTCTTAACAGTTTTGAGCAAAATAGTTGTTAAGATAGCTGGTTATGGGGGTGTACATCTTGCTGACAATTCAGAATATCGGTCGAATTCACCAAGAACATGCTTTAAAAGTACTGTATTGGCTAAAATAACGTCCTTCCCACTGGTCAAATTTTGTATTATAAATAATTTGATAATAGGCTTGAAAACTAGAAAAGCGAGAAACGCGTTATTACACCTCATACATACTGTGTGACGATTTTTCACGAATTTGGCACTAAATGGTACTATCCACACATAGGGGTTAAACATCGATGCAAAAATGCCGTGTTTTCAATCAACAGCATATCGATTCCCCAGAAAATATGCGTTCGGTTTCATTTTTGAGTTCGGAATTTATATTGATTGTTTAAATACATTCCAGTAGGAAGAGAAAAAATGTGTCGCGTTTATCACTAAAACACATTTTAAAAACGTTCGTGTGTTAAACGTATTCGCATTTTGAATAACTGCATTTTACACAAAAATGTTTCGGTTCTTCATGTTTTCAAAAAAAAAAAAATTGACATAAAACTGTTTAATTCGTTCGATAATGATATCAAAATAATATTTTCCAATAACACTAGATTTTTCAGGCAGCAAACTACTCACAAATCCCAAATTATATTGTCTGGTAAATATTGACCATTGAACGACAATTAGGGGAAACTGAAGTAAAACTATTGAGCTAAAATTTGTACAGAGGGGTTCACATTAAAGGATGAATTGCAATTATTGATCACAGTCCACTGTTGTCCCTTAATTTCAATTTTGTCCCTCAATTTGAGCTTTTTGGAACTTTTTTTTGAAGAAATGTGTCCCTTAATATGACACTTCCTGTATTGGTAATAGTTACTAAACGGACAAAAAATGATAGTAAAGCGAGCTTAATAAAAATCGCTGAAACATGGGTCTAGTTAAATTTTACGATAAAAAATATATCGCAGTGATTTTCAAACGCGAAAAAAATAAATAATGTTACCACTTTTTGGTAACGTTGCTTGACAGCGCTTCTGAGGCCTATGTGCCTGTCATTGGTCCTTTTTTGAGCTATTTGCTTCTTTGAGCTTTAGAATTCAGAGCATTCCATAAAACAAAACTGATTTTTTTGTAAAAATTTTGGTCACAACTTTTGTTTAAAATGACGTTAAGTCCAAATTATGACTTATGAAATCTAACGGGTTATGTCCACTTAGAACCCTTGGGAGTTAATTGTCATACAATTTTAGCTGTTAAAAAAACTAGAACTATTATTAATGACGAATTTGGGCAAATTAAGGCAATAAAGTTAGCTCACCGAAAAGTTTCATAATTATTTACAATATCAATTTATTTGCGGCTGGTCATTGCCAAAAAACTAATGAGATTTTAGCAGTCCGTACTCTTTACCATGAACGCTCATGAATTTTTATGAACATTCAAATTAGCCCAATTAGATAAGATAAACTCGTCGGTTGAGTTGCAATGGTTTTCTTTTATCGTCGGAATTAATTCGCAATTTGGTAAATCAAATGCTATCTGACTTTTCAGCAAACTTTTTAATTTATTTGTTGGGCGTGGTCCAATAATAAACAACTTTTCAAAAAAACGCCAATTCAAATGGTTAGCTAATTTTAACGACGTGGATTTTGGTTGTACGAATACAGTCCAGTTTAGGATGAAAGTATTTCTAAATAATAAATTGAGTAAAAGTAGGTTTTTTTAAGATATCAGCAGAAAAATGATAAAGATTAGTAGTATAGTAATATGGGATTTTAGAGGACCACAATTTTTAATAAAGGTTAGGGTTAAGGTAAGAATTGAGGTTAGTGTTGAAGTTGGTGTTAAAGTAAGGGTTCGGTTAAGGGTTTAAGTCAGCACAAGACCCCTTAAAAATTGACTTCTTAAAAAGACCCCTCTGTAAAATATTTAAATTTGTGGTCGTCTAAAATTCCATATAGTGACGTTTCGAAAAAACTGGCCTATTTTTGAAACAACGCGAAAAAAATGTTTTATTCTTTAAAACATTGAAGTCGTTATAACCGTTCATAGAAATAAAAAAAACCTAAAAACCGAGTCTAACAAAGCTGCGTAAAATGTTTGCATTTTTTCTCGGTTAAAAAACTTCAACTTATGCACAATCATAGATGTACATATACACAGAAATGTGTGAAAAATGGGGGCTGTCTATAAATATACATGATTTCTATAAATAGTCGGAATGTTTTACTTTTTCTCCAAAAATATAATTAGTCTTCTGACCGAACCGGGACTATAAAACGTGTCTACCACGAAAAAAGTATGATTAAACAAAAAAGATTAATACAACTAAATAATAAATATTTCACAAAAACACATAGGTCACAGAAAAACACACCATCTGGTGGAAGAATATCTTTAAAAACGAAAATATGGCATATTACCAACTAATAATATGATTTTAAGCCATAATGTGTTCACAATCTGAAAGCGACTCGGTCATATTACCACTCACAAAATGAGTAATCCTATTACTATATTGCCGTTTCATATAGGAAGGTAATATGACCGGGTCGCTTTCCACTTATAAACCCATTATAACGACCCCAGAATCTAGTATCGACGCGTTATTGTCACATTTTTTATCCGTTACTGTTTGACAGGTTAACGCGAATCGGGGCCAAAAACGACGCGTTAACATGTCGTCAAGTGATATAGTAGTTTCAAAATGGTTTTCTAAAAACAGTTTTGCGTTTCAAATTCGTGTTCGTGAATTTTTTGGCTTGAAGGATGCCTATTAACCTTTGATCAAATTGACATATAAATAAAAACCGGCTGCCAAATCTATTTGTAAAATCGGCAACGAAATTTGGTCCCACTTTTTTTTTCTATTTCGCGTAGGATAATTTAATTTTTAACAAATTAAGTAACTTTTGCGTCATGGATTGGAGAAGCTTGTTAACATTTTTTTTTCATTCATGAACATTCATGATGTGGTCAATATTAGCTTTTAGGAAAATTAATTGGGTACTCTAATAATTAGTGCAAATTTATACTCGGAGAACACGTCTCAAGGCCACCACCGAAGGTCAACAAATGTATGTCAATACTAGCATTAAACATGCTCTAGTTTTTCTCTAGTTCTTAGAACTATTTTAGAATAGCGATTTATAATATGATGACTTCCCCGAAGAAAACGTCACAAAGACAAAAATATTTCAGAAACACCAATCAGAGCTAATTTTTTTAACAAACGAACCGACTAAACCCTAATTTTGGGTAACTTGGTCGAAAAAATAGCGTGATAAAAAATTAAGGCAAATATTATTTCTCACAGTCCAAAAGTTGCGTTCTTTATTCTAGAAAATATAACGGCGAATTTTCCTCGTTGTTTTAAAAATTCTAGAATAAAAAGAATAATTCTTGGGCTTTGACATATAATAGTTTGGGAAAAATATTTTAAGTCTCGGGAGGTTTTCAAAGTAATTTCAGGAATTCTTCACCTACAGGGGGTAAGGAATTCTGCACCCATGTATCCAATATAGTTCTGTCACCGGATTTCGAGGGTGTGAAAATAAAGGAAAGACTGCTAGTTTTGGCGCTAAAGAGCTAAAAATTCTCAAAAATTCCCAAACCCCTAGGCACAGTTTTTAAAACCAAGTGCACTAGGGCATTAGAAGAAGGTCAACTTCTTACATGTTTGCTGTGGTCAATATTTTGTCTCATATCAAGCCGGACAGTAATTAGCTCGTTGCGGAAAGTATTTAATGTTACAGTCACTTTGTCGTAAACTGATCGACTTTCAATTAGATTACATTAATCCACGAAACCCCTACGTCATAAGGCCCGCCGCGGAAGAAGACCTTTAACTTAAGGCTTTAAGGCCGGATTTGATTGAAATATCATCAATAAGAAATATGTTTGAAAGATTTTGTTTTCTCATTTTTCGCCTAAATTATCCGCATTTACTATTGCAATAGCCATGGGGCTGTAAAGGGGTTTTCGGGGTTTAATCATTATTATTTTTTTCGCAATAAGTAATGAAAAGCCTGAATATAAAAAAATAAAAGTCTTCTCTGGAGTTCAACACATGCCATCCAAGGCTATTACACATTTTTAACTTCACAGGGAGGTGATTATAACTTTAACTCGCACGAGGAAGTGTGTGCATATATGCACACGATATGATTTTTCGTTATTGCTGATCCCCCTCAATTTTTCGAGAAAATTACATTGACGTTTTTTTTGTGTAGGTTGGAGATTTCAAACAGCTCTCTAGGGGACCCTGGTGGCCCAAATCAATTTCTGAATAGTCAGATGGACGTACTTTGACAAGTTCTACAACTTGGCTTTACAATTTTTCTTGAATTAATGCGAATTCTTGTGAAATTTCAAGTGTGTGCATATATGCACACAATTTTCCCCTACACGTTTTCAAAAAGTCCTTCCCCTGAGAGTTAAGGTCTAAAAACTGACTCGACCTTAAATGTTTTTTGTCCAAATAAAAGTCGAAAAGTCGTGATTTTCATAAAAAAAATATGGGGAAATAGGGTTGTCTTCACGAAAAAAAAAATCTAAAAAGACATGATTTATATTGAAAAAAAACTGACTTAATCTTAGTGCTAAAAAGTTAACTTGAGTTTAAAAGGTCAAAGTGGCTGCCCTTATACCATTAATCGACTACAAAATCACTAAGCATCTTTTCCCATGAATTTCTTTCTTTCCCAGTTTGATGTTTTGTCTATTCTTAACATTTTCTAGCTGCACGAACGGATGGCAAAATTATTTACAGAGATAACGTTTCTGTACTGAAACAAAAAGTGCGTCTTATCCGTCCTTATGCAGCCGATTCTTTGTCCCCGAATTGACAATATTTATACGTTGTTTAGTTGATAACATAGTTGATGGAACTGCACTTTTTTTTTGCTATTTTAGTGATCATTTGGAGACTGTCACAAAGTTATCATGTTTAGACTTTTTTCGTAAAACGCAGCTGAGTTTGATCTGTATAAATACAGTGCTAGCCTAGTTGAGGTGACGAAGAATTGGGTTGTTACCAGAAATGGCCTCATCGTCCAAAAACGTATGTTTTGAAAACTGAAAAACGGTCCAAAAGAGACCGACAACTAAGTACAGTACTTAATCTGAATTTATTTTAAAACATCCGGTCTGAATAAAAATGGTAAAAAAAAGCAAAATTTAGCAAACAATCGTAACTAACGACGGACGTTGAAGCTGTTAGTCAAAACGTGTTAATAGAATTAACGCCATAGTGAGTTATGAATGAAACCCGGGTGCTAATTGGATCCGTAGAAAAAAACGTTATACCGTTGTACGCGAACTTGGAATTTCACCGTGAACATGTTCTAGAGTTTACGCAAAAAATTGACCTTCAACTCCAAAGGGTCACAAGTAGCATACAATCCGTAGGGGTCAAATTTGGACTAACCGGCTTTGTTACCATGTTAAGTTTAAAAAAATTTTAGTTTTGTTTTATAATTTATATTTTTTCTCATAAAATTTAACAAGACCCGTGTTTCAGCGATTTTCGATTAAGCCCGATTTAGTATCATTTTCGGTCCATTTAGGGCGTTTAGTCCAAATTTGACCCCTGGGAGTTAAGGTACCGAATACCACGGTTTAATTATTTTTCTGGCTAGGTTTTTCGCGCGAAAACGGTGCGCTGACAATCAGCCAATCAGTGGCCACAATTAACGTCAGAATCCAATCAGCAACCCAGATTATGAGCAAGATTAACGATCAAAATTCAAGCAAAAAAGAAAACAGTTTTAATGCGATCATTTACTTTTTTCGAAATTTTCTGGGTAGCCAAATGTTAATTCTTATTACGTGATCTTATACAGTTCCAACCTCCTAATCGTTATGATTTGTGGTTTGAAAAATCGAAACGATTATGAGTCATGGCGTCATTTCGTAACGATTTTGAGCGCAAGGCTTTTGCGGTAGGGACTGTATAAAATTTAACACGTCATATTTTCTGATTCTGAAAAAAAAACAAGTTTGTTGGAAAATGTTTTTTGGGAAAAATTGAAAGAAAAGAAACGTGGTGTACAAAATGCACAGGCAATCCATATTTTTTTTTTATTTAATCGAATTAGTCCTCGATTCGGCGACAGCGTCCGTAACTCAATTGATCAATCCGAATTTGAGAAAAAAGATATGTTTTTACCATTTCGTCAGAAGACTGAAATGACTATTAGTCTGGTAAACCGTGGTTAACCGAGTGCAAATACCATCTTAACATTTTATTTGACATCAAACCGCGCCCGTTCTATTAACGCCAAGAATATTCCGACTTTTTGTAATATTTACCGTTGACGCCGAAAAAAAGCTACCCGAACCAGAACACTATTGATAGACAATATTAACTCCTAGGGGTCACTGAGGATTTCTTTTCGGGTTGAAAAATTAAAAGACCAAAAAAGACCAAAAAATTTAACTCCGAAGGTTCGGCTACAAGCCCATAATTCGTGGCTACTTTCAGCAAACCGGTATGGTATATAGTAGTCTTAACTCACAGGGGTCCATTCGTCCAAATTCTAACCGGCCTAAATGAACCGACAATTAACCGGGCTTAATCTAAAATCTTGTTAATTTAAATGAAAAAAAAAATCGAAAAAAAAAACGGATATGATGTAGCAATAACATGTAGTAATTTCCGATCACACCTTTTTCGAGAAAATAGAGTATTTCCCACCCTTGAAAATAAGTTTTGGGTTTTAGTTTTTCACGTAATAATACTGTATTTTTGGTAAATATCTTTCGATATGAAATTAGGTCATAAGGACATAGCAAACACTTTAAATAATTAACGCCGAATGCATTCATGCAACAATTAAAATTACAAAACAATAATAATTTTGCAAATGCCGAACCCGCTCGTTATGTTTTCTGACGTATTCCGCGAATATCACTAGCAATAACGTGACGTAATGTAACTGTCAGTACATCAATTAAAGTTCATCAAATAAATACTCATAACGGCATGGTAGCTTCAATTCAAACAGAATTTTGAAAATGATGTTGTTTCTGATTTGATAAGTAGGCCAATATGGAAGTTTCTCTTCTATTGCTATTTTTCATTAAAAAATGATAACACTTGATGCTAATTGGTTGAAAAAATCGTTCTCTATGATAAATTTCTTTAATCGGCCAATTCAGTCCATTTGTTTTTACCGTTACACAAAAGTCGTTCGAATTTAACTCATACGAATCTTATGTATCTAAAAGTAATTTTCGAAAATCGTTTGGTCTCTTGGAGGTTCGACACATTTGATGCTAAAAATAGCTTTTTTTTGTTTAAATGTTGACGCATCGTTGACGTTTTCTGGGTATTGCGCAACCGCAAATAGTCTAAGATGCACCGCGATCTGTCGGGCACTTTACTACCAGCCCGAACCGACCTTAAACTAACCTATAACTTGGAGACTGGGTTAAAGAAACAGAAACTTCCAAAATTTAGTCTAGGTACTCGCCCTTCGTTAATTTCCTAGAACTGTTTCTTTAACTTTTGCGGTATGGTTGACTTCATGCGCCGCATTTTCAATCATTGTCAATTAATTAATCAAACAACTTTACCGACTCATTCTTACCGATGTATTTTTTTCAAATACTATAACATGTTTTTCACAAGTACAAGTTTATATTATGGAGTTTATTGGACAAAAGGTAACTACCGTCTTCGGACGTTGAAAGCGACCCGGCCCACGCAAAAAAATTGAATTGAATACACCACCTAACCCTTTGACTTAACACATCTTTTTCCGAAAAAAACGTGTTAATTCAAATGCAAATTGTTAAGTCAAATGCAAACTGTTAAGCCAAATGGTGTTAAGTCAAATGGTTAGGAGGTGTTTATCAATATTTTTGTTATAGCGGCGGTTCCAACCTAATTGTCCGCGTTACAAAAAAAGAAATTGTTTTTTCATGTTGCTATGATAACGCGTTTTTTTTGCCGGGTCGCTTTCAGCGTGCAAACCCTATAGCTAGACTGGAAAAAATTAACTACGTGGTTTTTCAAAAGTCGTTTTTCAAAAATCGTTAACCGACCATTAATAAGTATCCACCCTGTATACGTGACTCATACCACCAGTTACCTAATTGGGTTAAAGATATTTAGGATCAAAAAAGCTGGCTAGGAGACAAAGGGGTACTCAATTCCGTAATTTTCGTGAGGATATAAAAAAACGCCGTAAATTTCCCGAACGCTACACTTAACGATATTTTAACAACAGGTTTGGGTGTGTGAGGTTTGAAAAAATAAAACAAACAACAAATGCTATATGTACGTATAATCAATCCGATTTAGAGGACTCGCAAAACTCTGGACAAAATTGGCATAAAATGAGGCCCATTGACGCCATATTATATAAATTATTTTTTTTTGAAAATTTTCATCATATACATTTTAGTATGTATATCTACGCATTGCCCACTTATCTGACTCGTTTCTTGTCCACTTATCTTAACGTGTTTCACAAATCATCATAATTTTGGCCGTTTTTAACATAACTGATGTTAACAACTGGCAACATTTTGAGAGTTTTTGACACGAGTTAATCTAAGTGGGCAGGAAACAAGCAAGATAAGTGGGAAATGCGTAGGTTGACAGACAAAAATGTATATGATGCAAATTTGCCAAAAAATATGACGAAACATTACGAAAATATGAAAAATACGAAAATATTTGATTTCGGCAAGATAACTTCGCAAATGGTGCACTATATATAGTTATCTTTCGAAACCGGAAATCGTTATTAGCAACGTTACTGAAAAGCAACGTTACTAAAACACAGCGTTACTAACAAGCACAAAAAAGTGGGCAGTTTTTTTTGTCTTCCAAAAATATGATTCAGCAAAAACATATTTTCACACTGTTTCTCAACGTTTTGAGAACTCGTATGAGAAAACGAGAAAAAGTTAACAAATCCATTAAGCCTATGCGTTGGTGAGCAACGCGTTACGATCACAGTTCCCCCTTTGCCGCCACGTCTTCCGAGCACTTTTCTGGTTCGCGTAAGACGATTAAAATGCAGAAACCAAATACGAAAACTTGACTCGCTCAAACGCGCTTAAACGAACCAAGATGAATCGCCTTTCACCAATCATATTAATCCAACTATTGTCATACTCGTTAACGTTCAATAAAACGCAAAAAAATGAGATACACCACCTAACCATTTGACTTAACACATTTTTTTCCGAAAAAAGGTGTTAAGTCAAATGCAAACTGTTAAGCCAAATGGTGTTTAGTCAAATGGTCAGGTGGTGTATACAACACCTAACCAGTTATCTTAACAACTATTTTACTGAAAATAATGATAATTGAATTTTGTTAAAATATTTAGGTAGGGAGTTTCATGAGATAAATGGAATTCGCGATACTTCGGGTCAAGTGTTAAGATAACCCAGCTTTGTTTAACAAGATAAGATATTCTCAATAAGATAACTGATGTCAAGATAACTAAGAAAGGGATGTAACATGCTCCTAGTCCAACAAATATTTTTGATGTCAGTTTTGAAAAAATGACTTCACATGCGATTTTTTTGTCAATTTTTCAGGGTATTTTGGTGATAATTTTGGTCGTCAAAAAAGCTGTTTATGAGTATTTTGGCGACCATAAGTTTGAGCGCCAATTGTTGTTCAAAACATTAATTAGCGACCTAAGTCTGTTTTTTCACTTTAGCATTTAGACGGTTATTGACGGGTTTTAAATTTTGCTTATATTGGGATAAGGGAATACTCTGGTGAAACTTCCGGTACAAACTTATCACAAACACAATTATGCTTTTTTCATTATTTTGTTGAAAAACATGTGTGAAAAAGTGTCCTCGCTGACGCCGCTACACCCGAAAGTTAATCAAACTTCATCTTGCAGATTTTTTCGGTTTTTGTCAAGATGCATCTCAATATTGAAACTCAAGAAGCGAATTTGACTCTATGAAACGCGCTTAAATTAACGGTGATAAATCGTTTTTCGACCACGCATATCGTACTTATTAATCCAGATTTCATTTCTACGCCAAAAAACATCGACTTTTTTCTGTCAAAGATAGATTTTCGATTAATCAAATTTAGCGTTCGAGAACACGATGGATGCAGTACGTTTCGGCTTGATCAAAATCCCGCTTCATCAATGTTAATTTTGCGTCTAAAATGACTCACTTTGACCTCACTTGACCAGAATTAAGCGTGGTGCTCAATAATCGGTTGAAATACTTTTTTTTGGAATTAGTAGACGTCACATTCTCTGAATTTTTAGGACCTGGTGTTTGAGGACGAGGCTTAATCATTATAAATTACGGCTTCAAGTCGAATTAAAGTTTTTTTTTCAATTGAACATCGTATTTTTTTTGGATCAAAAACGCCGTATACATATTTGGCAAATTTTAACAGATTGAAACGAAAACTTTTAACCAAAGATCCCTGTTAAAAAGTTAAAATAACTGTAATGAAAGTAACAATAAAATATTTTTCCTTTGGCTTTTCGTCGAAAATGTATTAAAAGCCATTTTTGCCAAAAAAACGTTTTTATTGTATTTTTGCCGAAAAAAACATTTTTTTTGTATTTTTGCCGAAATAACTTTTTTTTGCATTTTCCCCGAAAAAATACTTCTGTAATTTCCCAAAAAAAAGCATTTCTGGAATTTTCTCCGAAAAATTTTTTTTCTTCGAAACACCGTTTTATCCTACGTGCGAACAAGGAATTTGGGTGGTCAAATAAATAAAACCACTGTATAAAAAATGAGGTTAAATTTTTAAAGTTTAAAACTGAGGTCAAAACATACGGTATGCTGCATACCTCTTGAAGCAAAAATTGTAAATTGAGTTCTTTCGTTGATTAAGAATTTCTTAAGTTATGCCTGTGCACTTAAATGACAACGTACATTCTGTCGAAAAAAAGTGAAGAAATGGATATTCTCAAGTGAATACACGTCGATGGCTCAAATTCAACATTCAAAGACATCTATTAATTTTGATTAAAATAAATTGAACAAGAAATGTAGATTGACTCGATTTAATCGTGTTTGAATCATAACTCCCGAGCACCTGCAACTTCATGAGCGTCCAATTTCGGATGTCTTTACGTGGCGAACAGTTTCAAGGAATACTATATTTATGTATATATTCACGGATTTCTTAGTTTTAGCAAGTTGCTAGGGTGTCCGCGGTTAAAATCGAGGGTCTTAAAATCACTTTTAAAGTTTGTGCAACGGGTTCAGCATTTTCCACTGAGCAAAAAATTGCATTACGACAAATTCCTAACTTTAACTCTTAAGGGTCAAAATGGGCAAAAACTACTTTATTTTGAGAAAAAATTAATTTTCTAGAAATTAAGGCCTGACACCCTTCCAGTTTTTTTTTCTATATCAAGTTTGACTATAGTTCTTCCATTTAATACAAAAAAAACTGAAAAAATAGGGCACCATTCGAAAATGGACGTTTTTCGAGCCAAGTCTCCCTAAAAAACGCATTTTTTTGAATTTTTGAATCTCATTCCAAAATGAACAAAATGTATAATATGATGTTTTTTTATTGCCTCTGGTATTGATTTTAGGCCAAACCGCGGACACCCTATTAGCAACAAGTCACAAAAAAACTAGATTTTTTTTTCAAAATTTGGAATCAAAACAAATGCACCACCTTATCAGTAGTTTTAACAACTATTGTGCTCAAAAAGTGTTAAGATAATTGAACTTCGTTAAGACAACTGGGTAGCGCGTGTGGTAATATATGTGGAAACCGCGTTACGTTTTGGCCGGAAAAGTGTTAATATAACGCAACTACGTTAAGATAACTGATGGGGGTTATTTACTATATACGGATGAATATTTTTCATTTAGACCCCTTTTTTAGCGAAAAATGCACTAATATTGTCCAATTATCTATTTGGATAGATGAACTGTTTAATAATTACAGATTCTAATTTTACCACACCGTTTTCAGAAAAAATATGATTTGATATTATGTTGGCAACGTGGCATTTACCAAACAGAACAGGCGCTCGAAATAGGTAATTATAATAAGTTAACGCGAAAACCATCTTCAAGTTATTTTACACACAAGAATACAATGTGTCCACAATATTTAACCCCCGTTTGTGTTAACTGTCAGGCCCTACTTTTAATAAAAATTTCATTGTTTTCTTGCTATTTATGAGAACATTTTTTTTGTGAAATACACCGTTATCTTGCCGATATTTTCCTTCTAAAATATTATGTTACGTAAAGGCCAGATAACGGCGTAATGCTAAGGCGGACTGTCTAAAAAATTCTCGACCAGATAACCGCCGAATAGCACCACAAGCGGGGAATTGCGTAATTCAAAATTAACGGAAACATTAAACGGTCGAAACGAGTCCTTTAAATAAAAATCCGTTTCTAATTTAGAAAAATATACGAATTTAACATCTTCAAAACTTCCAAGATATTGATAGTAAATTATTAAGCGTAGGTAGGTAGTTTTTGGATGCAGCTGAGTCAAGACATTAAACAATGTTACGTTTGCATGTCATCCACGTGCGAGTTAATAAAACATGATTATTGAAGTGTGCGGGTCCAATTATTTTTTGTTTCTAACTGTGTTACTGTATGTTTTATCAATCTTGTAGAACAAAAAAATAATGAACTGTTCCAACCCACGATGCTTACTCGACGTGCACTGAAAAGGGTCATTAAGACACAGTCACCTTGAATGAGTAACTAAAAGGTGCAGGTTGGAATTTAAACTGGCACCAACACTGTCTCCTTTGAAAGAGAAAAACACATAGACAAGACCAGTCTGTATAATTTCAACAAACTTTGACAATGAAAACTATTGTGGCGAAATTAGGTCATTGCCCGTGCTTGTGTGCACAGGGCAATGACCTCGGCGCCTGAGCCGGCACACAAATACAAAATGACGAAAGTCAACAAGCCACGCCATGGAACGGAAAACAAAATATACGAAAAATCACAGACACGTTTTCTTGAGCACTACAAATGGTGACTGAAGTGGGATTCGAACCCACGCCCACGAAGAGATTGGAGGCTTGACATTGGAGGCTTGACATGGTAAAAGCGAGCCGGCCCACGCAAGAATGACACAAATGTAGTAGTAGTGAAAAATATAGTAGTAGTACATTGTAAAGTATTAGTAGTAGTAGTACACATGTTAATTATGTAGTCATTTTTTGTGTGTTTGCGTGGGCCGGGTCGCTTTCAGTATGTCAAGCCATTACTATAAAATTTCGCTCAAAAAAAAAACGATTCCCGATGACCAACTTGTTAGCGCGACAATACGGCGCGCCACGGCGCACAAATTCATCCAGATAAAACGATTTATACATATCAAGAAAGTCAAATACAGTCCCTGCTTCGAAAGCGTTACACCTGAAAGCGTTTGAAAACGCACATAGTATTTTTTTATGTTGAATGGGTCGGATAATTTCTTATCTCAATAAATAATACGATGATCTGCGCCGTAATCTATACGTAACTGGCAAGTCAGACATTCACGTCTGACGCATACTGATGGGTACTGTTGCAAAGAATAATAAATCCTTAATCATTATACTGCCTTTGTCTCCATATAATATAAACAAAAGTGCGTTAGCGATCGGTTAACGCCGATCCGATTAGGACACGTTATGCGACCCAATCTTAAAACCTCATTAGCATAAATTAGATTCTTTTTAAAACAAGCGATTAATATAAAAAGTTAATGTTTTACTCAAAAAATACTATTTTAATGGCGTTACTCAAATTGAAATTTTTGCCCAATTGTCAATGTTCGGGTAAATTGCCGTTTTATGCGGACATCACATTTTGAGAAAATATTTTGGTATCACATTTGAAATCACAGTTTGATATGAATTCTTGGTGATCGGAAAATGATATTTGTAAATGTGATCTCAAAATCCCGAAAAGTTTTACTCAAAAAGTGGTTGCAAAATATGATCTCAAAATGTGATTTCCAAACAAGTCAGCGCTTTAACTAAACCCCAAAAAATGACACATTCATTGAGATTAGAACCAAAAAGTGGATTGTAATTGTCTTATCCAGTTTTTCCCTGCGGGCATCGGGTCACGTGATAAATGTCTCATAAGGCGCCAAAACAGGTATTTTTGGCATTATTTTATAGATTTTTTGGACGGTACGAGTGTTTTTTTTTTATATCTAAGCGTTAACTGTAAATGTCACGTGCAAGGTTTAAAGGCTATTTGTCTAATCAATAATGAACTGATTTCAAATTCAATTGTGTCACAGGTCGAAAATATATAGTTTACTTCTCAAGCTAAAAAATGTTTACCATTGTATATAATTAAGTAAGAACATGTTCATGAACAGGTTCAGTGACATTTAGTATGTGTAATTTTCACGAGATTATTTATATGGTATTTTGACTTCGACGGAAAGAATTTACGACTGTAGCTGAGTAGTTAATAAAACTCGGTACAGTTTGCTGAACTGCATATTCGACCGACTGTTTGACATGTCATTCAGCGATATATTTCGCTAATGGCCCAATGCAAATTGCTTACATAGAAATTACCCAGAAAAAAACTTCAAAAACTGATGCCAGGAAAAGGCTGAAAATCATTTTCAAACTCGTTAAATCTAGAACGATTGTCGCACAAATCAATAGAGCATGGCCAAAACATGTCTAAAACTAATGTGAAAAAAAAATCCCAAATATGTATTCAAGGGTTAACTTCATATAAATATTTTCGTGTATAACTTCATTTTTTGGTTAAAAATTAAGTATCTTGCAAAATATACTTTCAGCAACTGGACTAAAACACGAATCATAAAAACAAACTGTAGTACAGTGACTGTACCCCTCAAACGTTTTTGCGTCAATATTTATTTCGTCAAAACTCTTTCTAAAACTGTTATTTCTAACGTTTCGTGGCTCCATGCAGAATGTTTACAGAACCGTGTACGACGTGTTATCGCGACAAATAGAATTTCGAACGACAGTGACTGAGATCTTATCACACCGGATGTTTTTTGAATAGAATATGTGTACTTTACACTGAGATTCATTTTTGAACTCCGATAAATCAGCACCGTGAAGACAAATCAGAAAGTTTAGGATCTTACATGCCATCTAGAAAATGCGGGAGAAACGATGGCGTAAAGTCATGTAAAGCGCCGAGTAGAAAGGTTCAAACTTATAAATAAATTTTAATTCTAGAAATAATGTCAATATATTCAGGGTATAACCAGCCAAATTTCATATAAATAAATTTTAAACCAAATTTCATATAAATTTTCGGGTTTTTTTATGTCACATTTGCTAGATTCCGCAATAAATTCTAGTTTTTAACGTTGATGAAATAATATTTGCAGATTAATTCTGAAACATAAATTTATGTGATAAGTTATGAAGAAGAAGCACTAAAAAACAAGTTTTGGTGCTAGAGAGCATTTTAAAAGCCCAGTATCCTAATTTTTATTGTCACTTTGTGTTTTACGGATAAAAAAAGTGTATTATTTTAGGGAGTTACATAAAAACTATTAATTACCGTGCGGAACAACTAGAATCGGCGAGCTAAAAAACGACAGAAAAACGGTGGCAATTCATGTGACACGATGAGTATCTTATTCAAAAATGTTTTCAACGAACAGTACCCACACCACTCAACTATTGTGCAAAATGATGACATAACAACTCGAAGCAATTTGATATTGAGAAAATTAACTTTTCGTTGAAAAGCTAATGCAAATTACTGACCCAAACGACACTAACGAAGCAAAAAAAACGGTACTCGAGAAAAATTCAGAATAATTCTGTATTGAAGGGGACTAACGCTGTCATTAGTATCTGTTAAAATGATTATCACCCAAACTGTAACAAAGGGCGCATTCCAAAGTAACCGGTCGTGTTTATAACTCTCCGTTTATCTCCAAATTCTCATTACACGTAACCACGAACCTAGTGAATTTGAGTTTTTCAGGGTTGATTACAAGCCCTGTACAGCACCTGACTAGATTTTTTAACAACTATTTTGCTCCAGAATTTTTAACATAGTTGGAAACTTTAGTAACATTATTGGAAATCACGATAACGTTCGGCCCAAAAAGTACTATGATAACCCAACCAGGGCTCGGCACAACTGGCTCTTTTTTGGCTCGGCTCTGCTCGGGTTTTGAGCGACAAAATTTTTTTGGCTCGGCTCGGCTCGTTCTAGCTTAAAAATTCCCTGGCTTTGCTCGGCTCGGCTCGCTCAAGCTCAAAATTTTGCTGGCTTGGCTCGGCTCGGCTCGTTCTAACTCAAAAATTCTTTGGCTCGGCTCGGAAAACGAGCCAATTGTGCCGAGCCCTGAACCCAACTTTGTTTAGATAACTAGTGTTAGTATAACTGGTAAGGGGTGTATATTATTTTTGTCAAAAATGGCATTCGAATAAAACCCGTTTTTGACCAAAAAAAGATTATCGATCAAAAAACGCATCTCGGTCAAAAATCGTTGTTCAACCAAAAACACATTTTAACTGTTAGACAAAAAAAAAATCAAACTCAAAGGGCTGCGGTTCCATATGATGATAACATATATTAATATTACCGTGTGTCGAAACTATGATTGTCCTAGACATGCCAAAATAGCATAACATATGAATATTGCTCGGAGCCCGACAGTCTAAGCTCTAACACACGGTATATAGAAACATTTAAAATAACTTACATTGTTCTCAATCGTTCACTTGATCATCTTGGTCATCCCTCAATTTCCAAAATCCAACTAAAACTGTGTAAAAATACTTAACCTGTTAATGATAGCATAATGCAAGCAATCCTCGAATTTGATAAAGAAAAAAGGAGTCGAATTGCTCAGTTGTTTGATTGATTTGTTGCGATTGTTTGATTGATTGTTTGTTGTTTGTTTGATTGGTGCGTTTCAATTGGTGCGATTTTTTTTTGATTGATTGTTTAAAAAATGGGCTTCTCCGGTTTTGTGATTTGATCGATTTGATTGGTTGGCTTGGGCTTGTCGCCTAAAGTCGATTCTCGTCGATGCTCACCCTAAATAATCTCAAACTTCTCCCCGATTGCTGAATTTCTTCTCAATCAGATGAATTTTGTGATTTATTTTTTGTGGAGTTTTATTTTTGTTGTAAAAAATTGTCGTCTTCTATCAAGTTTCGATCAAAATGGGTTGTCTCTTCGTCCGTCGTCGTCTTCCGCACTTCGGTCAGTAGCAGCAAAGTTCGTCGATAAATAACGTCTATCGCAGAGGTCATCAATGTGTCTCATCATGCTGGGAGTTAGGGAGTAAAAGTGTTAAATAAGCGCTAAGGGGTTAAGCGGTGAGCTCTAGGTGAGCTCAAAATACCTATAAGTGAAAAAGTGTAAGTTTTTTGAGCGGTGGCGTGTGGGCGGGCAGGGCTGCGATTGCACGCGTGTCGATTGGTTACGCGTGGGCCCATTATTTTTTTTTGTGTCCCGCGGGCGAATTCTAAAAGTTCCCCCCGTTTTGCGTTAATCTTACCAATATGGGATCTTCAACGGATTAAAAAATGGGCTACAAGGCTATACCAAGTAACAAATTATCGCATCAGAAAAACAGGTCAAAGGGCGTTAAATTCTCACAAGTAAGTCCAAAATTGACCCAGATTTCAAATTCGGTCATAAAAAATTTCTAAAATTTTTTTTCAGTTTCNCGTCGTCTTCCGCACTTCGGTCAGTAGCAGCAAAGTTCGTCGATAAATAACGTCTATCGTAGAGGTCATCAATGTGTCTCATCATGCTGGGAGTTAGGGAGTAAAAGTGTTAAATAAGCGATAAGGGGTTAAGCGGTGAGCTCTAGCTGAGCTCAAAATACCTATAAGTGAAAAAGTGTAAGTTTTTTGAGCGGTGGCGTGTGGGCGGGCAGGGCTGCGATTACACGCGTGTCGATTGGTGACGCGTGGGCCCATTATTTTTTTTGTGTCCCGCGGGCGAATTCTAAAAGTTCCCCCCGTTTTGCGTTAATCTTACCAATATGGGATCTTCAACGGATTAAAAAATGGGCTACAAGGCTATACCAAATAACAAATTATCGCATCAGAAAAACAGGTCAAAGGGCGTTAAATTCTGACAATTAAGTCCAAAATTGACCCAGATTTCAAATTCGGTCATAAAAAATTTCTAAAATTTCTTTTCAGTTTCAAAATTATTTGTTTGTTAAAAATTGAATCTAAATTGACTAAAATGAGCAGAATTCGTGAAATATTTCACTAAGATCAAAATATTTTCGAAAAAAGCATTTTTAAAATGCTGAAATGATTCAAAAAATGAATTTTTTTTATAATTTTGTGTGCGTTTTTCAAGAAATTTCGCTTCAAACTAAAATCATGATGCAATAACTTGTAAAATGGCAGTAAAGTGATAAGTAATAAAATATATACATTTTATAATCCGAAAGGAATAAGGTTTCAACAAAAAGTTTTTCATGCTAGTTTTCCCGCACGAAACAATGTTCCAGTCCGCCATAACACATGTTTCTAACACCAAAAGTGTTTTGCTACGGCAGGATCATTTTTTTTTCGGAAATGTCAAGCATTTTTCCGAAATAGCAGCAGGGCGTAAATCGGCCTTCAACATTTTTCCACGGCGAAAAATCGCAAAAAAAAAATTGGAAAAAATGTTATAAAAAAATGAAGGATTTAGTTGAAACCTTCACTGGTGATGTACAAAGGATTCAAAAAAGGATGTAAAAAAAGTAGCCGAATTTTTAATTATAAAACGTTGGAATGCGATTTCAAGAATGTTCATGAAACATGTTTTTTTCGTGCACAATTTTTGTGCTTCGATATAATTTCTATCTTCATGATGTGTAAACAACATATTAATATAATGATATATATTTTGAATCCAAAAAAATACGGCTTCCACGCTGGATATTTACTGACTCCCAATTAAATCCCCAAATTATACGTTTGAGTAAAAAACAGATTTGTGTCCTAGTCAGTGTTTATCCAGTCCTTTGACGGTTAAAATTGTTAATCAACCCCCCAAAAAAATGAGTAAAACTTCCGGACCCGAAAACAAATTACGACCCCAAGATAAACCAAGATTCCCAGATAAATTCCCAAAAATGTTCAAAAAACAAGACTCAAAAATATCCCAAAATTTGTTATCTCAAAAAGCGGCCTCCGATTGATAAGCGGTAAAGTTATACGCAGTAAAGACGAAAATTGCGCGCTTTTGTTTAGTATTAGCCCAGAATTCAAATTAATTATTAACTTTATTAACAAAATATTTTTTTCAAAAATCAAATCGGATACTCCAAATTATGAAAAATTGCCGAAAACGAAAAATATGCTACTCCCATGATAGGTCGGACACAAATATATTTCACCAATCCCTATGAGTTAAGTCATTTTGAAAAACTAATTTGAAAAATAAAATCCAAACTCGGTTTTCCCTGTACGACACTAACTCGTAAAGCGCAATGAAATCAAATTTGTTTCCAGAAAAAAAGAAAAACCCACAAATTAAATATATTTAACCAAGCTTGACGCTTTCGAGGGTTCAATCAACGCCAAAAAGCAGTTGACATTTTTTGCAATAATTGCACAAAACAGATTTTTGTGCAAAGTCGCACAATTGAAAGGTGCCGTACGAATAATGTGAAAATCTGGGAAAACTTAATTTGTACGGAAAATTGAATTGGTACCAACGAATGGTCGAAAACTCGTTTTTGGCTTAAGACTCGTTTTTGACAGAAAACTCGTTTTTGACTGAAATTGACAAAAAATGATATTTTGAACAAAAATCTCTCTTATAAGGAATAAGAGGACTATCATAGGATACTGAGCCCTTAAGTTAACACAAAATTTCACAACTCGTACAATAAGAGAAAATAGATAGCGAATTTGGAACCCGAAAATTTGGCGCTAGGAGATAGAGCGTTGAGATTTGCGAAAAGAGAACGAATGTTGAAAATTTTTGAAAGTAGAAAAAAAATAACGATACAAACATTCGAAGCTTTTTGGGTTTGATATTTTTTCTTTTATAATTTTTTAACATCAACAACCCTTGGAATCCATTTGTAACAAACATAAGTAACCGAAGCATAGGTTTTTGAAAAGCTCCAAAAACCTACAAAATCTCCGGATGTTACAAATGTATCCTAGGGGTTAAATAAAAGAAGTAAATTGTAAACCCCAATATATGAGCTGATAGGTGGTGTAAAAAGTTCAGAAAAAAAAGCATGAATTGATCAGTGAAAAATTAACTCTGCCTCGCCAGACAGGCATCAAAATCATTTTTGAATTTTCAATTATCGTCATTTTAACTCATAGACAAGCCGGAATAACGAAACGAAAAGACAAATTATTATTTTTTTCAGAGTTAATATTCCTTCATATTGATAATGAGCAGTTAATTCCCAATTGGCGCCAAAGAGTCATTTCAAAGGAAGTCTTTTGCTTAAAAAATGTGCTAAATATTAAATTTGATATTTTTACACATTTTGTTTTACGGTAGACTGCTTTTCTATGAAATCAGTGACGATTTTGCGAATTTTGAATTAGTTGGAAAAAATTGTTAGAAAATTCCGGTATAATACGGATAAATCAAATTTCGAAAAACGAAAAATACACGTTTTTCTGCAATAGAATTTCTCCGAATATAATTGGTTGGGTCAAAGTTAAACCGGTGAGATTTTAATTAATATTGTACACCTAATCTTTGACGGTTTTAAAATTAGAATTCCAAAAAAAGACAAAAAACAAAGAAAAAAAGTTACGAAAAAAACGACAAGAAAAGCATTTTCACTCCCATCTGTCAGAAGTCAGAAGATCAAGAGTATTAACGCTTTTCTGCATATTATTCTAAAACCAAAAATGAAGGCTTTGAGAGTTAACAACCTGCACGAAGCACACAAAAAAACGCAATTTAAAAAATATGCAAAACTTAAAATAATCAAGATATGTCATGATCAAATCAAAAACATGTGGCTTTCGTGGCAAGTTAGTAACCGTAACCTTTGACGGTTAAAAAATCACTGCGTATTTTGGGACGGTGATTTTGCATTTTTTTTCTAATTCTTCAGTGAGAGGTACTCTGTCAACACAAATTTTCATCAAACTGTTTTCGTCATTAAACGTTCAAAGAAAAAATAGATATGTCATAGGAAAACTTATTGACGAAAATTATTTTTTATAAATTTTTTATGTTGACGAAAAAACGTCACGTGATTGAAAGCAAAGCAAAATTAAAGCAGCGATGATTTGGTAACCAGACTTAATGCGCCTGTCAAAAAGGTTTTTTATGCCCCCACAAAGCGGATGCGATAAACCGGTGTGAGTATCTTACACAAAAAAACATTTTCCGACAAAGTCTTTTTCTTTAGCTCCAGCAACAAGCTTTTCGAAAAAAAGTTTGCTAGAAATTCGTTTTATGCAGAAAACAAAAACACCCGACAACCTAACGCTACCCCCCATAAAAGAATTTCCACAAGTGAATTTTGTATTTTGTATCTAAAATATATCTCGAAGAAATCTAGAAATATCGAAAAAATATCGAGAAAATATCGACAAAAAATTCAGAAAATATTTAGAAAATATCTAGGAAAAGTCTTGAAAAATAAAAAAAAATATCTAGAAAATATCCAGAAAATATCTA
>SCLG01000019.1:108671-121597 GCA_004367875.1 Oikopleura albicans
TATATGAATACAAAGTAAATAGTTTCAAAATGTCCAGAAAATGCGTCGAAAATTTTGTTTTAGGGAAAATTCAATTCACAAGGGGCAGCGCAGCACAGCCAACACAACAACAACTTCAAAGCAATATAAGACCGCGGTCAAATATTGCTTAACCCCCACACACCCAACTGCACCAAAAGTGCCAAGAGAGTCATATTTTTAGCTAATTGGCGTGTAAGGGTTTCTTTACGCCGGCCGAATTGTCACAAGGGGACGAAAGCATGAAACTAACATTATGATACCCGGCTAAAGTATAAATATGGTTAAAATGGGTCATGGACAAAGGACATCATTTGAGCCGTCGAATAAACGAAGAATTAAAATGATCGAAGAGAAATTTCTAAACATTAAAAGTGCACATGTTGAAGGTTACACCTTAACATTTAGGGTCACGTTTTGATTAACTACACCCATCAAATAATATTATATTTAAATATTATCTGATTCGTACACAAATCAAGTCCGATCATTTAACTCATCGAAATACCGTGGAACAAAATTGTCAAACCTTTATCGTGGTAAAAAAATTGATTCGTTCGAAAAAAAAATGTGTCGATAAAAAGTATGTACACGAAAAAATTCTACAATTAAAGAAGTTCTAAAATGGAATTTGTAGTTTTGAGAACGTGAAAACATAATTCCCATGAACATATTTTTTCAACAAATACAAATTTTTCACCCCAAACTTTGTTTGGTAAAAATCTGTGCTTGTTAAGCATTTTAGGGGTTTAAAGCATGGGCAAATTGTTCGCATTATTTTTGTATTATTTTTTTTTTTCGAAAGTTATATATTAATACAAGTTAATTTATTTTCAAAATTTTCAGTTGACGATTCAACTCCAAGAAAAATTGGAGATTCATTAGTGTAAGCCATTAAAGTTTTTTAAGCAATTTATGCGATTTGAAAGTTGCCAGTCACTTTTTACATATTTCTAAAAAAGTCTAGAATAACGCTATTTTTTTATGAAATATAAAGTGATAGGCATCTTTACTAATCGGATGTATATGGTGCATTTTAAGTTATGATTTAGGTTCACAGCATTTTCAAAAACATTTATTGGTTTGGATCAATGATTTTATAAACTGGCAGTTAACTACCGAACCAAAAAATTTATACAGTAAAAGTTGTCTCAAATTGTCTAATAACGTGGAGAGTTTGTAAAAGTTCAGTTAAAGTTATTAAACATTTTGACATTACTTGAACTGTAAGTTTTTGAAAGCGCTGTTTTTTTTTGAAATTTTAACTTCGATTGATACAATCAAATATTCGTGCAAACATCAAATGCGAAAGAAGTGAAATTCGATGAAACTCAAAGTATGACCGTATTAATGCGGATATTGTGTTTCATAAAAAAGGTAATTCGCCGACATTTGAAAGATAAGTATACTATATAAACTTATATATATATAAACAGTCGGCAGCTTACTCTTTCTCCTTTAAGTACAATTTCCTGATTAAGAAGGTGTCGTCAAAGTCCACTTTATTCATATTGTATGTCACACAAAATCAATCGATGTCCTAATTATTGAGCGAGTGACTCAATCCCATTTCCGTTCAGATTTTTACGATCATTTCCTTTGAAAAAATAATTGATCGCTAAGAACGCATTTTTGGTCCGATCAGACTGTCACGCGTTAAACTTTTCCAGCGACAACAAATATACACAAAGTACTTTATACTGTGTATTACAGTATTGAGTAATAAATATAAAATAAACTAATACACTACGAGCTAAGTTAGGGTCACGGTTTTTTTTTGTTGTTGATTTGTGTTGATCGCTGGTGGTTAAATTCTCAATAGCCACTGGTTGCTAGTTTATGGTCAGTTGGTCGTTTCAGTGGTCTTCGAAAGTTGGGTCCGTTTTTCGTTTAACTTAAACTATCTAAAATAAAATAAAATGGTTAGTTTTCGGTTAATCTCAGTGTGAACAGAAATAATCGGTAGCAGAAAAAAAAATACAGAAATAAAAACGTCTAATACCACAAAAAATATAGCGCGGTATTTCCGTGACGTTTCAAAAAATTCAAAAATTGAATAAAATTTTATAAAATCATACAAAAGCTATGTATTGAAAAAATATAGAAAATTTTCAGAAAATATTATATGCTTAGAAATGCTTCTCACGTATGTTTAAAATGTCTTTAATTGTTATACCAAATGTCTAAGAAATTAATTAAAAAAAAGTAAATTAAAAATTAATTGTTGTAAAAAGTCTGTACAACAGATGAAAACACATTTTAAGACTCATTTTTATAATAATGGCTTCGAAAGATTTGTGTAACGGTTTATGTTCAAATGTTAAATGCATCATACTTAACAAATTACACACGTAATTCCGGATGGCCTATTTCCAGAACAAGATAAAAAAAAAACGCACGTGGAAAGTAGATAAGTTGGTATTGAGCGAAGTAATGCGTTTTCCCGTTCGGTATTTGCAACTTACAACAACAAATTCGGGGTCTACTCAGTTAACTGGTGGACAGCGTCTCTCACGAACTACCGGTAATTTTATAGAGAGGGATATTTTTTTCCTTGCGAAAAACATACATTTTGAAATTCACATGTCTAAATTAGAATATGCTTATCAGCCGTAAACCACGAATTTGAAAATATAAATGTAAAATAATGCACATGTTTAGACGCTAGAGAGCATTTTTGAGAGAAAGATATTTCACAACGGAAAAAACTCTTTAGCATAAAAAACGGATTTAAACCTATCTAGGAAAAACCCTGGAAATTCATATGAAAGGCTGAGTATTTGCGAAGAAGGAACTAAAATATCCTCAAAACGACTCGAAACTGATTAATATTTTTTCCAAATAAACAAATACAGTCCCTACCTCAAAATCGTTACGATTTGTGGTTTGAAAAATCGTAACTATTTTGAGTCATGACGTCATTTCGTAACGATTTTGAGTTCGGTCTTTTACCCTTCAAATTAGTGTTTCTTAGTGTTTTGAGGTAGGGACTGTATATTTGTAATATTTTTTTTTCCAAATAAACAACTATATTTGTAATAAACATATTCTTGCGAAAAACAGAGGTCATATTTTGGCCTGCTGCATATTAGATAAATAAAATAAGTGGTAGAACGAATAATTTNATAAATATAAAATAAACTAATACACTACGAGCTAAGTTAGGGTCACGGTTTTTTTGTTGTTGATTTGTGTTGATCGCTGGTGGTTAAATTCTCAATAGCCACTGGTTGCTAGTTAATGGTCAGTTGGTCGTTTCAGTGGTCTTCGAAAGTTGGGTCCGTTTTTCGTTTAACTTAAACTATCTAAAATAAAATAAAATGGTTAGTTTTCGGTTAATCTCAGTGTGAACAGAAATAATCGGTGACAGAAAAAAAATGCAGAAAAAAAACGAATAATACCCAAAAATAAAACGCGGTATTTCCGGGAAGTTTCCCATTGAAAACAATTAAAAAAAATTGACAAAACAAATTTAAAATGACATCCATAGAAAAAAGCTAACGCGTTTTTAACTTCCATTTGCGTCAACGTAGGTTGAAAAAATGAATGAGTGGCTTTTACAGTATGCGGATCAAATTTCGGACCAAATCGGGCTATTTTATTGGATTGCCTGACGAAGGGTGAAAATTTAGAAAGATTCAACTTACGTTGACGCAAATTGACTTTTTTTAGATTTTTTTTTTAATTGTCGGTCCAATAATTTAAATTATCGATTCTTCAATTTGAAGGGGATAAATATTTGATTTTTCTAGACCATATATCTAACAAATCTAGAAAAAAATCTTTTAGTTCTTTGAAATCTGGAACAAATCTTTAAAATTCTGGAACAAATTTAGAACTTATTTGCGCCATTTATTGGACAAATTTTAAAACAAAAGTCCGTTTCACGGCAACAATTCATGGTTGACAAGGAGTAGTAAAATTTCTAAAAAAAAAACTAGAATAGGTTTCAAAATTGTATAATATATAAATTGTAAATCTAAAAATAATTATTTGTAGTTTCTAAAAAAGTCTCTACTTTAGACGAAAACACATTGTTATAGTTTTTTTATAATAATGGCTTCAAAAGATTTTTGTAACGGTTTATGTTCAAATGTTAAATGCATCATACTTAACAAATTACACACGTAATTCCGGATGGCCTATTTCCAGAACAAGATCAAAAAAGTGCACGTGGAAAGTAGGTAAGTTGGTATTAAGCTAAGTACTGCGTTTTCTCGTTTGATATTTGCAACTTTCAACAACAAATTTGGGATCAACTCACTTAACTTGTGATTTTGTAGAAAGAAATATTTTTTCCTTACGAAAAATATATATGCATTTTGAAATTCACATATCTAAATTTTAAACAAGAAGATTTTAACCAGCGGAAAATGCTCTTTAGCATCAAAAAACAGGATTCAACGTATCTAGAAAAAAACCAAAAAAAAAAAACGCCGGGAATTCATGTGGCAGGCTGACTAGTTTCTTCAAAAGTAAGCTCAGTAAATCACAGAATTTGGACTTAAAATGTCCCCAAAAAGACGTGAAAGTGATTAACATGAATTTTTTTGAAACAAACAATTGTATTTGTGAAAAACATATTCTTACGACAAACAGAGGTCATATTTTGGCCTGCTGCATATTAAATAAATGAAATAAGTGGTAAAACGAATAAATTTGTTTTGGATTGTTTGACCAATGATCAAATAAGTAAAATGGAATTAAAATTGGATTCAAGTGGAGCTTCACGGTCAACTCACCGTCATCTTCTTCGAATTCCCACTTTTGACAAATGCATTTAGGAGACCAAGAATTAACTAAAAGCATGTAAAAGCTTTGTTTAATTCTCAAAAAAAAAACTCTGATTACATTACAAAGGGGCGCCCGCTATCGTAACATTTTCATACCACAAAAAATTACACGCCAAATACACAGTACAGGGTGAGTCAATAAAGATGCCAATCCGTTTTTGGGTGACTTATATTCGCTCAGCGCACTCGCGAATCAAAAACGGCTTAGCATCTATATTACCTCACCCTGTACGGGTCGGGTCGCCGTTTAAGGGTCGTTTTTTCAAAACACAAAGGCGAGCCTTATATGGCGACGCCCTTTATAGGGGTAAATTTTTAATCATAACGATTGTTATGGTTCGGGGATTAAAAAATCAAATTAAGTCAGCAAATTTAGCTCCATTTCAGGCCGATTTTGCTGAACTTAAGACTTCCACAAAAGAACCAACACGTCGGTTTATTTCATTGTGGGACACAAAGCGCTGGATTTATATCAATAATATGACAAAAAAAGAAAGTTTCGGTACTCAAAGGAGCGGCCTCTTCCGACTGTATATATCAAGACGTCGTCCGAAAGGTTTTGATCTGGTCGGTATCAAACACCAGCAGGTCCTTAATCGCCCAAACCGCCTGTCAAAACATCGTGGAGCATGAAACCGCTCTCCACGACACTCCAGGCCACAATTCTATTTACGAAAAATGTAATACAAAATAATTCGGTAAAAATCGAAATATTACGTTGACCGTAATGAGAAACAGCTTTACGGTTAACGGCAGTGTTGGAAACGTTGGGCGTTGGGATGCGTTGGCCAACGCTTGCGTTGGGCGTTGGGAAAAAATCGGCCGTTCGCCAACTTTCGCAACACTGGGTAACGGGGGTTGATTCCTTTACCCAAAACCTGAATGAAAACTGACTTGACCTTATGGCGATTCAAATGGCTAACCTTATAACCACGCCATTTTTTATAAAATAACTGCCCCTGGTCCGTTTTCATTTTCCTACCCTTGCAAGTTAAGTTTATCAAACTTTTTTTCACTTATCCGATTTTTATTAATCAACTTTTAAAAGAATTAGTGCGTAGTTAACCGGTAGTCCAAGAGATAAGTATAATGGGTGAAACTTCCGAGTACGTTCTTAATCCTGGGGCCAGAATATAAAACGGGCGTGTAAAAATCAACGGGTTAAAAGTAAGCAACCTGTTCAACGATATTTGATAACATCGTTAACCGGCTAATTAAAACGTTTAATCTTTTCCTGGTTTATTACGTTGATTCTCAAAGTTTTGCACCAGGGAACTCATCTGATTGAGACCTAGTAGTTTGTGCGAATGTTCATTAGGACCCTTCTCCGTAGAATACCCTCCCCCTTTTACGTAATAAGTCCTTTATTACTAGATTGTTACTTTAGTATTTCCGGAAGAAAATCCACGCGGTGTCCCAATCGACTAAGATCTTAATCTCAGCTATCTCTATATTTTTACTCGATTGGGACACCGCTTGGATTTCGCTACAAAAAGACCACATTTTCACCATTTGAACTTGTAAGGTAGACCTAACCAGATGCAACCAGAAATCCGAAAGTTCTGTTTTTTCGCAGAACTTGAAAATTTGAGAACAGAACGCCAATAGAACAAAAGAACGCAAGAACGCCGTTCTGGGATATTTTCCATCACGAGACAGAACAGAACGGGCATTTAAAACGTTTTTTGTTCTATTTAACAAAACGTTCAAAAATGCGTTCTGGGCATTTTTCTATCACAAGAACGCTCCAGAACGCGTTCGAACGGTCAAGAACGACGAAATAAAATAAAATTGTTAATTTCTTCTGATTGGTCCCCTATAGTCATCCTATCACGTGAACTGAACGTTTTTGCCATCACACGAAAATTGGAGAACCATCACAAAATAGAACGGGCGTCCTGTTCTGTTCTGAAATTTAGAACGGAACTTTCGGATCTCTGGATGCAACCACTAGTTTGTATCCAAATCAAAAACATCAATCATGGTAATTTATAACCAAAAATAGGCTGCCGAAAGTGTGGATTAAAGGACAGCGATATTTTATCAATATACCAATGCAATATTGTTCAATCGATGCCAAAATTTGATTAGAGGTGATGCAAAGAGCCTTTTGTTGTCGCCAGGGGTTATTGGTCGGGGACGGTTTTGTGGGATTGTTTTGTCTGGTTTGGGACATACGTTCCCTTTGCCCAGTTCAAAGAGGGCTATCTGACCTTTCGGCCGCGAACCACATGCACTGTTACAAATTAAATTCAGCAACACACACAAAAATAACAACCGAGACAAAAAACGTTTATGAGAGCGCGTTTTTAAGTAAGTAAATACAGAGTAAAAAATATCATTCAATAAAGAACTACTCGTACCGGAAGTTCAATATTTAACGCTATGAAAGTTAACGCTAATAAAGTTAACGCTAATAAAGTTAACGTTAATAAAGTAAACGCTAATTAAGTTGGCGGAACAAAAATCAACCACGGTGACTTAAACGATGACTAAGACCCTGTTTTATTGGTGGACAATCATAATTTAATAAAACTGACAATTACTCATTCGAAAATCCATTTTAATTATTTAAATTATTTAACTCCTAGAGGGACATATTTGCGCAAATCGTCCTAAATCGACTAAATTTTTTTAGTAAACCGGCCTTCATCGAAAATCGCTGAAACAATGGCCTAGTCAACTTCCATAGGGAAACCATTTTAAACGGAACTGATTTTTTTTTTTGTAAAAATCCAAGCTTCACATGGGCCATGTGACATGGCCGTACGGGCGTTTTTTCCAAAAATAGGCAAATAATGGGGCAAAAGTGACCTAACAAGTTGACAAAGTGAAACAAGTTGACAGTTTTTAACGAAGAAATCGGAAACGAAAGTGTCAATTCGTTACCTCACCATTTGTATACGTGGGTTTTCGATGACGAAGAATAATTCGCAGAATTCTGAAACAGTTATTCAAAATAGAACTGCTGATTGAACTCAAACTATACGAAGGGCAATTAATTTTCGATTGGAATGACAGTAAAAACACGTTTTCTTCAATCTTTTAAACACACACGTTTCATTCGGACGAAAAAATACTAACAAAAACTAGCCAAATTAAAAAGTCACAATTTTCAAACTCAGATCCGGTTAATCGGAAAACCACAAAAATGACAAAACAAGTCCATTTGTTATGAGTAAATTAATTTGAAACTGTTTGAAGGAAACGAGCTGATTTTAACATTTATTTTAAAATATCAAGAGTTTATATAATCAAGAGTTTATATAATCAAAAGGTTATCAATAGTTTTGAATTTTTTGGAAATACCGGTAAATATTTTTGTTTCTCAATATCCCCTTTCGTACCTTTTTGGAATAATCCAAGTTTTTTGATACGGTTTGATATACTGGCTACGTCATATTTTAATTGATAATATCTTAATACAAATCACACGTAAAAAATTACAGCTTATTTAAAAACGAGACAAATGAGAAAATCTCACTAACTTTCGCGTGAACCCCGTAAATCTCAGTTAAAGCATAGGAAGAGAGGACGCAGTCCAATCAGAGACGTTATCTTAACCCACGCCGCGTGGGCCACGCGCAACCGAAATGGAATTAGCAAATAAGAAAAAAAGCTTCCATATCGCATTATTTAATTATTTGTCGGTAGAGGCTCTTGCAGATTCATTAACTCTGTCCGATACCTATGTCGTTATCTTATTTTTTTCAAATTTGTTTTAAAAACTAAAATATATGGGGCTAGTGTGTGATTTTATAGGTGTAATTTTATACGCTTGCGATTGGTCGATATCTAATTTGATGCGCCCAAAACGCCACAGTTCCACTTTGCTATCAATTAAGGCTTTAAAGGTTTATTTTTTCAAATTTTCCGTATGTAAGATTCTTTAGAATTTTTATTTGCATCGTTAGCATTTTTAAAGGTTGATTTTTGGAACAAATCGCTAACGTGAATTTAGACAGTTATCTTGTATTGACTCGTTAAGGATGCGATGACAGACGCTCTAGATTCAAGGGTCCAAAGAGATCTTTTTAGGAATGTCATTTTTCGGAATTAGAAACGCAATCAATTTCACACCCCTGGGAAAAATCTCCCAAAAAATAAACAATTTTTGACATTTTTCTAATTTGGCCAATTTTTAACACTGCGCTGTAGGTTGCTGGTTTTACTATAATACGACCTAAAATATTTGGTCGAGTCTAATGAAAATAACTGATATTTTTGGTGAAGGGTATTTTGGCGACCATTCGCTCGCTTGTATGTTAGGTGGTTTTAGCGACCAAATTAGTCGTCAAGTCCTATCTAAAATACCCTTTCGAGACCTCTTGGTCACCAAATCAGAGTTTGAACAACACCTGGCGACTAAATGGTCGACCAATGGTTTTTCGACAGGTCTTAGGACCGATTTAGTGGTCGCCAAAATCCCCAAAAATTAAGTTTTTGGCGACCCCTACTTGCTCATTAAAATACCTCTCTCCAAATTTGTTTTGAATTTTCTATATTCATGACCAATTTCCTGTTAACCTTCAAAAATGACACCGAAACGAGTGTAACAAATTGAATCAACCCCTGATTGCCGAAACAATATAGTTAAGGAAGAACAAAATAGCTCTAGATCTGTCTGATTAATCAGGTCTTCCTAAACAACACAAAACCGAAACAAAAAATGGCACTGGTCGAAGCCAAAAAAAGGGAAACACGTCGCCTAACGTTGCTTTTTTGCCTAAAAATCGAATTTTGAAAGAAAAAGCAAATGTAAATAATTTTGATTAAATCATTAACATGACGCAAAGGTTTTTGTCCGCATGCGTAACTCAAAGTCACACGTTTTACACGTGCGTTTCCGACGCTATTTTCATGACTTTTGTGGCTTCTCTAGTGCTAATACAGACTTTTGGAATGCACAATAAATAACTACCTAACATTTTATCTTACTTTACAAAATAATTAAAGTATGGTTAAACTACCCACATTTCGTCAGATAACTGTGTAGGTTGAGACAGACGCATGAAAAGGATTAGCTTATTGGTAAGATAACTGAACATTGAAGCTTTAGCTGGTAACCTAATATAATTAGTTAACTCCCAGGAGGAAGTGCGTGTATATAGACACACAACTTGGTTTTTTTGTTTTGGTATTTTTTGTTTTGCGTAAGTTGGAGATTTCAAACAGCTCTCTAGGGTGCCCCGGTGGTCCAAATCAATTTCTAAATAGTCAGATCGACGTAGTTTGACGAGCTCTACAACTTGGTTTTACCAGTTTTTTTGAATTATTGCGAATTATTGTGAATTTTTTAAGTGTGTGTATATACACGCATTTTCCCCCTACGGGTTCCCGAAAACTCCTTCCCCTGAGAGTTAACAGTATTTAATCGTTATCTATATAATTGCACAGTATCACTTTCATCTTTTTATGGAGTTGTTTTGGTCTTAATTCTAAGCTAATGATCAAAACGTCGCCTAACCAGTTATTTAACAACAATTTTGTCCGAAAAAGTGTTAATATAAATAAATTTTGTTAAGACAATTGGTTAGGGCATTTGGTGAGATAATTGTAAATCGGTATATTTTGTGGTCCAAAAACTGTAACGATATTCCATCTTTGGAAATATACCTTGTTTATGAGTTTAGGGTGTAGGCGAATAAAGCTAATTTGATAAGATAATTAGTTAGACAGGACAACTATCTCACACTACAACCCCAGCGCTAGCCTCAGACCATTAATAGAGATTTTGTGACGTTAGCTACAGCTCTCGTGGTGAACCACGTGAGTGCATTGCCCGGCAGGAACCTATGGGAGGTGTCACAGGGCATCTCTTGACCCATTACAAGTAACCATGACATCCAAAGACCCAACAGAAACAATTCTAAACTAGCCTATGACATTTTCCAAAACTGCCGATAAACAACATATTAAATTAAACTTAAATATTCTCAAAAAAAACGCTACATAAGGGACGACACTGTAGATTCGGGGTGGTGAAACACGAGGCGCTACGCTAACAAGTGCCCTGGCCACTCCCAAACACAGTCTCATCACCTTAAGGGTCATGGTTACACCCACCGTTTACAATTTTTCAACCACCCAGTGCTTCTTCGCAATGCTTGGTTTTAAACAGTCGGATTCACCTGGTATGTACCAATTCTGAGTTAACTGTTTATTGCCATCCGCACAAACTATGGTGAGAGTCACCGTGAGACTACCCAATTTTTCAATATATATTGTGGTGAGATAATTGAATAGAGGGGGTCTCCAAATAAGAGCCCCTCAACAACGGGTCGCCTTCACTTAATAAGAATCGGTTGAGCCAAATAAGGGTCCTTTTTTCGAGAAATATTATTGGTCCAAATAAGGATTGCAGATTTTAATATTGTTTGTCATAGACCTATTTTATCAGTTTTTGATCCGCGTATAAATATGATTAATTAAAGTCTTCTCAATTTCTAAGCTTATCTTGAAAATGATTAAATCCAATACTTATTAAATTAAGTCATTAAATGAGAAAAGCTCATCATTACCAAAAACCTTAATGGGACATTTCAGACTTTTCCGCGGGCTCGGAACATTTTTTTTCTATAAATCACCCTATCCGACGTACTTTTGTCTGCTGAATCAAAACGTGCCAAAAAAAAATATGAAAAATCTTCTAGTTTTGGCGCTAGAGAGCAAAAAAAGTCCAAAAAGTGCGTAATCCATGGTGGCCAACTTTTTTTGATTTTTTCGACATTTGTGTGTCACGTGAGACATACAATCGTCTTTTCCAGGTCTTGTTGCATTGTCTGAAATGTCCCAATATGGGTTATGACGACCAAATTAAGGTCGGTCGCCATATAAGCCCTTTTTGCAAATACTGAACCGGCCCTTTATTTCACAACCCTCCTTTGAAGTAAAGAGTTATCTGGTGAGATAATATAACATTGATGGCGTGTATTAGATTTAAGTTGTCACTTCCAATTACATTACCGAAAATTCCATTATATTCTAATTTCGTGTACATATATCTGAAATCAGTTCATGTCTGTTCAGATAAATATAATAACCACCCCCCCCCCTTTAGTTCACGTACGTTAACAGAAATATTTTTTCAACTGTTCCACCTACGTCCTCCATCAAACAGAGCACAAAATCAAATAATGTTAATTTTTGAGGTTTGACGGTGTTAACATAACCGCTTATTTTGGTGTATAGATAGCTTTAAGGGTTAGTATCCACGAAAACTGAACAATCAATAACCCTGAACGACGAACAAATGAAATAAAACCGAAAATCTTTATTTCTATTTTTTTGCGTACCAGATAATTCTTTCAAAATTTACGTCTAACAATTGGTGGTTAGCCACGAGATGAAGTGGGCGTGATAGAATCTGTTCATTTTCACTCGAGACAAAATGTCGGAAAATTAAGTGTGCATGTGGTCATCTTTCCGTGAACGTTAACGAATGTGATATAAAATGTTAAAATGATATAAAATTCCTCAGAACAATTAAGGATCAAGTATCACAAATGTTTAGATAAACCTACAAAAACCTCAATTACAATTACTGATCAAAAGGTACAAATTGTATAAAATTTGTAATACACCCCTGCGCTTTTATCGGGTCAACATTTCAAGGACCAATTTTGACCCGATAACGGGTTTTGACTCGATAACGGCGCAGGGAGTAGGCGGAATGTCTGAAAAATATGACCCGATAACGGCAAGAGCAGAATTTCGACTCGCTTTTGGAAAGATGAAAATTTGACAGATAACGGCATGAGAGGGTTTTTCTAGAACGTCTCATTTGTGTTTATTTCATATTTCTGCACTCCTATTTGAATAATTATTACTACAAAAAAATATTATCGGAAATTTGCCCTTGACTTGTTTAACCCATGCCTAGGTAGACCGCCTGAGATACACGGCGCACGAAATAGTAGGCTGAGCGACTTGATTTTTTTAGAAATGATAAAATATACCCGATAATATTTTTGTGGAAAAAAAATTAGACCAATCCGACCTAACCGGTTTTTCGTTTTTTGCGTTTCCCCTCTAAACTATCATAATTATTCGCCGTGTGAATTTAATTCGTATATATGTATTGTAGTTTGACACTATCTTACATATTATTTATAA
>SCLG01000019.1:124755-138435 GCA_004367875.1 Oikopleura albicans
AAAAAACGCAAATGAATCTATAAAGCCATTAATTCGTTATATTGTTTTAAAAAATCCGGATGTGCCAAGTTTCCGGTCTGACTGAAGTTCACTGCCAATAGTTATGGTCCCGCAAAAAAGGGGAAATGAATCACAAAGGATGGATATAGGTTCTCATAGTATTCCCAAACTTATTTTGGGAAGGTGGCGTATGTTTTTTTATCAATTGAGATTATTGGATATGGACCTATCCAATAATACGGTGTACCCTCAGTTGGACAGTATTTGGAACTTGTGCAAAGTTGAATTTTCCCAGCTTCAGGGCTTTCCAATGAGGGGTAAAAAAATCTTTGTCCAACTTCCAAATATTGCTCAAGTTCCCCCCTCACTTGACCAATACTTGGAAGTTGAGCAACGTTGTCTAATTTCCCCCCCCTTTGTCCAAGTCCCCCCTCACTTGGACAATATTTGGAACTTGGACAAAGATTTTTTTTTAATTAAAATTTTTGTCCAAGTTCCAAATATTGCTCAAGTTATCCCTAACCCCAACCTAACCTTACCCTAACCTATTAGGTTAAACTCTAACCCTAACTAAATACGCGTCTATACGTTGAAACGGCTTAGGGTTAGGTTAGGGTTTGGTTAGGGTAAGGGTAAGGTTAGGGTTTCTCAAGTTCCAAATATTGGCCAAGTGAGGGGGGAACTTGAACAATATTAAGAAGTTGGACAATGTTGCTCAAGTTCCAAATATTGTCCAAGTGAGGGGGAACTTGAACAATATTTGGAACTTGGACAAAGATTTTAATTCAAAAAAATGTTTTTGTTCAAATTCCAAATATTGTCCAAGTGATGGAAGAACTTGGACAATATTTGGAACTTCGACAAAGATTTATTTTTTGACTGCGAATACGCTAAAAGTCACGTGGAAAAACTTTGCACAAGTTCCAAATGTTGTCCAAGTGAGGGTACAATAATCCAATAATATTGTGTAGATATAAAAAATCTCCAAAATTTTTTTGATTTTTAACTTCGTTTTTGAGGACCCTTTGTTCACAAAAAGGACCTATCGAAAAATAACTATCCTGGACAATTTATCTTCACATGCCCATGAATTTGCCAAAAAATGAAAAATAATAAACCTATCTAGTACACCGGGTGCGCAGTTATCGGGCGGGTTTCGCGACAAAAAAACCTTGATCGGGCGCCCGATAACTACTCAGGGCGGAAACGGAATAAGGTAAAAAAACCGCCCGATAACAGCACGAGGGTGCCCGATAACAGCACGAGCGGGAAATTTGGTCATATATATCCAAAAATATGGAGAAAAACCGCCCGATAACAGCAAAGGGTGCCCGATAACAGCGCAAACCCGCCCGATAACTGGACGCCCGATAACTGCGCACCCGGTGTATTACAATTTTGAAAATTTTAAATTCGTTTTGTGATTTTGGTGCGTATTTAACTAATGAAGCTATATACGGAATTATTTTCCTTTAAAGGTATCGCCTCGGAAAATATTTGGAAAAAACTGAAAAATTACAAAAAATGGCAAAATTGAAATACCTAAAAGTCTGCCGTGCATCTTTTCCTACTGGATTCTTTATTAAAATAAACATAACAAAAATAAAATGATTATATCAAAACCTACGGCAAAAATGAAATACACCGCTTAAGGGTTTATCCGGCCACTTTGCCCGCTTGTGCACTTATCCGGCCACTTTTTTCCCCAAAAGTTTTTCGCCAATCCCGCCCATGCACTGAGGGTTTATCCGGCCGGGTGAGGGTTTATCTTGCCACTTGTGCTTTTAGTTTATTCTGGCAAATGGGTTTATCCGGCCATTTTCCTACTTGTGTTTTTTGCTGAGCTGGACAAATAGGTACAAATAGGTGTATTTCTCAAAGTCTTGCTGTGAATTGTCAACCACTTTCACACATGTTTTAGGGTTTCGAATACAAAAATGAGTTCCATGATCGTTTCTAGAAAATTTCCCGCCCGTTTGCTTATCCGGCCGGTCACTTTATGAAACTAATGAATTGCGCAATTCTTCGCTCGTTCGTTTATCCGGCCACCATTTTTTCGCATTTTTCAGTTATTCCGCCTACGCCCTAGGGGTTTATCCGGCCGGGTGAGGGTTTATCCGGCCGTTTTTGGAAGGTGAAAGTGGCCGGATAAACCCTTAAGCGGTGTAAAAAACGGCGTGCAGATCTCTACGATGCAAAAAGTGGGTTTTGTTCGAAAAAGGTCTTTTATGAACAAATTTGCAAATAACAATGTAAATACACTCTCTGTAACGTTTACCTGAGCCATGAATACTATCAAAACGATCCATTTGAATAATCAAAAGTATTTTAAAAAATTTTACGGAGAAGTTGTAATGCCGCTGTCTGCCATTTTGAAAATAACAACTTTCGCCGAAACCTTCCTATTGTGTTCAAAAATTACTATCTAGACATTATATGACCATAATGCGAGTTACTGATAAATACATTATGAAAGTCGAGGGTATATGCGGCAAAATTCTGACACCCAATACGAGTTAAAAATTTAAAATCGGAGAAAAATAACTAATATTTTTTTTTTGATGGTATGTCTCATGTCGATTTGGCTAGCGAATTAACTCCCAAGGGTCCCAAGTGGCATATAATCCTTAGGGGGACATTGGTACAAATTTGGACCAAACGCCCTGGCGGCTATGTTAAGCTTTATATTCAAGAGAACGATGCGGTTTCTAGGGTAATTGACCACGACGAATTCGATGGGAACCATAGAAAAGTTCTCCAAAATACTATAGGAAGATTTATAAAAAAGGCCTGTAAATAGGGCAACTTTTCAAGCAGCTAATTTCGACATACGGCGAAAGACTATCAAAAATCGCTGAAATAGGTGTCGACTCATTTTTCGAGAGCTTTTGTTTGACCGTTTTTTTATGTGAGTTCCCTTATGGGAAATACCCCATATGGGTATATTATCAAAAACCTATATTTTCAAAAGTGGTCAGATTTCGCTCAAATTTTATTTGCTGGTGCATTTTTTGTCCTAATGTTCATTTTTGAAGTCAAATCAAACTATTTCAATCTCCAAAAGCTATCAGATAAGCCCTGTGAAAAATTCTAGAAAATGGCTGAATATTGGTATAAGTATATGTAGACATAAACTTTATTTTTTATTTCAAATCAACTATAAATATATATAATATAATTGTCGTATTTAATAATTATTTTGCACGGAATCTTGTGGATCCAAATTAAAAAAAATGATTGTGAGTATTAGTCCCATGTCTTCGTCTAGACACGCTTGTCACCGGATTATGAACCCCTCATTATCAACAAAACATTCGTCATGAGTAGGTTTATTACACAATTTCTACTATTACAATATCATCTCTATCATTGTCAGCAAATACGCCTCCATTTACTGGGTATATCCGTATTTTTTTTGTTGGTTTTATGATGAAATAAGCCATGCGTCGAGGCCGTAGACCGACTGTTAATTTGGGGCAATTTACCAGAGACAATGAGGAATAACCCGATTCATCTGACGACGAAATATTTCGCCGAAGGTTGTGATTCGTTATATTATTATAATACAGGGAAATTTGGCTAATTGGGGATAAAGACTGAAAGTTATTTAATTCAAAAAGTGCTCAAAAAGTAGTTTTTATTGAAATTTTTCCACAGGGCTTATCTGATAGCCTTTGGAGATTAACATAATTTGATTTGACTTCAAAAATGAAATCTATGGCCAAAAATATTTCTGTATACCAAATTTCGGCAATTTCTAAGCAATCTTTCAAAATTCAACATTTTTTTCACAGGGCTTATCTGATAGCCTTTGAAGATTTCCATAGTTTGATTTGACTTCAAAAATGAACTCAATGCTTAAAAATACGTCAGTTAAAAAAAAAAATTGAGCTAAATCTGAGCAATTTTGAAAATTTAGGTACCCATATGGGGACTCCCCATAAGGGTATTTTCAAAAAAAAAATCCCAAAAAAAAGTTCTCAAAAAATGAAACGACACGAAATGAGCAAAAATAGAAAATCGCCGAATTTGAATGCGTCCCAGAAATTTCGAATTTTTAGAAAAAAAATTTGTGTTATTGTATGTTCTATATTGTTCCGCATAAAATTTGCTGCGACCCCTGTTTCAGCGATTTTCGATTAAGCCCGGTTTACAATCATTTTAGGTCGATTTAAGGCGTTTGGTCCAAATATGGACCATTGTACCCCTGGGAGTTAAGTTATAAACGAAGCAAATTAAAAAGTGCCAAATGACACTGTCGGGAGCGCAAAAAGGAATGACACAAATCTAAAGAAACAAGCACCCGATTTGTGTCCTGTTTTTTGGATTCCGGAGTCGATTACCGAATTTTTTCAATTATTTAATCTTATTTATTAACATAAATTTATAAAATAAGTTTTTAAAATTTACCAAACGCCTATTATCCAGTGTTCGAAACTAAAGATCGCACTATTTTCTGTCTCGTCTGCAAAATAACAGAACTGATTTCTT
Source organism: Oikopleura albicans (assembly GCA_004367875.1). Lineage (NCBI taxonomy): Eukaryota > Metazoa > Chordata > Appendicularia > Copelata > Oikopleuridae > Oikopleura > Oikopleura albicans. The sequence continues at coordinate 129,247 of SCLG01000019.1, forward strand.
TCCGCGGGTTTCATTGCGTATACGCAAAAACTAAGTATTATTTGTGAAACAGGCGGAACGCATTATAACCGACATGGTAACCAATAATTCATAATACGGGAGATTTAAGTGGCCTAAACGTGGTCCAACATTCGTCTCTCATTAGTCCGCGGAGGAAGTCTAACTGAAGCCGCTCTATCTGCTTGGCCTATTATCCTAATTGGACCCAATCCGTTTTCTTTTTGTTTGTTTTTGTTCGACTTTGGCCGGAACTACTACCACCGGAAATAGTATAACAAAACGTCACAAGTCGAATAGCTTATCGGAAAGAATGGAACAACGGTAAATAACCGGTCATACTAAAATGATAAGTTGATTATGGCATAGTAGCAATTTCCTTGCAATCAACACAAACTGCAATAAATTAATTATGACATTTTCAAACAACATTAATTCTATTGCTGTTATGCTATATTATAAATTATACACAGGGTGCGCAGTTATCTTGCGAGCAGTTATCTTGCGAAAATTGCTGCTCCTACGCTTATCTTGCGACTTCCCAGAAAACTTTTGTTCAGGATTTCCGCCCACACACTGAGCAGTTATCTTGCGAAAAAAATTTTGAAAAAAATTTAAGTTACTATTTTCATGCGCATAAATCACAGAAAAAAAATAGTTCAGTAACTAATTTCCAATATGTGTGATATCAAGGATATCATATTTTACCATAAAAATAGACAAATTACAAAAAAAACACACTTTCAATTAAGATAAACAAAGATTTTAAAAATTGTGGATAAGTTGTCTCAACGGTATAGTTTATGGATAGCGTTCTAAGGTCTGTATCCCAAAAAAAACGTAAGAAGAAATGGTTTTGTAGCATTATTTTCTCAAAAAAAAAAACATGAATTTGTCTAGGATATTTTCAGAAATTCGATACAAATTTTATCAAAACTCTTTTTTTTTCACTCTGAAAATTACCAACACCACCTTCCAAAGTATACCACGGTGTACCACTTATGTACGTAAATTAACAAAACATTTTGAAAAAAGGTGTTAAGTTACGTGATTTTTGTTAAGTTACGTGATTCTTGTTAAGTTAAGGGGCGTTAAGTTACGTAGACAGGCGGTGTAATTGATTGAACACTTTTGAACTTACAGGCCAAGTTTGAAGTTAATTGGTATTGTATTGGAGGAGAAATGGCATACTTTCGGACTGCTAATTTTTAGAAAAATAGGGTCATCAACGTCCTTAAAAAATACAACTACTTAAAAACAACTGGTAACATAACGGAATGGGGCGTAGGCGATTGGTAACATAACGGCGTAGGGCGTAGGCGGAAATGTAGGTCCATAAAATCCCAAAAAGTGGTAACATAACGGATTTTTGGTAACATAATGGGTGTTAACATAACGGCGCAGGTGGTGTANCTAATTGACGTCCAAAACAACTGTTTGTTACACTGGGACAACGTTCTGAACTAAAAATTCAGAAAAGGAAGAAAGACAGATTTTATTGTATCAGTCCCGACTTTCTAGTTGAGCACCTCCTAGTTGAGCACGACTGCCTAGTTGTGCACTTTTTCAGGAAATTTTACAAGACTGCCTAGTTGTGCACGTTTTTCAGACCCAAGTTTGGTCAAACGACTTCCTACTTGTGCATATTTTTCGGGACGAGGTTTTGCAAATGGCTCTCGAATTGTGCAGTTTTTGGTTAATCAGACAAACTTTTTCGACTCATTATTCTTTTTTTCGTTCGAAGCGGTAAACTAAATGACTTTTGTGCACATAAATGACCCAAAACACCTTAGAAAATAATTGTTTTCGCACAGTTGGGCGGCTAACTTTTTTTTATTTTGGAGTGAGACGCGTGATTGGTGCGACAAATATGGTATAGTCTATACCGTAGAGACCATACCGGCACCGACTAAATTGGTATCATGTATTTTTGGTCGAAAGTATTGGTCGAGAGTATATTTGGTCAAACTGTGCGTCGAATTCGGACTTCTTTTCGACCTCTTATACTTTCGACCTCTTATACGTTCGACCAAAACTTCATGATACCAATTTAGTCCGTGCCACCATACCGTATGGTAAAAAATGTAATAATAACATATGTAAGTCAATTTTTGTTACTGGTCGAAAGTGTCAACGGAATAAGTCAGATTTGGACAAAAATTTGCGTCGAATTCTGACTTACACATTTTGACATTGCGGCCTTATATACTTTATGCAATTTTGCCGTTATCCAATTTTGTATTTATGCATTTTCGACTTTATCCAAATTTCTCTTTCTGACCTTTATTCCGTAGGCAGTTTCAGTTTTTTTTTGTGTCGAATTCCGCTTTAGACCAAGCTTGGCCAAGTCTAACATAGACCAAAAGTACGTGATACCAATTTAGTCGGTGCCAAGGAGTCATGTGGTGTATTGTGGGCCAAGAAAAAAATGCTAAATTGCTTCACAAAACGTTTAAGTGTATCAAGTTTAGACTTGTATGAAAGGATTTTGCGAGCTGAATCCGAATATTAAACCTAAAAAGTTGTCTGGTAAACCAGTTAAAAGAAAAAACGTAAATAAAATTGAGTTACCATGTGTATCATCTTGTCCGACTGCCTACTTGTGCACGACTGCCTAGTTGAGCACGTTTTTCTGAAACGCAAATTGCACAACTAGAAGGTCGGGAGAATGTATATGTATATATTTTATCGTATTATTGTATAATACGTGATTTTTGTTAGGTTACGAGATTTTTGTTAAGTTATGTATGTGGGGCGTAGGCCAAAAAGTTGCCGCGAGAAAACTGTTGAGTTACGTGATTTTTCTTAAGTTACGTCAATTTTGTTAAGTTACGTGGTGTTAAGTTAAGTAGACAGGTGGTGTAATTCTAGATCTATGTTTTTATGTTTTTCTTTTTTGGAAAACTCCCAAGATTTTTAATGTGTAAGATTATTTCCAAGTTACGTTATCCCTATTTACGTTATCCCTGCACTACACCACCTGAGGGGTTATCTTACCTTTATAAACGCTAAAAAAGCGGTAAGATAACCCAACTTTGGTAAGATAACCACTAAGGGCGTAGGCGTAAACGCTTAAAAACTTTTGTTTTTCTGGTAAGATAACCCAATTTAGGGGTTCTTGGTAAGATAACCCGATTTAGCGAATTGCGCAATACATTTTTCGTTTTTGACCAATGAGAATTCGACATTTTTGGAAAAAANAGTGAGACCCCTAATTGGCGGTTAACTGCACACCCTGTGTATTTAAATCCGATAAAGTGTGGATTTTACTAAGCTAAAATTGGTAAAAAATGTTAAAATTATGACCCGGTTATGAAAACCGTTTGCGGTTATTGGAACTGTTTAGTTTATATTATTTTTTAATTGCAAGAATTATACCTAAATTATCTGAAAAGTGGTAAGATAATCCAACCTTGGTAAGATAACCACTCAGGACGTAGGCGGAAACCTTTAAACGTTTTGGTCCAAAAAGTGGTAAGATAACCCAATCTTGGTAAGATAACCCCTGGTAAGATAACCCCTCAGGTGGTGTATGTTATCTTGGCCTACGCAATTTCAACCATACGCCTCCGCCATGTACCGTGATCTCGGTAATATGGCCTTATTTTTCGTTATCCTGATTTAATTTAGCCCAAATTGTTCCCATGATAAAGGTACATCTGGTGTATCAAATTTTTTTTAATTCAAGATTTCAATTATTTTTCATTATTGGGAACAAAATACCGTATTATCAATACGGATTCGATAACTTCTCAGACAATTAATATGTTTCCAATTTATTACAGCAGATATACGTTCATTATTTGTACCGTTATCTTGATATATTTTTGACTTTTGTATCAGTTTCGCAAAAAAATTTCACGTACGTATTTCTGATTAAATTGATTCATTAAATTGATTCAATTTTCCAAATATCTTGCCTACGAGTTTTTTTAGCATTTTTCAACACAAAATGTTTTTGAAGCCGTTATTGTGTAGCAGTTTACAGAAAAAAATATTCTTGACAATGAAGAGCGTAAAAATAAATCATCTAGAATGACAATAAATTGTTCTAGTCCTAAAAATCACTACATGTTCTTAAAAATCCAGTTATCTTTCATTTCGTACAATAACAACATGTATTTCGCAATACTTTCGAGCTACGTAATGCCTATTGGTTTCATTTTGTACAAAAAACACACGTATTGCGCAATATGCGCACATTACGTAATGCCTATTTGCAGTTATCTTTCATTGCCTACGCAATTTCAACCATACGCCTACACAATGTACAGTTATTTTTCATTTTTCTGCCTATTTTCTGTTATCTTTCGTCATTTTCTTGGTTTGCGAAAGATAACTGTACAACTGGTGTTGACGAAAGATAACTGAAAATAGGCAGAAAAATGAAAGATAAGTGTACATTAAGTGAGCGTATGCTTGAAATTGCGTAGGCGATGAAAGATAACTGCAAATAGGCATTACGTAACGTGCGCATATTGTGCAATACGTGTTTTTTCTACAACATGAAAGATAACTGTACCAAAAAAAACAAATTGGCATTACGTAACTCGAAAGTATTGCGAAATACGTGTTGTTTTTGTACGAAATGAAAAATAACTGAAAATTGGCGTTACGTAATCATTAGAGTTAAACGCCATTGTAACAAAACAAACTGTTTTTAAGTCTAGAGCAATTTATTGCTTTTCTAGATTATGTGTTTGTACGCTCCTGATCATCTCGATCATTTTTTTCTTCTTGAAAATGACTTTTTACAATATACCATGTTGTTAACTAAAGAGGCATTAAATTTGATTTGAATTGTGTTTCCGAGCAATTAGCGTCAATTAATCACTGTTACAGCTGCAAAATTCCATTTGATAAACAAAATTTGAAAAGACTCTTAGTTTGTAGAAAAATGAATTGCAAAAAATGTACTGTGCTATATTCTGACCAATATAACATACTACACCGCTTAAGGGTTTATCCGGCCACTTTCACCTTCCAAAAACGGCCGGATAAACCCTCACCCAGCCGGATAAACCCCTAGGGCGTAGGCGGAATAGCTAAAAAATGCGCAAAAAATGGTGGCCGGATAAGCGAACGAGCGGAAAATTGCGCAATTCATTAGTTTCATAAAGCGACCGGCCGGATAAGCAAACCAGCGGGAAATTTTCTAGAAACGTAAAAGTGTAACTCACTTTTGTATTCGAAACCCTAAAACATATTGTGTGTGGTTGACAATTCACAGCAAGACTTTGAGAAAGACTTATTTGTCCACCTCAGGGAAAAACACAAGTAGGAAAATGGCCGGATAAACCCATTTGCCAGAATAAACTAAAAGCACAAGTGGCCGGATAAACCCTCACCCGGCCGGATAAACCCTCAGTGCGTGGGCGGGATTGGCGAAAAACTTATGGGAAAAAAAGTGGCCGGATAAGCGCACGAGCGGGCAAAGTGGCCGGATAAGGGGGGCCGGATAAACCCTTAAGCGGTGTACTNCAGCAAGACTTTGAGAAAGACTTATTTGTCCACCTCAGGGAAAAACACAAGTAGGAAAATGGCCGGATAAACCCATTTGCCAGAATAAACTAAAAGCACAAGTGGCCGGATAAACCCTCACCCGGCCGGATAAACCCTCAGTGCGTGGGCGGGATTGGCGAAAAACTTATGGGAAAAAAAGTGGCCGGATAAGCGCACGAGCGGGCAAAGTGGCCGGATAAGGGGGGCCGGATAAACCCTTAAGCGGTGTACTAAAAGTAAAAAAATCATGCATGAGGAAACCGAAAAATGACGTAAAGTAACAAACATATGGTAAAAATACGTACAACGACTATACTACTAACGACGAACGCGCCTCCAAAATAGATAATTGGACAATTACACCAAACGAGGAAAAATAAAAACCGATGACATTAGCACATTTTCACTCGACCAGAGAACACGAGAGAAAAATCAAGCAAAAAACGAGAAAATGTCAGATTCACCCAGAGACGGCCTGGAAATTATCGAAACAATGATCTCGACCGTGACAGACGAACCTCAAGAAATTTCCCTGACACCGAAACGACCAAAAAAGGCAATTATCAATGTTGAACGCGTACAAACCCGCGCAAAACCGAGCGGCGAAAAAATCAAAAGATCAAGACAAATTATGGAACAAGCAGAGTACAATTTAGAGTTCTTGCTCAATAATAACAACGAAAGTGTGAAGTCAATGGCCAACATGAGCATTTAAATCGGTCGTTGCAACAAGATACCAGACGAGGCACTCGATCAAATAATCAAGGTCGCGCAGGAGTGAAAGGAAAAATTGCGCACGCTAGGTACCCCTAAAAACCGCTTAGAATTTTTCGCATTTCTGTTTGTTATTAAATCAACCGAAAGGACAAATGCATTAATAAGACTCCGCATTAAACCCATTATCATACAAATTTTCAACGCAGCAACATACGTTTACAACAGTGAACAATATGTAACGCGCGAAAATTGCCTAAAAATATGTCCATTAACAAACCTGAATTCGAAAATTTAGTAAACGGCCAAACATCAATCAAAGTCCAATTAGACAATATAGGGAACAAAACAATTCGCTCATTTTTTGTACCCAGACATGGGAGAGCTATGTGGACCTTAATTTCAGAGTTAAATCGCGAACAAATAAAGGAATTTGTGACCCGTTGTGATATTGACACTAGGAGCATGATTTTATGTTACGTACGGCTCGGTGGAAATGTCCAACTTTCTAGCGCACTCGCAAAGTTAACAAAAAACAAAAAAATGCTCCGCGAAAACGTCGCAGGCGAAGACACATCCTTCTCGAAAGAATTCGGAGCTGAAATAAAAAATCTTGTGAAAGAAAAATACTACACCTACATGATCGAAGAGGAAAAATAAGAAAAAAAAACGATAAACAAAAAATCGGTTATTAGAACAAAACAACAATTTTTTTCCTTAATTTTTTTCCGTATTTTTTTTTTCCTTATTTTCACCTCAAATCTTAATCCGCGCTACTACAATTACCCTTACAATTATCTTTTGATCTTCGCATGAAACTATTTTTCCGTAAAAGAAGGGAAGATATAGCGCACAACTATAATGATATATGCTGGCGTCACTCGAATACAAGTTCGAAGCGCCCAATTATACGTAATGGGCCACTTTTAACATTATAGTTGCTCTCAGTGATTCTCCCTCACCAGAACTGTTTTACAAGAGCACACGCACGAGCTCAGAATAAACAACAATAAATAATATCTAATATTTTATTTGATACTGACTATCCGCACACCGCAAGAGTGCAGATATACATTCAGTATAGGCGGATTTTTTTGGAAAAATGAGATAACTGCAAATGAAAGATAACTGAAAATAGGTAGTTTGAAAATTTTTGCTAAAACGACGAAAGATAACTAAAAATAGGCTAAAAAATGAAAGATAACTGTACGAAAGATAACTCTACACCTGGTGTAATACACCCCCTAACACGTTATCTTACCTTTATAAACGCTAAAAAAGCGGTAAGATAACCTAACTTTGGTAAGATAACCTCTTTGTGCGTAGGCGGAAACGCTTAAAAACTCTTTTCTCTGGTAAGATAACCCAATTTAGAGGGTTTTGGTAAGATAACCCAATTTAGGGGTTCTTGGTAAGATAATCCGATTTAGCCAATTGCGCAATACATTTTTCGTTTTTGACCTATGAGAATTCGACATTTTTTGGGAAAAATTATAGTAATAATAATAAAATAAATTGAAAAATTATTAAAAACCAGAAATTGAAACAATATTTTAAATATTTTGTAAAGCTTTGAAATTAACAATTGAAAAAAAAACATAATTCGATTTTAAGAACGTGAGTATAAGGTTTTTTAAGACATGAGTCTTGTCACATGACTGTTATAAACAAAGGGTATTTACGGAATAAAAAATCATTTTGTTTTTGAACTAACCTAACAAAGTGATTTGACGACAACTTGTCACAAAACAGGCATTGATAATTACGATAAATTAATATAATTAATCACTCAAGTTCACTAAAATTTCCCAAAAGTTATGAAAAATTCTCAATATTTATGAAAAATTCTCATATATTTGAAAATTACAAATGGCAGTTAACTGCGCAGGGCGTAGGCGCGATCGCTGGAAAATAGTGAGACCCCTAATTGGCGGTTAACTGCAAAAGTGGCAGTAAGGAGGGTGTCGGTTAACTGCGCACCCTGTGTAAGGAACTGTTTACTTTTTATTATTTTTTATTGCAAGAATTATACCTAAATTATCTAAAAAGTGGTAAGATAATCTGACCTTGTTAAGATAACCAATCAGGGCGTAGGCGGAATCCTCTAAACGATTTGGTCCAAAAAGTGGTAAGATAACCCAATCTTGGTAAGATAATGTGTGGTAAGATAACCTGTTAGGTGGTGTATATGTTTGAGTTGTTTTATTTTTGAATTCTTACTTCACATGTTAACTGTTATTCCAAATGCTAAATGGGTAATTCATGGGCGTTAACCCTGGAAAAATAGCCTTAAACTATTGTCACAACTTGTTCTTTCTGATGTTTAGTTGGTGTATAGAAAAGCATTGTTTGATACTTTTCGTATATTAAACGTAAGATTAAACATAAAATTTGTTTGCCCACTTTCTAACCACCAAAGACAGTGGTGCGGTTCTGGCGACAAGAAGTATTAGAGCCTCTAGTCTAGAGGAACGGTTGGGTAGACATACAGCTGCAACGGATAATCATAAATAACGCAATCAATGTCTCACGTTGTAGCTAATGAGCAATGTTGAGACCACGACTAGAGATTTTGTGACGTTAGCTACAGCTCTCGTGGTGAGCCACGTGAGTGCATTGCCCGGCAGGAACCTATAGGAGGTGTCACAGGGCATCTCTTGACCCATTGCAAGTAACTATGAACCTTAAACCCTAAAAAAACACCTAGCCCATGACTCAAAAATGTCATTTTCTCAAATTATATACTAAATGGGGTCTCATATTGAAGGACGGTAAAATATTTTTCTCCAAAATTGAATTTTTGAATCGTTTGATTAAACATCGCCGTCAATTAGAATCTTTTTGATTTGAATTTTTTCGATAAAACTGTCTCTACTTTTGTTGTTCCTTTAATGTGAGACCCGCTGTACTTAGAATTGAGCTTTACTCAAATATATTGGGCGACAAAGTTCAATTTGGTAATGGTGAAACACAAGG
>SCLG01000019.1:139022-158555 GCA_004367875.1 Oikopleura albicans
CCCACGCACTGGGCCCTTATCTGGCGTAAAATTTTAGATAAAATAATAATTATTATTTTTATTCTTTTTCGTTAATTCTTATTTTTCATAATTTTAATTTATTAAATTGTTTAAAATTTTTTATCTAAATTTTTTTTTATTTTTTTTATTTTATGGTTGTTTTTCAAAGTATTTTGACACAAAAACGAAGTCAATCGTGTCAAAACTCAGAAAGGTGAAAGCGATTGGTAAACAAGGCAGGCCTAACTGCACTTAACATTATAATTTGTACTCAAAATGTAGTTCTAAAGTGTGAAAGAATCGATTCTTCGTAAATACGGCAACTGATATTGACTTGATTATTTTTCTCTGATAATGTTGAGGCCCTGAGCTTCAACATTATCAGATTACATTCTCGTATTGTTCTCTCAATTTTAAATAGCATAAAACAATCATTTTCAAATGATTCCAATAATAAATTAAATATCAAAAATGTCATCTTATAATATTGTGGTTTTTTAATTTTACACTTTTAACAGAAAAAACGAAATTGATCGAACAAGCCGTTTAAACGAAGAATAAAAAAAGTCCCAAGTTCAGGCTCACAGACCCTTTTTTGTAAACCAACCGACTCTTTCACCCTTAAAGTGTTATATCGGTATTTATTACAAGGTAAAACGTATCAAGAAAGAAAAACGGAAAAAAAGTATAACGACTGAAAGGCATCAAAAAATCTTGAAAAGGATAATGTAAAATTGGTAATAACGTTAACAATGAATAAAGTATAACTGATATAAAGTGCATTTAGGATAATGTATAATTGGTTTGAAAAGCATATTGGATAAAGTATAATTGGTTCAGCATAAATATTGAGGAATGTAAAATAGGTTTTAAGTGGATTCGGCATAAAGTGGAAAAGGCATCAAATTTCAATCATTTTCTCCGTTGTACACAATTTCATATTCCAGACATTAAAATTTCCTCTTAAGTTGTATTCAAGAAATTTATTTTTTGTTCATAAACCGTATAAAACTACACCACCTGGCAGATTATCTTATCACTTTTTGTCCCAAAACGTTAATGTAACACGTTTTCTTGTAACACCGTAAATAAATATAGTCGAGCGTTTGCGAATGCGCACAACATGCATTGCGCATTGAACATTTAAGGGCCGGGTTAGTTGAAAGGTCAGCCATTGAGGGTCAATCAGTTTCTTGTTAAAGCCAGTTTTTGTTTAAAGCATGCTTTAAGGGATAAATCTTTAAAAAATCAGTTTTTTCCTGTTTTTTTTTTTGAATAAAATAAATTTATGCTTAATCCTAGAGTCATTATTGGGCACTACGCTCTTTTGTTGTTACATCTAGAGAGACATTGCTCGCAGTACTCACGAGGAATGTGGTCACTTNACCTGAAAAACATCTAAACTTATTTCTAATAATTATTTTCGTAATTTGCTATTATTTTTGTAAACAACTTGACTGACCGGTCCTTAAAGTACTATAATTTTGAAAAAAAAAATGGTACAAAAAATGCGTAGGCGAAAACTTTCGCCAAAATGAACCAAGATAATGGAAAATAGGCTCAAATTACCAAGATAAAGGTACATCTGGTGTATACAATGTATGTATAATGATATGTATAACGACATACAATGTAATATATGTTTGAGTTGTTCAATTTTTGAATTCTTACTTCACATGTTAACTGTTATTCCAAATGCTAAATGGGTAATTCATGGCTAAATGGGTGAATCATGACCGTTAACTCTGGAAAAAAAACCTTCAACTATTGTCACAACTTGTTATTTCTGATGTTTAGTTGGTTTATAGAAAAGCCTTTTTTGATACTTTTCGTATACACAGGGTGCGCAGTTATCTTGCGAGCAGTTATCTTGCGAAAATTGCCGCTCGTACGCTTATCTTGCGACTTTTCAGAATTTTATTTTTCGGGATTTATAATATTTATATGATTTGCACTGAGCAGTTATCTTGCGAAAAAACGCTTATCTTGCGACTTTTCAAGGACCAAGTTCGCAAGATAACTGCGCACCCTGTGTATTAAACGTTAGATTAAACACAAAATTTGTTTGCCCACTTTCTAACCATCAAAGACAGTGGTGCGGTTCTGGCGACAAGTAGTATTTGAGCCTCTAGTCTAGAGGAACGGTTGGGTAGACCTACAGCTGCAACGGATATTCATAAATAACGCAAATCAATGTCTCACGTTGTAGCTAATGAGCAATGTTAAGACCATGACTAGAGATTTTGTGACGTTAGCTACATCTCTCGTGGTAAACCACGTGACTGCATTGCCCGGCAGGAACCTATAGGAGGTGTCACAGGGCATCTCTTGACCCATTGCAAGTAACTATGAACCTTAAACCCTAAAAAAACACCTAGCCCATGACTCAAAAATGTCATTTTCTCAAATTATATACTAAATGGGGTCTCATATTGAAGGACGGTAAAATATTTTTCTCCAAAATTGAATTTTTGAATCGTTTGATTAAACATCGCCGTCAATTAGAATCTTTTTGATTTGAATTTTTTCGATAACACTGTCCCTACGTTTGTTGTTCCTTTAATGTGAGACCCGCTGTACTTAGAATTGAGCTTTACTCAAATATATTGGGCGACAAAGTTCAATTTGGTAATAGTGAAACACAAGGCGCTACGCTAACACGTGCTCTGGTCACTCACAAACACAGTCACTACCTCAAAAGAGTCATAGTTACTCCCGCCGTTTACTCGTTCTTCATTGAATATATTCACTTTGTAGCCCTCATAAATCTTCGAGAATTACGAGGATTCAGATAGTCATTAATACAGTAGTATTTAACGGACTGTATTGTACCTATTAAAAGCCTCTTAAGCCGGCCGGTTAAACACGAGTGGAAATTTAATATCAGATATACCTCATTGTTTAACAAACGTCAACTCTCAGGGTGGAGGAGTAAAATGGTGACACGTAAGGGGAAATTGTGTGCATATATACCGTCCTAAAAATCGGAATAAATTATATCTAGAATTATATGAAAAGCTGTACAGAAACGTAACAGATCATTTTCCATTCCACAACTAGAAAAACTAGATTTTAGTACACCGTTGCGCCGTTAACTGGCCCGAATTGCCGTTTGTCCCTTTATTTGTCCGGATTTTGAAGGTTAATTATTCCAGCTACTTCGCCCACGCACTGGGCCCTTATCTGGCGTAAAATTCTCAATAAAATAATAATTATTATCAGTTTTTTCCTGTTTTTTTTGTTTTTGAATAAAATAAATTTGTGCTTAATCCTAGAGTCATTATTGGGCAGACAATGCGGTCTTTGTTTTTGGCGACATACATTCTGTAGTTACTTTGAAGCCTTCTGATGATTATAAAAGTCCAATTTACTGAAAAGAAATACATAAAAATTTTTCGCAAAAACCACTTATGTGAACGATTAGCCATTTAACCAAAAATTAAAAAAAATGAAATACACCACCTGCGAGGTTATCTGGCCGACATTTTCGCCAAAAAAATGTTTTGTTACGTAATAATGGCCAGATAACTGCGCAGGGCGTAGGCGGAATGTCTGGAAAATTATCGACATAAAAGACGGCCAGATAACATCACGAGCGGGTTATTGCGCAATACCCTGTTGTTATTATCCAATTAGAGTCCGGCCAGATAACAGCACGAGCGGGTAATTGCGCAATACCCTGTTGCTATTATCCAATTAGAGTCCGGCCAGATAACAGCACGAGCGGGAACTTGCGCAATATCCTGTTGTTATTATCTAATGAGTCATATTACTAATTGTTTATTCTAAGTTAATTGAACTAACAACACCTTATAAATAGGTACTAATACCATATCTTGGAGAGAAAAAGTAAGCAATTTACGTATGATTATGAATTTGAGTTAATTTGGCCAGATTGAGGCCCGCTGCCAAATTAATCAACCCATTTTTCGTTCTCACATTTGTCTTTTCGCTTTTCATTCAAAAAACTGATGATGAACCAATAAAGTTCGAAACATGTATTAAAAATCAAGTTGTTTACTTGCAAAATAAAATTTGAGTTAAATGAGTCATCGTTTAATTGTATGATGAAATTCAACCCATTTCTCAAAGTGACCAGATAAACCCGCAGTGCGCGGGCGGGTGAGACGCAAAAAAATGGCCGGATAAACCTACCGTGAGTATAGTTATTAGATTCAAAGAAAAGTATAATTTATTTTTATAATTATAATTTTATTGGAATTACAAATCGAGTTAAAAATTTGTTTGATTTTTTCAAAAAATTTTGGCCAGATAACTACGCAGTGCGTAGGCGAAACAGCGTTTTCTTCAAAACGACACGAGCGGGAATGTCGGCATGATAACTGCTGACCAGATAACTGCGCAGGTGGTGTACTCAAAATTTTTAGAACTTTTTGGCGCCAATGAATTTTTTGCACGTGAAGTTCATGATACCTTGTTGTATATTGTCTTATTTTTTTAGCATATTTTTTGAGCATATTATGTATAGGTTTTGCCCCAGAAAGTGGTGAACCTGACCGACCGGTATATTACCAATATCAGCCTATTGTTGTGTTTTGCCGCGACGCCCGGTTTCGGCTTGTGTCTTAATAATGTCTCGCGAAAATTCACCGAGCTTCCTCCACTCTTCCTCCGTTATCCTCCGAGCATCCTTGCAAATGCCAGCGAGGAAACTCGGCGAATTCCCTCGGGCTCAACCGGGCGGTCAGGGGCGCCACTTTTTGGTGATATACCGCGTTTACCGGCTAAAATTCTACACGGTTGAGCTAAGGAGAGCACGTAATAGACTCATAGCGGTTGACTTATATTTGTGGGATGTATTTTATAAAAAACTGTCTCAAAAATATGCGCTGCAAAAGCAGTCAAATCCGGGTCTACTGATATCATTTTAATCTCTGACAGTTGCGAGTTCAGTTGCTTCGCAAACTAGTTCCGGTCGTATGTCTACAACGCTACAAAACTATGAATCTCAAAAACAATACAACTATGCTTGTGATAAACGAATTCTGGTCTAATAACGATTAACTTAAATAACGATTGGTAAAAGCTTGTTCAAAAAAGTAGCTTATCGCTACTTGAACTTGACCATTAAATTATTAGTATATGTAATGGTATATGTCACTGGTTGCCTTTTAGTTTTAGTTTTTTTATTTTTTACCAAATTTACTTCGTATCTCAAAATCAGTGTATTGTCATTTCACGTTTTTATTCCAAAGGATATCCAAAAATAACACATTAGTGACTGAAGTGGGATTCGAACCCACGCCTTCATGAGTGGCCAAGTCCCATCGATATCTCTTTTTGTTAAGACAGGGGTCTCGGCTAGAGACGTGTACCCGATGCACCAACCAAACGGATCCACCCTGTTTCAGTGGATTAATAAAAACGACACAACCCTACGATGGGCGATGACAAAAGGCAACTTACCCTATGACTCCGTTTTCCATGCCAATTGTCCCATTCTAGGGTTGTTGCTGGTAACATTTAGCCACGCAGAAGTAACCCGCTATATGACTGATGCCAGCAGGTAGTTAGATTAGTTAACATTACACTTAAAACATTTACATACTTTATACCAATCTTCCATCCCTTCTACTTAAAAAACCTGTTTCTGATATAGATTTTTGTAATTTGCTATTATTTATGTAAACAACTCCTATGACCACAGTTCACGGGCGAGTTGGATGAAGGCGGCGCGCCACGGCGGATAAACCGACAGGGATTGTAGTTTGTAGATTAAAAAAATAAACAAAAAGTCCAAAAATTACTATTTAGAGAATTTCCAGCCTGATAACTGGTCAGTGTCTACGCGGAATAACTAGTCCGATAACTGCGTAAGGCTTAGGCGGAAAAGTTGTTCGGGGAAAACTTGCCCAATATCAGTATGAGCAGCTTTCCTACCCGATAATTGGATGCCCGATTACTGCGTGTGGTGAGTATTATTTATAAAATTCAATTCACTGTTTTGTTCCCGTTTTCAACGTTAACTTTTACATGCAATTAATTTGGGAACCATAACTCTTTCTTAAGGACCCTCATTATTGCAAAACTTACACCTAAACTATCTCAAACTAGTAAGATGACCACTCAGGGCGTAGGTTGAAAGGTCAAACGGTTAGACTCTAACCTTTTGGTCTAATAAGTGGTAAAATAACCACATTTTGGTAAGATAAAGAGTCGTAAGATAACCCCTTAGAGGTGTAGGTAATTAACAAAAATTCTGTTAACATGAACCTATTTGAGTTCAAATTATAAATCTGACCTATTTTGTGCGTGGGATGTAAGTTCAATTTTGACAGGTCTGACCAGAAATATGGGTTTCGTTAGGATTTTAAAAATGTTGGTATAAAAAATTTTATTTCAAATAGTCTTATTTCAAGTGGTTGAGCGGTGTACCAAAATAAAGGCAAATCATGAAAATATTTTCTTAATCTCAAAAAGTCACTGAACACGATTTTTACAGGTCATTCAGGCGACAATTCAGGAGTAACTCAGATTTTTCATTTTTAGTAACTAGTTTGTAGCCCTGCTTGGTATGAAATAGACGGTTATTATGGTCCGCAATACACGGGGAAAATTACCATTTAAATTGGCTAATGGCAGGAGGCCATTTGCACAAAAAACCGTAAATTTGTTGCGGACTTTAATCTCGTTTTATCTCTTCACCGTTTAAGGAATCGAAAATGCAATTTTTGGCCAACACGGAATTATGGGACAATTCAAGTTATCTATGGAAGAAGTTTTCTTATTCAATTTTTGGTTAATAAAACATGTTTTTAACCAGCCGAGAGAACCGTGTCAGTTTTATGCACTTGAACATCGAGACATTGCTTGTCGATATCGGCACTACGGAAAATTGCCGAATCTTTTCTGAAAAATTACCATTTCTTTTTTGGAAAAATCCGAAAACTTGACAAAGGAATGAAATTAATTCTCCGGGGGAAGGATTGTAATGGTAGCCTGCACGGAGACACTGTGTGCATATATACACACTTAGATATCGCAATAATTCAAAAACTGTTCGAAAACAAATTCAAAAACTTCTGAAACCAAGTTGTAGAGCTCGTCAAACTACGTCGATCTGAATCTCGAAATTTTGACCGGTTTTTCTCCAACCTTCCGATTAGCAAAAAGTATCGACGATAACGTCAATGTAATTTTCTCGAAAAGTTGAAGGGGGTCAGCAATACGCGTTTTGACCTACGGGGTCAAAAAAAAAACAAGTCGTGTAAATGCACACACTTCTCCTTGGAGTTAATAGCCGTCTGTTGAAGGACATCGACACCAGAGTTAAATTATCCAGACTGTATAAACCACCTAACCATGTGAATTAACACCATTTGGCTTAACAGTTTGCATTTGAATCAACAGTTTGCAGTTGAATTAACACTTTTTTGTTCTTTTTGTTTCTTTTTTTTTCAAGCATTTCGGCCTACGCACTACCCATGTGAATTAACAGCTTGCAATTGAGATAACACTTTTTTGGATATGTATCACATTTTTTATCAGTTCTAAAAACAAATTAACTCCCACATTGTAGCTTCCATATGAATGTTAAATGTTCGGCTAAATGGTTAAAAAAATTTTTGAGTTTGATAACATAAAAATTACCACAAAAAGTTTTTGCCAAAATAATCAAACCAGATTTTTCCAATTTTCATCGACAAGTTTCATAATATCTCTTTTAACGTCATTTGAAATATAACGAATTTTTGGATTTTTTTCGTTCATTATATTGTTTAGTATGATTTTTTATAGCATTTGGTCATTTTGTTCGTCAATTTGGAATTTAAATCTAAAGAAAAAGCCTATTAGCATTTGTTTTAACACTTTTTTTGTTTCAAGTTTTCCAGGGTTTCAACCTACGCACTACCCATTAACAGTTTGCATTTGACTTAACAATTTGCATGCAATTGCATATGAATTAACACCTTTTTTCGGATAAAAGTGTTAAGTCACATGGTTAGGTGGTCTTTTCAGTCTACGGGTAAAAAGATTGAAAACTACTACAATATCTAAAACATATTTGAGACCTCGCTTGGAAATTCTGGAAAATAATATACAATACACCCCCTGCGCCGTTATGTTTCCAACAAATTGTTCCAAAAACCGGAAGCAAAACGGCACCGTCGGGAACATAACGGCGCAATGCGTAGGCGAATTGTCGAAAGTTTGTATGTGCGGAAACCGTCCTACGGAGCCGTTCTAGAATACACCACCTAACCATCTGACTTAACGCCATTTGGCTTAACAGTTTGCATTTGACTTAACACTTTTTTGGATATTCATTAAATTTTTATCAGTTATAAAAACGAATTAACTCCCAAGGAACGTTGTAACTTCTATATAAATGTTAAATGTTCGGCTAAATGGTTTAAAAAGTTTTGAGTTTGATAATATAAAAAGTACAACAAAAAGTTTTTGTCAAAATAATCAAACCAGATTCTTCCAATTTTCATCGACCAGTTTCATAATCTCTCCTTTAAAATCGTTTGGAATATAAACATTTCTTATGATTTTTTATATCCTTTGCTCATTTTATTCGTCAATTTGGAATTTAAATCTAAAGAAAAAGCCTATTTGCATTTGACTTAACACTTTTTTTGTGTAACCCATGTGGCTTAACAGTTTGCATTTGGCTTAACAATTTGCACATGAATTAACACCTTTTTTCGGAAAAAAATATTTTAAGTCAAATGGTTAGGTGGTGTAATTCAAAATTCAAAGCGCAACAATTCGCGAGTGAACTGCCAAACAAAAATAAGAGATAAAATGACAGAAAAAAGGATAAATTTTATTTTCATTTATCGGTGGCTACGAAAAAGCTTATTATTGCCCTATGTGACGAAATGCCCAATGCTTCAAACCCAGAGAAAGCAGCCTGTTTCGTCTAAGATTGGACGGACTATTAAAAAAACGACCATTCGATCATTGAT
Source organism: Oikopleura albicans (assembly GCA_004367875.1). Lineage (NCBI taxonomy): Eukaryota > Metazoa > Chordata > Appendicularia > Copelata > Oikopleuridae > Oikopleura > Oikopleura albicans. The sequence continues at coordinate 147,959 of SCLG01000019.1, forward strand.
GAAAATTAACAGGATAAAATTTACAACTTCCGTCATTACCACTACAACCAGAAATGTCGAGAAAAAAATAAATAATTTTTAATGAACAAAATATTAGGGCCAAAAATATGTCAGGCGGAAACAGCAGTGCGTAGGCGTTCAAACTGAAAAAAAATTCTCGAAAAAGCGGAAACATAATGACACCGACGGGGCTGAGCGGAAACATAACGGCGCAGGGGGTGTAATCCGTATGGGAGACAAAAAATATCAAATCTTACCCGTTGACGGCGATTAATATGACATACAGTCATATGACCACAGTGGGTCGTCAATTAAAATTATTGTGAACCATACCCAATTTTCATTCACATAGGGTACGCCGTTAATCGTCCACTAATTTTTGTTACTGGATAATTAACAGGTTTTAGGAAAGTTAACGGGTCAGTACGTAGGTGATTGTTTTGAAAATTTCAAAAATTGAAAGTTTGAATTTTTCCTGTGTTTCCGCCCACTCACTACTCATTTGAAATAACAGTTTGCATTTGAAATAACAATTTTTATTTCAAATACGCCAGGTGCGCAGTTATCGGGCGGGTTTGTACTGTTATCGGGCACCCTTTGCTGTTATCGGGCGATTTCTTCCATATTTTTGGATATGTATGACCAAATTTCCCGCTCGTGCTGTTATCGGGCGTTTTTTCATATTTTTACCTTATTTCGCCTCCGACCTCAGCAGTTATCGGGCGCCCGATTAAGGTTTTTTGTCGCGAAACCCACACGATAACTGCGTACTCGGTGTACTTATTCAGAATTTTTACAGTAATTTTGGTTAATTTACCACCTAACCATGTAAGTTAAGGCACCGTGGGCTTTCGAATAAAACGTTTTTCGGACAAAATGTTTTTCCAAGAAAACTTCTTCCCAAGACCGTTTTTTCTAAACCGTTTTTTTGGATAGACGTTTTCTTGGAAAAACATTTTCTAAAGAAATGGATAATAGACAGCCAAACCTAGCTCTATTGGAAGAAAAAAAAAATGAACCGCTATGTAAATAAATTATGAATTGTTTTGTAATAAACTGACTTAAGGAGGTGAGTGACCCTCTGTGTACAAATATGTCATGCGAAAAAAGTGATGGTAAAAGATGTTGTAGACTGTGAATTTCAAGGAACTTTTTTAAAACACACTAACGAAACTCCGGCTCAAGAGCTAATTTGTTTTGCCGAAGCAAAAGTATTACCATAGGCCGCCCACACAGCCATGAACTTTGCTGAAAATCAAATTGGATATTGGATCTAGTTTTACAACTTTGATGCTATTGAGTTATTTTTTGTTTTAAAAGCTTCGTTTTAACAAGGAGCACAAAACTGTTGTCTTCGATTTTTTAATAAATGTCTGATAAAAAAAAATAATCGCAGAAAACACTAAAAATTTTCAAATGCGCCAGATTCACGACAATGAATTTTAATGATAACAGATATCAAAAATCGTCGTCAAACGTTTCAGCGCCTTGCTTTGAAGCAACTATTACAAAAAACAAATAATACCACCAAAACTACTCAAAAAATAAAAAATACGGTCCGTAGAAATCATCTCGAAAAACGAATATTTTTTGTGTAAAACGTGTCCCCTGTAATGGGAGTTGGCAACAATTTTGTGATCGAAAATGTTTTCTTATTGAAGATGTTTTCTTATTGTAACCCGAGACCGTACAACGTATACATTATTGTATACATCGCTTGTTATCACTAATTATCTCTGTCTCTGAATGTTATAAAACAAAGTTGTTTTTTATACTTTATTTTAAATCTCAATTTGAATTTGAAACATCAACCAAATAATTTTTCAAATGCGTCGTTTTATTTTGTGGCGCGATTTGATATAGGTCCTTCTGCATTAAAAGAGCCCCTTTTCGGCATCATTGCTAGTTTTTCTAACTTATCTCGAAAACGAGATTATATATGATGCTCTGGTTTTTTACAATTAAACTGGTTGTTTGTTCTCAAACGAAACACACACACGCACCTTTAGACACGTCAGGTAGATTGGCGTCTAGCGCTAGTGAGTGGGAGCATGTTTTTGAAAATATAGGGTTATTTCAGTAACGACTTTTTGTAGTAAAATGATTGGAATTGTAATTTTTATGTTTTTTAATATTAAATTTGTATAAAAATATAGAGAAATATGACTTTAAAAGTACCAGAGAGACTTTGATGCGACCCCAACTGTTTGACGAGGATTTTGACGCAGATGCGCTTCATTATTGATGTGTGTTTCATACCATGCTGATTGGTAAAATGTGTTTTTTATGTCAAATGAAGCCAAATATGTGTACTTCATCACAGATAAACTCTCATTTTAAAATACCCAGCCGTTTATCAAGGGGAAACAAAATAATACAGAAAAAACTCCATTTTCATCAAACGCCTATCACATAACGCTACTTATCAAAAAACCCGATAAATTAAAGAACCGCAAACTTATATTTTTATTATGCTTAAGGTTTGATGTATAATTTACAAAAAAAAATTCCAAAATTGTCTCACTAGTATTCAAACGCCAAGCGTTTAGATTATGTATACAATAAAGTATACGCTGAACGGTCCCGGAGTAGTACTTTGCGTACGGTCCAGGGTTAAACTAGACATAAGAGAATACCATACCATTGAAATTATACAGAAAAAGTTGTTTCATTACATTTTACTTCGACTAATACAAGCATTTTTTTTTATAATCGAAATTTTCAAATGTCGAAATTTTCAAATGTCGAAATTTTCAAATGTCGAAATTTTCAAAATTCACAATTCCAAATGAACTTGGTAGGACTTTATTATAATCAGCAAGCCTTAGTCAACTGATAAAATGACCAAAAATATTTCTAAGGGTCATTTTCCTGATTTTCAGACGATCTAGTCGATTTAGAAAGGGCTGAAAGAAGAACTCTTGTTATCCGATACGAATTGTTCGGAGCTCGAGGATAGCGACGCCGAGGAAGACGACGCCGATCACGAAGTAGCTCTCAAAACGTAACGAGATTTTAGCCCTATAACAAGTCATCCGGTGTTTCTTTTTAAATTAACAGAAAAAATCAGTTCTTCATCGAATTGTATGGAGGATTCAGAAAATTCTACATAACATTTTACGATGGCTTGGGTAGGGATTATCGGGAAAACAACGGCGTGATTCATGGCACGCAAAGTATGCGCAACTACGCGCTGAAATATTAGATTGTAAAATATTGTACAAGCAACGAGTATGATACATCGCCCGAAGCACTGTCAGCCATTGTCGAAATAATCAAAGAGGCTGTTTTCGACATTCAATTCGATTGGAAATTTGTATATAAATTAGTTCAGAATAATTTTATAATAACTCATCTTGAATATTAATAAACTGAGGCAGTTTAGTTTTTTTCTCTGGAAAACGTATTCTCCGAGAAACTTTTCTTCGATTTTCTCCGAAAAACTTTGCTTCGATTTTCTCCGAAAAACTTTTCTTCGATTTTCTCCGAAACACGTTTTTTCTATTTTCTCCGAATAACGTTTTCTTCGATTTTCTCCGAAAAACGTTTTCTTACTCTTTCTCCGAAACACGTTTTCTTCGACTTTATCCGAAAAACGTTTTCTTCTAAAGCCCACGGTGCCGTGAGTTAACACATTTTTTCCGAAAAATGGTGTTAATTAATATACAAATTGTTAATCGAAATGCAAACTGTTATACCATATGGGTCGTGCGTAGGTTAAAACCCTGGAAACCTGGAAACAAAAAAAGTGTTAACTCAAATACAAATAGGCTTTTTCTCTAGATTTGAATTCCAAATTGTCGAATAAAATGAGCAAGTTCTATATAAATGATACAAAAATGATCCAAAAAAATAGGTGGTGTATAAGATAGTAAAAAAGTTCTCATAATCTCGCGGCCCTTCGCTTCAAAATTATCGTATTACACGTTCATATTTTTTTGTTGGATTAATGCACCAGATACGTAAAATCGGCACCGACTGAATCGGAAAATTTTCTTAAATGTCGAAAAGGTAAAATGTCTGAAGCGGAATATGTCTACAAAAAAGGTGTAAAGTGGATAAAGGGTAAAGGTAATAACGAGCAAAGGTGATTAAATGTAAAGTGGATAAAGGGTAAAATGTTCAAAAATTTAGGACAAAATCATGTAAAGGTATGTGTCAATTATAGCTATTTTTCTTCATCGACTTTTTTATGGTGGATAACGTGTAAAGGTGATAAAGTGCAAAGGTGATAAAGTGTAAAGGTGATAAACTGTAAGGTGATAAAGGGCAAAGGTGATAAAGGGTAACATGTCTAAAAATTTTAGACATTTTCCCCTTTAGACATTTCAGAAGTTATTCCCATTCAGTCGGTGCCGTAAAATCAATTATTTTTACATAAACAATAATGACCGCCTATATACTGGGCATACAGTAATAAACATCTCATTCAAAACTTAAAAATTTAAATGTAAAAAAATTTTCTCGTGTTTTTCGAACAATCTTGCGATGTCGTTTTAAATTTCTAAACCGTGGATTTGTTACACCAAAGTTTCTATAATATTTCTTTAGACATATAATAAGACAAATAACGTACATATAAAATAAAAATGATTTTACCAAAATGGTTTAACAAGCCAAGTGTCATCAGGGGCACTATCGAAAAACGGATAAATAAAAAACGGAGAATTTTTTTTTATTTCACCAACGTAATTTGCGCCTCAAACTGCATCATATGTGTGAGTTGAAACCAGTAAAAATTACCCCAAAACAGCAAACACAAACTTTTCCGTGTAATTCAGAAATGACCAAGAAATAAAAGGGGTTGGATACAAATTCGTATCCCGGCGGATAACGAGGGTTAATGTATCTGTCACATGTATATCACGCGCGGCCCATCATAGGCGGTCTCTGATATAGCTGTAACAGTCACATGACAAGGGAGTATACCGTGAGTCGGTTTCCAGACAAACATAATTTTAATAATCACATTATTTTCACGCTAATTTTGAGAATTTGTGTCATATTTTTGGCCAATAAGGAATGACCGTGGAAAGATACACAGGTTATGTAGTTAGCCGTCCAGCCCTTAACCGTCCACTTTTGAGCTAATTTTTTTTTTCAGAGCTTACGCCTACACGGTGTGCCCTTAACCGTCCAGTTTCTATTAGCTGTCCGTTCTTAAGTAAATTATTTTGAAAATTTTCTCTTTGTTTCTCAAAAATTAATATTAAAACTTTTTCAATGGTCAATTGAGTAAAAAAGTATAAAATAGTAAAAATTAACAGTCATAGAAACGAGTCGCATTCGGCCCTTAACCGTCCGGAACCGGCTTGACCGTCCAGTTTTGAAAAATTTTTAGTGGACGGTTAAATGCTTAACCTATGTATATGTATATTTTGTCCAATCTTTTTTATTATACATGGTAACCAGTTAACTGGCAGTTTTGCAAAATTTTGTTGGCAAAACATTTCCAGCTATCAGTTTTTTTTTTCTTTTTTGCTTTTAACTTTTGTTGCTTTTTGTTTTTGAATAACTATTTTACGCCAAATGACATCTCATAAGGCTTCCTGTAATAAGGCTAAAATCTCGTTGTAGTGCTACTTTTTGACAAAATATATTTTTTTTTAATAATTTTTTTGCCAATTCCGCTGAGTAAGCCGTTATAATACTACACGTTGAAAATGCAAGTAAAACGTATGACTTTCAACGTACGAGTCGTACATGTTGTGCGCAAGCAACACCCAAGAATCACAGGCACCGAGGGTTTTCGGAGAAAGGCGACTAGAGGTCCCTCAGGGTTGTAAAAATCGACAACCTACGTGTGTCCAACAAGGACAAAATAACAAAAATATTTTAAAAACCCTGGCCCCTCCTTAGGGTCCTCCAGTAGTCTTTCTTCGAAAACCCGCGATGCCGAAGCATAGGTCAATTTTTGTCTCCAATTGATGTTTTTGGACAATTTCAGGTGCTTTATAATATTCTAAGTAAGCAAGACAACATTGGTAGATATGGTAGAAGTGGGCAAATCGAAAATTTTTCGAAAAAAACTGGTTATGCCAATTTGTAGAGCTCGTCAAACTACGTCGATTTGACTAATCAGAATGTGATTTAGACGCACAGGGGGCACTAGAGAGCTGTTTGAAATGTTCAACCTACGCAAAAGAACGACTTTTTTTGGGGCCACTTTCCGCGTAAGTAATAAATCCAAATGACTCGAGAGTAGGCGCAAATGAAAGCTGAAGAGTTGAACTACAAAATAACGTGGTCGAACATTTCAAACAGCTCTTTAGGGGCCCTGTGGGTCCAAAGCACATTCTGATTAGTCAGATCGACGTAGTTTGACGAGCTCTACAACTTGGCAACTTAGAACCACTTCTACCATATCTACCATTGTGAATCCAAATAATTCGTCTTGCAGCGGGGCTCCAGCGGGGGTGGTTATACGGTCCCAAGGGCAAAAGACCATGATACCTTAACTCGGCCACGTTTTTGCATAGGTTGGGCGATTTTTCCTTTTGTTCATAATTTCCGAATCAATTAAGCTAGAATGAATTTTTTGGGTGGAAACTTTAGAAATAATCAAAATGAAATCGATATATGAAAAAACACACTACCGAATTTTGAGCGAAAGTTATGGCAAAAGAAAATTTGAAAAGGGACCGTCGACGGTCCTAAAAAACGTGGACGAGTTAAGAGTCTTAAGTTAAAACCTTTAAGGTCGTTGTGCAACAAAATCTACAAATACAAGATTTTGTTAAATTTTGGTCGGAAAAAGATACAAATTTGTCTCGGTTATTTATCGTTAAAACTTAGTAAAATTTGGTCATATGACCTTATAACCGACCAAATCAGAGAAACAACCGTGTGTAAAATAGTTAAACCGAGATCACAAAAAGACAGCACATGCTTAACTCTCAGGGGGAAGGACTCTTTGATAACCCGTACGAGGAAATCGTGTGCACGTATGCACACACTTAAAAATTCACAATAATTCTGGTCAAACTGGTAAAGCCAAGCTGTAGACCTCGTCAAACTACGTCGATCTGACCATTAAAAAATTGATTTGGGCTAACAGGGCCCCCTAGACTCTAGGGCATAGAGAACTGAAAAAAAATACTTTCAATGGAATTTTCTCGAAAGGGGGGGGTCAGCAATACAATTTTTGCCCTACGGGGTCTCCTAATGCCTTAAATCGACGAAAAACCAAGTCGTGTGCATATATGCACACACTTCGACTTAACCCTGCTACTTAACCAGATAAAAAGAAACACTCAAATTCACATAGACCGAAATGATAATCATAAACAAGTTTTTATCGGTAGTGTTTACCATTTTTTGGATAGGAATGCCGCGATAAGCATGTTTCGTATAATAATTATACTCCCTAAATAAATTACTCAATAAATTTCTAGTGTATTCGGTCTGAGACAACAAAGGTGATCAACAATTTGGGCCTTACAATGAGAAGACTGAACAAAACAACTATTTTATTATCTTATTGCCCGTCATTTATTCTAGGACAGTCGGTGTGGTAACGCGTTGACACGTAATAAGTTGACAGTTCGTACCAAGTAGACGCTTTTTCGGAGTTTTTTGGGCTAAAATCGACAAATTTCGGAACGAGTTGACTGTTTTTCACAAAAACATCGGAAACGAAAGTGGCAACTCGTTACAACACCAACTGGACAAAGAATACGGCCCAGTAGTGCCATTCTGTGGCACAGAATTCGGAGGATTCTACATTACTCAATAGCTTCCCTGTTGACTGCGTAGTGCGTAAATTACGGAAGTTAACAAAACGATAGGAAAAAAGGTGTTAACTTCCATGAATTTTGTTAATTTCGAGGAATTTTGTTACCTTCAGTAGATAGTGCGTAAACAAAAACTGGAAACCCAACGCAATTTCGTTGCCCTCCCCAAAAAATTACAACAAATAAGTAAAAAAAATAAAATTTACCAATAATAAAATAGCTATTTTTCAACAATAGTGATAAGAAATTGTTTACCCCATTGTTTACCCCAAATAATCGCCAAAATACCGCACTCCTAAAAACGGGGCCCCGCGGGGTAACAGTTTGTTTTGGGTTACAAGGGTGTTAATGGGCAGTGCGTAGGCGACTAAGCATATAACCCTAAGTAAAGTGCCCTAACCAGTCATCTTAACTCTCAGGGGGAAGGAGTTTTTGGGAACCCGTAGGAGGAAAATGCGTGTAAATAAACACGCACTTCCCCCTGAGAGTTAACAAAATTGGATAATCTTAACATTTTTTGAACCGAAAGTTTCAGTCCGAAACGTATCGCAATTTCAGTTATTTTACCACATGCCCTACCCAATTATCTCAACACAATTCAATTATCGAAACACTTGTTCAGCAAAACAGTTGTTAAGATAACTAGTTTGCTGGTGTACATATTTTTATTAACTTTACTTTCTGACACTTGGGAAGCAATGAAATGAAATAATAATACACCACCTGTGTAAGGTTTTGATACGCCCGCGAATAAGAAAATTGGCAAGTACCAGGATCGAACTGGCGACCTCTCGTACCCGGGTCGAGCACTCTACCACTGAGCTAACCCGCCGGACGTATCTTGTCTTCAATGGCACTCAAATATAGGGGAAACCCTTACACCTGCGCCCTTATGTTTCCACCAAATTGTTCGAAAAACCGGAAACATAAAGGCACCGTCGGAACATAACGGCGCAATGCGTAGGCAATTTATCGGACAATTTCAAATGTCTAAGCGCAAAAATGCGCGAATGAACTGCTAAACAGAGACATAAAAGATAAAATGCCGAAAAAAAATTACTTTTTCTTATCATTTTCTTCAGAACTTGTTAATGAACAAAATATTAAAGTCAAAAATATTTTTGGCGTACACATAAGAGCGCAGTGCGTAGGCGGATTAACTGGAAAAAAATTCGCGAAAAAGCAGAAACATTATGGCACGGCCGGGGCTGAGCGGAAACATAACGACCAGAAACATAAGGGCGCAGGTGGTGTACTGGAAGTCTTCTGCCGATAATAACGGTCGAAGTTAAAATAGATGTGCAAAAAACGTTTTTGAAAAAACGTTTTGTCAACTAATGTATTCAAATTTTGAACTAGCGGGAGAAGTTTGAACTCGCCCAAATCCTCGTTACTATTTTTACACAATACATAAGAAGATTTTCATTGGATGATTATCCCCCAGAACTTTTAAAATATATGTTTCTAGTTTTTACCGTTTTGATTTTCGACATGTGGATTCCATTCAGTGGCACTGCTCTGTGTTTCGTTGAATTTTGTTTAAATATTATTTCATAAAAATACAGATTAACTCTTCGATATCAAAACACAATCTTGAGTGGACTGGACCAAATTAATAAAAAAAAATTCACAAAAATTTCCATTTCGTTTAATGTAAAATCGAGAAAATCTGAGAAATTATTTTCACGTTAGAATTTATACTAGCTCTGTCGTCTTCAGATTTGTGTATGCTGCGTTCACTTTTGCGGAATTTGTCTCACTCTGAGCACAAGAAACGGTGCCTAAATTATCATTATAGCAGTCCTTTCTTTCAAAATAGCCATTTATATCATAACCGCATGTTTTTTCGATCAAAATAATTAACTCAGGCTGCAATTTTATAAGGCATTTTTGGTTTAATAAGTTTGTTTTTTGTTTTTTAATGTGTTTTGCTTAACTTTCAGGGAAAGGAGTGAATTGATAACCCGTGGGGTGTAATGTTTGCCAATATGCACACACTTAAAAAAATCTCAATAATTCGCAATAGTTCAAGAAAACTGGTAAAGCCAAGTTGTAGAGCTCGTCAAACTACGTCGATCTGACTATTCACAAATTGATTTGGGCCACCAGGGTCCCCTAAAGAGCTGTTTGAAATCTCGAACCCACGCAAAAAGAAGACCGCCAATTTATTGTTCTCTAAAAGTTGAGGGAGGTCAACAATACTCGTTTTGGTCTACGGGGCTCCATAGGCCTTAAATCGACGAAAAAACAAGTCGTGTACATATATGCACACACTTCCCCCTGGGAGTTAAATTTCGTATATACTAATTTTATGTAGAGATACTAATTTTATGTTGAGATTCAAACCAAAAAGTTCTTGTTTTCTTATAATAACAAGAATAATAGGGATTTTTCTTGGTGTTTACTATCCTTAACTGTAAAGACAGTAAAAATCAATATAGAAGTACCAATTGTCGACCAAAAAAACCCGAAAAAAAAATTTGCAATTGGACTAATCAGGACCATCTATGGCTTCAAAATTAAGGAAACGCGCACATCAGGTTTTATCGGGCGATTTCGCTATCGGAAATTTTGTTGTTTAAAAATTATTCCGGATTTGAAAACGACCGTGGACACAATGTGTGCTCTAGAGTTAAAAATTTATTTAACAAGAACATCAAAGGCTTTTTTTAGTGGGAACGCAATTTAAAATTATCCGAAGCTATGATTAAATTGACATGCTACAACGTGCGTCTTGATTAGACGACATTCTTTTCAGGTTTAGGTTAAAGTATTCTCCGAGAATTCTAGAATTTTTTATTAATTATTTTTGGTAGTCGTCACTACGTTGTTGTGGGACGTGAATGTTCATGATTTTCGAGTCT
>SCLG01000019.1:159150-171455 GCA_004367875.1 Oikopleura albicans
TTTTTTTTAATTTCAAAACGTATGGAAAATATAATGCACATCTAATACAACATGCTAAAATACACCACATTATTTGTTAAGAAGACATTACATCATACTGTTTGATTCATACAATTTTATGAGCTTGAGATTATTTCACAAGAAGAGGTGAACATCACTATTTTTTGGGCTTTTTCGTAACAAACCTTAACGCGACACGCAAATTTGAAACGAAAGTAGAAGTAGAAGATCCCGACTCAAACTCGGAACTAATTTTCTGAAGTGTATTTTCAAAGTTTACGAGTATTGAAATCTTGAAATAAGTATTAATGGTATTTTTTTCGCGGGCCCTTTCGGCTACATAGGATGCAATCAGCTTATTAGAGTACATGATGGGCCCGCAAAGCGGTGAAATAAAGGAGGCGGTTACCTTACAGTATATCAACAACATATTTCACCGCTTCGCGGGCCCATTCTATACACTAATAAGGTAAACGCATCTGATGTATCCCCGCCTCGCGGGCACAATCCGTGACCAAAAAGGGTAACAGCATCCTACGTATTTCCTTTATTTTTCAAAAAAGATCCAGAGCCTTAAACGACCAAGAAAGCGTCGAATTCACAAACCGGAAGTAAGCCGGAAGTCATTCATTTTTTGACACATTTTCAAATTAAATTATTGCTCTTTGACCGCTTAGAGCAGAACAAAAGAAAACAATGTTTAAAAGAAAACATAAACTGTCACTTGGCAGATGCTGTTCCGACCTTGTTTCTGGTGATTTTGACATTTTGATTCTTTTCAGAGTTTTTAGACTCTTGAATGAATTAATGCGATCATAATGGAGTTAGTCTTGTTCCTCCGGGTTAAACATGTTATAAAATCATGTTTGAAGTGAAAGAGGGGCTTTATTTCGTTGAGTTTAAAAAATAATAGAAAATTGTTTGAAGAAATAATCCCTCAGCTCAAAAAATTAATGAATTAATCATGCAATTGGATAATAATTTGGGAGCTTATTATAATCAATTTAACCCGTGTTGGCTACCGGTTATTATTCGGGGATTTTTTCATAATTGACTGGAAAAAATGAAAAATTTACTCTTCATTATCTCAGTAACTACCGGCTTCACATGATGAAAACAATGCGGCCCACGCAAAAAAATGGAATTTGAGTTGTCGTAATCAAATTGTACAATTTTAATCATGTTTCTACGTGGGCTGGATCGCTTTCAGCATGCGAGACTCGTAACAAACATGTTCAAGTGTAAATTTGTTTAAAAATAATCCCTATAAAACTAATTTTCCATTTAAACGTGTTTATTTATTTGTTATAATTTTTGTTATAAAATAAATTTTGGTCTTATTTGATGAAAAACCTGCAAACAGGTGTAATATGTTCGTTTTCCCGAAGAAAGGAGGTTTAGATAATAAAAGTGACAGTTTTACGAAATTTGACAGAATTATACGGCCCTGACTAGTCATGAAAACTCGCAGCTACGGTAGCAAAAAACATTAACGGTCAAAGCATAACCCTAAGCATTGAACAAATGACATTTTGACAATTACCGAAAACGATTTATAGGTCACATTTATTTATTATCAAACAGATTGACAATTGAATTGAATCAAAATTCAGAATATACTGAATAGTTTATGCAGTTGGAAAATCACTAGACTCAATTATGACAAAGACCACATTTTTCCAATTTGAAAAAGTCTGGAAACGTCATCTCAAAAAAATTAGGTAAATTAAAATAACTCCTTTTTTGATCGAACTTTTGCATTTTCTCCGATTTTTTTTGTCTTTCTCTCCGAAAAGACAGTTTATTTGCAGTTTATTCGAAAAAAAACGTTTTCTTGCACTTTCTTCGAAATTTATTTTTTTTCAGAAAAGAAACGTTTACTTGGAGTTTCTCCGAAAACTTTTTTTTTGTTTTCTCCGAAAAAACTTTTTTTTCTTTTCTCCGAAAAACTTTTTTTTTCGTTTTCTCCGAAAACTTTTTTTTTGCAGTTTTTTCACAAAAAAAACGTTTACTTGGAGTTTCTCCGAAAACTTTTTTTTGTTTTTTTTTCCGAAAAAACGTTGTCTTGTGTTTTCCTCGAAAAACGTTTTTCTACGAAAGATTGCGGTGCCTGCCGGGCCGGAAGTGCCAGCGATCACACTGACAGGGCATAATGCAATTTGCCAAAATGGCGTATTTTAGCACTGAAAAGTATTGGGATATTTCAAAACCCTCGTTTATCTCAGACCCGACATACGGTATACAGTATACCGTATACTGTTTTTTGTTTAGGTAAAAAGCCAAACAGGCACTTTTACATCTCAAACCTGCATTTGTAACTATATGATTTAACTAAAATCGGAGAGTTAACTGAGTTTTCACGGTATAGTGGACTCAAAGGTGGGCTTTGGCGTTGGCGGGTTAGGCTCAGGGCAACGGCGCAAAAGGTCAATCTAATATTACTAGTCTAATTTCCACGTTTCGTCAACACGCTCAATAACGCGAAAATGGCGCAAACGATGAACGCTGATTTGATATCAACCACATCGGCTAACCATATAATTTCTTGACACTGGGAGTTAGAATTAATGAACATTTAATATCATCTTTAGAACTTCGTTCCGTTAAGCCGAACTTGAAGTCATCTAGAAATTGTTCGCACCTTATTGGTTTCATCCTTAACTCCTACACACCAAACGTCATAAAATATATACATATTATACATCAGACGTACCTTTATCTTGGGAAACTTTGGGGCTAAATTGAACCAAAATAACGGAAAATAGGATCATGTTACCAAGATAACGGTACATTGTGTGGGCGTATGGTTGAAATTGCGTAGGCGAATCTACGATAATGGAAAATAGGGGTTACGTTACTCGAAAGTATTGCGAAATACGTGTTTTTGTTCATAAAACCCCAAGATAATGGAAAATCGGGATTATGTAAATCGAAAATATTTCGCAATAGGAGTTTATAATGTAGAAAATCAAAATTTCACAAAAATAATTTATTTGTAAGTCTAGAACAATTTATAGGTTGGTTATGAAATTTTGTTAAGATAATTTGGTACCACGTTTGGTAAAACCATTGGAAATCGTGACAAGTGTCAAGATAATCCAACTTTGTAAAGATGACTGGTTAGGGGGTGTATTGATAAAAATAATTCCTGGCAAAAATAATTTAAAGACGATTTAGTTCGGCCTTATGAGAAATACCGGATTAATTTGAGCCATTCCAGCGTCACCAAGTTAGAGAAAATTGCGAGCTAATCCGAGCAAGAACGGAAAAAAACGCGAATTAAAAAGTTTCCGTCGCTGAAAAAGCTTTCAGCCGTTTACTAAACAATTTGGTTTACATGTGATTACGACAATTACAAATCATAATTATAAACGAACAGAATAACTTGGAACAATTTGTAGGAGCAAAATGGACAACCAACAATACTGGTACGTAATTGGAACAACATTATAAATAATAAATAGAATAATAAAATCAGTTTTGAGTTTGGTTTAATTGAATTTAATTGCCAAAAACGGCGATGTTACGTCAGGACCTCGTCAAATACATGCCTATTTTTGGTCAATTTTTGTTTTTGCTAGTTTTTGGACAGTTTGTGTTTGTTTTTTCAAATTTAAACATGTATAAAAACTTACAAATTAGACGGAAACTTCACTAGTGCACATTTTAATCTCGGGAAACCCGCGGGTTAAGCAATTTCAGAACAGAACAGTCCCGACAAGCATAACGTTCATTACATATGAAAGCGGGTAAAAACGTCAAAAAATAGTCAAGATTGACCCGCTTTCATTTAAATTGGCCGTTAGTCAACGTCTTGCTCATTTTCCCGAACGGTATGAGGATCCATTTTCCCCATCACGAAAGTTTGGAGCAAAAATTAAATTAATAAAGTGTGGTTTTACTTAAAACGCGACCGGTCAAAAGTGAGAGCAGAAAATGCATATAAAACAATTGTGTTCACAAAAAACTTTAACGCGTGAGACACCACGTTTATAGTTAACGGTTAAAAATTATAGAAAAAACAATAGTTTTCTTATAGTATGAGGTACTGTGTGTATATTGTAAACGCATCAAGAAACTTTCAATATTGGCCAAATTTGCGGTTCAAGGAAATGTTAACACCTATTGATTGGTGACGTATGTATAGTTAAAGCCAAAATTAATGGTTAACAATTATGGTGAACGGTTACACAATCATTATCCACAAACAATGCTTAACATCCAGACTTCATATTACGACTGTTTTTGTTTGTTTGGTTTTGTTATGTTATGTGTAGACAATATCTTTGAAAAAAAAAAATTCATTCCAAATAAATTTGTAAGATGTTAGACATCTAAAATAAAATTACTCCCGTGAAATTTGCACATCGAACGTTTTGTAAACGACCTGTTTACATATATCAATATCGTAACCGAATGACATAGGCTAATCACTAGGGTAGTATAAGTTGATCGAAAAATGCACATAAGGGAAATCCATCTCTCGAATTGGACTAAAAACTTAAAAAATCTAAATTTTTAATGTGATGAAGTATGACGGAAGGTCATTTATTTTTTTTATAGTTTAATCTTGTAAGATTCGGAAAAGCTGAATCCGAACAGGATTTTTTTTTTTTTCTGAAATGCTGTGTAAGCGAGATTAAGGCAAGGAAAAGAATATAGCTTGACGCTTATTAGCTAAAACTGTTATATGATTACCCCTTGATTGATCGGCCAAGTCAGCTCAATCGTTACAATCACTACAGAAAGCTGTTCATATTCAGCTTTTTTGAACATTATAAAAAAACCGAACAAAAAAACAAAAGTTTTATTTTTTCGAAAAAAAAACACAATCAAAAAATCAATTCGTGATCTTACTGGTCGTTAAAATTGTATGTATAAACGAACAGTGGAACTTATTTGATTCATTTGAATATCCTAGCAGAACAGAAAATGCAATATTCTATAGAAATTCACAAGGATACAACGGAATTTAAGTCCTGTTAGGTCCCTAAAGGCCGCCAAGCGTAACCCAATCGGCTTTTAGGGAAATTCCAAATTTGTTGCGGATTAGACTCACCTTACGCGACTTAGGGAGGACTTTAGCGACAAGAGCCTTTTAGCCAATAAGAGCCCTTTAAAATAAATAAACTTAAAGTAAACGTGGCCATGATGACGACCAGGTCCTTTTAAAAGCAGCGTGCGATAAGTACAGATTACTAAATTGTTACGTAATTTAAGTACACAAGGGATTTTGATGACATAAGGAATACAATACAGACGAAAATTCAGAAAAAAACTTTTTCCTAAAAATATTTTTGTAGCGAAATCCACGCGGTGTCCTTATCCACTGGACAGATAGATATGGCTGTAAATTAGATATTATATATTTCTAATGAATTCGGACACCACGTCTATTTTGCTACAAAAAGACTGAAATAACAATGTACTAAAACTGAAAGCTAACTTTTTTTATCACAGTTAAAATAATATAATGATTGGCTCAGATCATTAGTCCCTACCTCAAAATAGTTACGTTTTGTGGTTGGAAAACTCGTAACGATTTTGAGTCATGACATCATTTCGTAATGATGGTGAACGTAACGATTTTGAGTCATGACAGCATTTCGTAACGATTTTGAATTATAGACTGTGAGCGTAACGATTTTGAATTAGGGACTAATACAATTAATATTACAACCGGATTTTTACGAAATGAGAAACATGTTTACCACAAAAGATAGTTAGATTCCGTTAAATTATAAAAAAAAAATGGAAAACTCCCGACTTACCACGTAAAATTGAAGAATTTTACGTCACGACTTGATTTCTAATATTTTTTGTGTAATTCATTTTTTTGTGAATTCATGACAAGAGGTTCACATTGAACTTTTGTCCCCCATGGCTATCGCACATCCTTAAATCGTAAGAAGAAAAATAATATATCTGTGAAATGGTAAAGCACTTAGCACACGTCGGATTGCGTATAGAGTATTTGATGGTAAAAAGAGGCTCGAGTACCGCTCGGAATTTTGGAATTGACTCAAAAATGTCGAGTGTGATCCTACGAGATCTACAATGTGCGGGTTTGGAAGAGTTACAATATTCTCAAGTGAGCACGGGGCCTATCATTACAGGGGCCCGCAACGACGAGCATTATTACAGTGCGCGATCCCAATTAATCAATTTTAGGAACGAAATCGGTTTTTCATTGTCGAACGAAATAACATACCATGAAATTACGAACTTAAGACACTTGATAAAAGGGTACATTATCGAGATCCAATTTTACAAAATGCCGAATAACCGCAAACAAAAAAGTTTGTACCGAAATTATTCACCAAAAAAGTCAAAAAACATGATTGAACTCTCAGGGGGCAGGAGTAAAAAAACTGGCAAAGCCAAGTTGTAGAGCTCGTCAAACTACGTCAATCTGACTATTCAGAAATTGATTCAGGCCACCAGGGCCCCCTAGAGAGCTGTTTGAAATCTCCAACCTACGCAAACAAGTACCGTCAAGCAAATTTTCTCGAAAAGCCGTTTTTGGTTCGCGAGTGCGCTGAGCGAATATAAGTCACCAAAAGACGGCTGAGCATCTATATTACCTCACCCTGTAACACCCACACAAAAAAATGTAAAAAAATAGGATTCTGAGAAATAAGTTTTAGAAATAATTTTTAGAAAATATGGGTGGTTACCACTCTTAAAAGAACGGAAATTAATTCGTGGTCGTAAAACTGATAATAATTAGTATTTTTTGTGCAATTGCGGGATTTCCGGTTGAACCCGACTAATGAGAGAAAATCCACGATGTCGATCACATTCGCCATGGATTACGCGGTTTTGGTACTCTTATGCCACTCTGGTGCCATTTGGTTAACACCGCAAATGATCTTTTACAATCAATCGCCTCCCGAACAATATGATTTGTTAATTTTTGGAGCGTTGAACGTTTAAAGCCAATTTTAATCCCTAATTACAAACAAATTTGACGAAAACCTAAATGTCGGTAACATTTAAGCTAATCGGAAGAAACAAGTTTATTTAGCTTTTATGCTTAAATTCGCAAAAACACAAAAAAAGAAAAAAAAATGTGAGCGAAAAAATGTTCAGTTTCCAGTGAAATTATGTTCATAAATGTGTCGCATCTAATACACTATTTGCTCGATTAAGTTCCAAACAGTTAAATTGAAGAAGTGTAATATTTCGCGTAAAATGTGCGTCATATTTCGGTATTTTGTTTCGTAATTTAATCATTGACATTTATATTTGGCCGCCTACGCAGTGCGCAGTTATTTAACAGTTTTTTTTACACCTTAAATCAAGTCTTTTTGAAAAAAAAATTTCATAAAATTATGCCTATTTCCAATTTTTTTTAATGAAAACTCCCCAAAAATTGATTTTGTGAATATCTATTTTGTTTTTTGCTTAGCGCCGAAATTTTCGACCAATGACCAACGAAGTTTATGATTTTTTTTTGCCTCATTTATGCACACACGTGCACCCAACGGTTAATATTTACCTTATGTCATCCAATTTGGTTTAGGGGTTTCGGAGGAGTATTTAGNGCAGTGCGCAGTTATTTAACAGTTTTTTTTACACCTTAAATCAAGTCTTTTTGAAAAAAAAATTTCATAAAATTATGCCTATTTCCAATTTTTTTTAATGAAAACTCCCCAAAAATTGATTTTGTGAATATCTATTTTGTTTTTTGCTTAGCGCCGAAATTTTCGACCAATGACCAACGAAGTTTATGATTTTTTGTTTGCCTCATTTATGCACACACGTGCACCCAACGGTTAATATTTACCTTATGTCATCCAATTTGGTTTAGGGGTTTCGGAGGAGTATTTAGTTGTTCACAAATTACCAGCTTATACGCCGAAAAGTATGGTTTGCCGACCACAAACTCAAATGCGATTAGTTTACAATGGTCGCTGTAATAATCCTCTCCATGAAAATCCCGTTTCCTCATTTATCAACAAAAAAATTACCCCTCATGATCCACAACAATCGTGTCCGAAAATTTATTTTTAAATAACCTGAGCAGTTATCTTTCAATTGGATTTTTTAAAAAATAAAGAAAGTTAATTGCGCAGTGCGTAGGCGGAAAATTACAAAATATTTTGTTTCTGCAATACACAGGGTGCGCCGTTATGTTTCACAAAAACATTCGAAAAATAGTGAAACATAATGGCCCGATCGGGAAAACGTGAAACATAACGCCGTAGGGCTTAACATATAAAGATATGTATCAGGGGAAAATATTTTCTCAAAAAAGTGAAACATGACAGCACGCTCGGGAAAAAGTGAAACATAACGGGGTGAAACATAACGGCGCACCCTGTGTATAATTGAATGCCAGATAAGTGCGTAGGCAGGAAAATAACAAAATATCACAAAGATCTGACAAATATTTCGTTCTGGAAAGATAACTGCGCAGGTCGCCACTAAATCCAACCGTTAAGAGTCCGTTGAAAATCCGTTGAATCCAACGTGTTGAACGTCCGAATTTGTATTTGTATGTTTTTCAATTTTTACGAATCTAATTACTTTTTTCAAGGATGTCAAATTTTTATTTTCGGTGGAAAAAGTAACCGCACTTTACGCATTGCACAAGTGGTTAAGCTAGAATTGCGGGAGTTAAACAATGGACAGAGTTGAGATTAAAGAAAAAACGCCATCATTGGCCCAGCTAACAAAAATTGTTTCTAACCTATTTTTGTTTAAAATTTTTTATTTTCCTAGGCCAGCTTATTATTATAGTATAGTCGGTACTGTAATTCTTAGAAAAAAATTGCAAATTGGCACCCATCGCTCTTAAATGCCGAAAATATCCGATACCACTCACAAATGGGTCTAACCAAATTTCAGGCTCTCAATTAGCGAATTTTTTTGGCTTACGCCTACGCACTGCGCGGTTATCTTTCAGTCGATTTTGAAAAAAATAACGGCATACCTATTATTATTTTACGGAAACCCAGCGGATATATAAACTTAGTTTATTTGAGCTTACTAGGAGAAAAAACTGCCCATTTAGAGCTTAGTACGCGCGATCGATATACGTACGGAGATTTGACAAAATTTAATCTAGAGCAATAAAAAACATAAATCTAGAAAAATAAAGAAAATATCTCTATCTTATACAGATTGTGCGCTTGTCGTCGGTTTGTTTACATACGATTCTGTAAACACAACAAGGATTTTGCTACTGGCCGAATTAAACGGCGATATTTTCGGTAAATGGTTAATTCCCCGCTCAAAATACGACATTTTACTGCTTATGCTTTTCATTGTTGGACCACACAGTATATCCCAAATAAACAAATCCACAAAGAGCAACTCGCAATTTGAACTTGACGCACATTCAGCAAAAACAAGTTGGGACCAGAGATGTAAAAGTTCTGTTCTAAATTTCAGAACAGAACAGAACGCTCGTTCTATTTTGTGATGGTTCTCCAATTTTCGTGTGATGACAATAGAACGTTCAGTTCATGTTATAGGATTTTTTGCACGAAAAAAACGTTCTAAATGGCCGTTCTGTTCTGTCTCGTGATGGAAAATTGGCCCAGAACGGTGTTATTGCGTTCTTTTGTTCTATTGGTGTTCTGTTCTGAAATTTTCAAGTTCTGCGAAAAAACATAACTTTTACATCTCTGGTTGGGACTGTATTTTGTTTTTGATCGTCAAAAACGTGTCAAATTATTACAACTCAAAAATCAGCCTTGGACTATTTATACAATTTGTTCGACATTAAAAATTGTCGATCAAATACCAGTATATGTGTCGACAACTACGTTTTTTTAATTTTGAAGGCAATTCAGAAATTTTGGAGAAAGTCCACTTCAGATGGTATTATACTCTGTAGTTTAAATCCCAGAAGGTATGTCATGCAAATTTCCACTAACCCTTCTAAAAGGCCAAAAATTCTGATAAAATTTGAGAAAAAATTTGGGAAAATTGGACGTGATTTTTGGTTTGTAAAAACAGCTGATTGGTTATAAGACCGGTTTCGAACAAGTTTTTGACGAATTTTCCCTGAAGGGTTAGTATCCACCCAATCCTCTTCGAAGTTAAAATTAAAGAAAACAACGAGGGATTTTAACACGGACAAACTGATTTTGAAAATTTTGAGTAAAGTCAACTCCTGACGAAATAATGATAACTAATCAATTCGTCACAAAAAATCAAAGAAATCATTCTCAAATAAAAGACCATCGTCAAATAGAAAAAAAAATGACGTTTTTAACGCCCTATCGAATTTTGGCACAGAAACGGCCGATTCCCACTTTTGTTTGGCACGACGGATCTAGGGTTGTTTAGATGCGATTTTTAGTCCAAAATAGAATTAATAAAAAATTTACTCAAACTGACCTGTAATAGATTTGAAAATTTGATAATATTTTAACGGGCAATATCATGTTCAACCATTTGTTATATATTTTAGATATTTTTGTACTATGAGAGTTAACTTGCGACCAACGAAATGTAATAGTCGTCAATTTTTGCTAATATTTCATTATTTTGTGCCTACGCAGTTATCTTCAATCTAGTTTATTTTCAGAAATGTAATTTTTCGTCATTTTGCCGCCCACGCTCTACGTAGTTATAAGGCAATTTTTGGAAATACTTTCGCAAGAGAACTGTGCAAGTGTAACACTATTTTACGGGGCATAAGAGTGGTATCTCTGCGATCATCATATTTTTTCGACAAAACTATGTTTTCAACCAAAAGCGGCAGTTGTTTAGAATTATTTTGAGGCGGGAATGTTGGCCTAATTACAAGGTCGACAAAACAGAAAACTGAAAAACACGTGTCAAACCAAACCGCCAAAAATTATTGAAAAGAAATTTGCCACAAAATGAAAGGCTAAATATTATTTCTCTAAAATCAAACGATCAAAAATAATAATGCAAAAAATCAAACCAAAAAAGGTAAAAAATAACATAAAAAATGCGAACAAACCTATTTTTCAAATAAGCAACACAAATAATGTATTTATGTTGTATTTTTCATTTGATTCTAGAGAAATTTACTAAATAAAATCGAAGTAACAAAATAGGAAAATATGACAAGATTCTGCGAAAAAAAGTAAAAATAAAAAAGGTGTAATTTTTTAGAACGTGAAATCAGGGGCTGGAAAAACAAAGTTTATCTCAAATTATACTTTTTCATTCTTTCGAGCAAAAAAAAATCGATTCGCATTCTTTTTTGAATTATAATTGTAGAAATGTATAATTTAACTCCCAGCTGAACGTTCTATTGAAGCATAACTATAATTATAAT
This sequence comes from Oikopleura albicans, assembly GCA_004367875.1. Lineage (NCBI taxonomy): Eukaryota > Metazoa > Chordata > Appendicularia > Copelata > Oikopleuridae > Oikopleura > Oikopleura albicans. Next base: position 170,417 of record SCLG01000019.1, read on the forward strand.
ATTTTGTGAATTTCTTCAGGCGGAGATTTGATTTTCTTTAAGAGTGGGAAGTACCCTAGCAATAAGATTAGCCTAATTTTCGAGAAATGTAGTAATTTCCGATCACACCGCTTTTTCAGTAAAACAGGGTATTTCCCACTCTAATATTTATGAACTGTTAAAATTGTTAGAAATGACAAAAATGAAAAATTATGTTTATTTACAGCCCTGGTCCCAACTCCATTCACGCGATTAATTTTCGATTAGGTTTCCTAATTACTTATTATATACACAGTGTGCGCACTTAACGGGCTGCGTCTATTTGCAGTTACCAGATCGTGTTTTCACGTTTATAAGCGCACGCAACCTGTGTTTATATATTTATATTTGTTAAAATAAATTTATTTGAAAACATATTTTCGCCAAAAATCACGATAGAGTGGTACTCCGCAAAAAAAAACGGTTTCGCCTTTTTCAAAAGTAATTTTCAGTAATTTGTCATGAACTAAAAAAATAAGTATTCTTAAGCAAAGTATGAGCCAAAAAGCAATCCGCTTAAAGGATTTTGACTTTTTTATGACGATATTGGGTTCCAAAAACTTATCAAAATAACAGGCGCAAAATCGGTTCCAAATAGGTTCAGTCAGTATTATTTATTGAAAATACTATTGTGGCCAAAAAAGGGGAGGGTGGCTATTATTTGACTTCGAGTTTTTATTTCACGTTCTGGCCTTTGAATTGACATTTACGAAACGGATTTGTGTGTTCTAGAATTTCAAGTACATATTCTAGCAAATTACAGCTCAACATAAAAAATATCCACCTTATTCACTCTAGGAAGTAGAAACATTGTTGGTTATAAGGTCAAAGTCCGAAATATAGACCAGACCTTAAATGAATTTTGACCTTATTTTAAAAACAGTTCAAAAAGACATAATTCTAGAAAAAAAATCAGCCAGTCAAAACGGGCATATTAAGTGGAAAATAATCGGATGTTTAGTCCGTTATTTTTTTTAATTTACTCGCGTCAGAAAACCATAAATGCATTTTGACCTTATAA
>SCLG01000019.1:185391-202070 GCA_004367875.1 Oikopleura albicans
TGTATACCTAATTTGGCTCAACGACGCAATCGTGGCGAAAATGGTATTTTTTCCAACAATACTCATTTAATTGCATTGGAAGTGAACGGTTCGCGAAATTTAGCACGATAAGAGTGTTGAAGCTTATCTTCTCTTTTTGACCATGTCAATAAGATTAATTAAAAGTGATTTGGATAATCAACGATTTTATTTCGGGCATTAATTCGTCAACAAAACGCATTCTAAAGCGTTAAGAATCTACTTAAAGTCTACTTAAATTTCTAGGTACAAACGCCTTGGCTAGAATATTATGTATAAACAAACCTAGAAACGTCAAATAAGCCTTTAAATTTGGAGAAGTCTAAATAACGTCATCACCACTTGAATTCAAATACCAGTGTTGGCAAAGTTATAATATTGTTTCTGAAAGTTTATAAGACTTTCTTAACAGTCATGCGCATATTGGGTAGCGAGCTACCCATTTTCAATTTAATTCTAAATAAAAAGAGAACGGCCTGTGATAATTAAAAACGAACAACGGATTTAAAATTAAAAAAAAAATTTTCAGAAAATTTTTCATACGTTTTCGTCCCTCGAGGACGCGGGTTGATTCGGTTAAACTTACAAATCACGCCAGTAAAAGAAAAAAGGACAGGGCTTCAAAAAAAAAATAAAAATCAAACAAATCCGTTAATTCTATGGCGCGCTATGAAAAATTGGTTAGCTAGCTACCCCAGATGCGCATGACGGTTATAATAAACTTGATGTGCATGACTGTTAAAGCGTAAAATTCTCTGTTTTACTCTCGTATAATATTTGATAACATAACCACCTAACCATTTTGACGACTGCTTTGCTCAAAAAGTGTTAAAATAATGTAATTGTGTTAAGATAATTGGGGACGGCGTTTGCTCAGATATTTGGAAATCGTTTTGGTCTAGAAAGTCTTTATACAGCCCAACTTTTGTGAGATAAGAGGTGTTAAGATAACTATTTATCAGGCGTATATATTATAAAAATTGACGGCTATTGCCATGGCCCATTTTCAAAAAGGCCGGTTAAGTACGACCTAAAATGCAGATCATTTCTTAAAGCTTTTCAAGGAGTATTTCAACTCAAACTTGATCCGCCCAAAAGTGAGTGATGGCGATGTGGCTAAATGTGGTTTTACTTCTATATTCAAATCTTACCTCAAAATCATCAGATAAAATGTGGCTAAATCTCCCACATCAAATACTTGCTCTATAAATTACACCTTCGTTATTTTTTGACGAACTTTGTTTTCAAGCACCACTTTTTTAATCAGTTTGACAATTATTGGACTCACATTTAAAGACTATGAATACTTTTTCTTACACTTCTGTCTACGGAAGTTAACACCCCTAAAGTTAACAAAATGCCCGGAAGTTAACAGTTTTTTGTTTACGCACTGTCTTCTAAAGTTAACAAAATTTCTTGAAGTTAACAAACTTTCAGGAATTTAACACCTTTTTCACATCATTTTGTTAACTTCCGTAGACAGGTGATGTACGTAAAATCAAAACCGTGGGCTAAAAAATATTTCACTTGCCATCACCGGTTTTGGTTGCCGATTAACTGCGCATCCTGTGTACTTATATGACCCGCTGGTCATAATAAGTGGTCTCTCTTGTTACCGCCCGTTAGTCATACACCATATAACCATGTGAGATAACACCATTTGGGTCCCAAATTTTGGGATAACAGTTTGCATTTGAGATAACAGTTTGCAGTTGAAATAACATTTTTTTCGTCATTTCCGCCTACGCACTAACCATGTGAAATAACAGTTTGCAATTGAGATAACACTTTTTTTGGATATTAATTACATTTTTTATCAGTTCTGACAACAAATTAACTCCCTAAGGACATTGCAGCTTTCATATTAATTTTAAATGTTCGACTAAATTGTTGAAATGTTTGGCGTTCGCTAAAAGTCTTGCAAAAAAAAAAATCGAAAAAAAAGGTCCGCCGATATTTGCGCCCCGTTATTTTTCAAAATTTTCAACTAGTCCCCTCAGCTATTTTGGAAATTTTTTCCACTTTATACGCCAACACTTAGTACAGGCGGGGTTGATTATAAGGTCAGCCATTTGTGCCGTTATAAGGTCAAGTATTTTTTTGGGAAAAATTCAGCAAAAATGTAAAAAAAAATGAGGTTGGTTATAAGGTCAAGTCAGTTTTCAAAAATGCATTTAAGGTCAAGTCAGTTTTTTTGACCTTGACCTTATAACCAACCCCGCCTGTAATTGTTTTTCGAGTTTGATAACATAAAAAGTACAACAAACTGTTTTTAACAAAATAATCAACACCAACTGCTTCCAATTTTCATCGACTCTCTTTTAACATCACTTGAAAAATAACAATTTTTTGAATTTTTTTCTTCATTATATTGTTTATATCATGATACGCGTACAAAATGAAACATTTGCTCATTTTATCTGTCAATTGGGAATTTAAATCTAGAGAAAAAGCCTATTTGCATTTGAGATAACACTTTTTTTGTCAAAGTTTTCCAGGGTTTCAACCTACGCACTACCCATGTGGGATAACAGTTTGCATTTGAGATAACAATTTGCATGAAATAACACCTTTTTTCGGAAAAAAAATGTGTTATCTCACATGGTTAGGTGGTGTATATTATTCAAGAGCGTACAAAATTTTTCCAAGATATTGCATATACAGGGTGCGCCGTTAAGCACCAAATTTGTCCAAAAAGTGGCCGGTTAAAGCAATTGTTTTGTTTCCGTTTCGAGGCCTATGGACGATGGTAAATCATAAGGATTTCTTCGCTGTTCGAATATTTTGTGTTCAAATTAGGTTGGATCTTTTGTGTATAATAAATTTATTATTTTAAGATAAATGTTTAATTAAAAAACTTGTCCGTTATTGATAATACGTTTCAGCCCTTGACGAATACGAAGGAATTTTTGCAAAAGACAAAAAAAAAGCTTGTCGTTATGACTAATTTTTACAGGCCATTGTTATTGGTTGTTGATTGTAATCTATAACTAGGTATGGCCAGATAATGTTGTCACAATTTTGTCTCATTTCAACAACTAGGGTATTAATAATTGCGTCTTGAACAATTTTAAATATCTTGTTAGCGTCATGTTTAAACTTTACATAAAAATAACTTGATTTTCGATTGTAAAATCGGAACCTCTACCGATTTCCAAAAGTTTTTCAAGCATTCTGGACCATGACTTCTGTTCTGAATTTTTGACGTACATCACCTGGCGGGTAATCGTACAACCAGTTATCTTACCTAGAATGTGTTATTTAACCACTTTTTGAAACAAAATGTATCGTAGTTTTCAATTATTTTACAAAACGGCCTGATCAGTTATCTTTCGGGTTATCTCAAAAGTAAGATAACCCGTCAGGTGGTAGATTTGTACGACACTGAATGCACAAAACATCAAAATGGAAACGTACATAACAGAAAATCGGAGAATTTTCTCCGTTTGCTGATTGCTCTTTTCTGCGTTCTTTCCGCTTTTACAAGTCGGAAAAGGAAGAAACCTAAAAACGGAAAACGTTTTATCCAGGACTCAAAATCCTATGAAAATGCAATCACGCTCACAAAATCACAAACGTTTCGATCACGCGTGATTGCCAGAAACCGACAAAAATCAGAAACATTTTCAATGACAATCACGCAAAAAAACCCTCGCGTGATTGTGATTGTGGGTGAGATTCTGTGATTTTATGACTGAAAATTCGATCTCTGGTTTTATGCCTAATTTAGACTTTTTTTCAATTTTGTTTTCGGTTTTAGTATTTCTCACTTTCAAGGTTGTGGAATTTATTGTTCGAGTTAGCGCTAGGATATGTTAAAGGAATCATAGAAGAATGAGAAATAGATTGAATTAAGATAAAATTAAGAGATATAATAAAAACCAACTACTGTATGGTCACTTTGTTGGCTGCAGAAATTCTTAGCGTGATTATTTCCGAAAAAAATCGGAATTTATTGCACGATAAATCAGTATAATAATTTGGGCAATCGTTCAAATTATCTAAATAAAAATAGCTAATGAGGAGCTAAAAAACCCTAAAAAGCCCATTAAAACATCATTTGTTGGAACAACCGATTCGCGGTGACCGACTTTTGCTGTCCAAACATAAATAACAATCACATGCCAGCCTAATCGCTTTTTAATATCGACACGGTCAATTTTGAAAAGTTTTCAAAAAACGGTAACAAATTTCGGGCAAAATAGTTTAATAATAATACCGAGAACGCCATTTTTCAAATCAGATAATTTCAATCACCAATAATTGACCCGGGATAAAAAGGGAACAACACAATGTGCATAAAATCAAATAGATACCCTTTGTTTTACGAATAACCTAGCACTTAGTTTTTGTCTCAGTTGAAGAAAGTTGAAAATTTGTAGACACTCCCTTCGCTGTTATCGTGTCATCCATTATCACGCGGTTTTGCCCGTTCTTTCCCTTATCTTGCGAATATCTTTTGCCTAGTTTATCAAACTAGCATTCACACAAAGCCTTCACACAACGCCGTTAACTTGCAGCTTACATTGAAAAAAATTCCTGCAGCTAGAACAGAAATAATATTCGCTTTCAAACGACCATAAAACGCTGATTTCAAACACTATCTTAAGTAAATCTCGAGGAAACCCCGTTCGCTGCGTTATATTGCAGACGCCTATGCACTGCGCGGTTATATTACATGTTTTACCATAATTTATGCAAAAAAAAAATGAACCGATACAATGCTGGCCATGGGCTTTTTCGATTTAATCTTTTTTTAATCGTAAAAAAACTCATTTCAACATGCACCCCCTGTGCTGTTATCTTGCAACTTTCGCGAAAAAATACGCAAGATAACGAAGCAAATGCACAGGGGGTGAATGTTGAAATGAGTTTTGACGATTAAAAAAAGATTTAATCGAAAACGCCCATGCCCAGCATTGCATCGGTTTATTTTTTTGCATAAATTAGGTAGCCACGAATGATGTTTTTTGTTTTACATAAACCTTCAAAAAGTGGTCAATTCTAAGGACATGTTTTTAATAGCTAAAGCCTATAGCCTATAAGGAAGAGCCGAAAATAAAATGTGGAAACTTGCATTATTGATTTTAAAAATGGAAATGTGCCATATACATGTATTTCTTGGAGGTTTTATTAACACATGATAACTAAATTGTATCCAGTACAGTACTGGCAGTACTGTATAGCTGCTAAAACTTTTGACCGCAAACTTCGCCCGAGACCGTGGAGAAATTTCTGATATGGATAATAAAACATGAAATACCAGAGTTTGTACTGATATATGACCAAAAAGCATTTCGGCCTTTTTTACCCCAAATTAATATTTTAGGTCTTTATATATTTTTTCGGAATTTTAACTCATTTATTCCTGAAAATGAAAAACTACATGATGGCGGGCAGAAGAAAGTTCCCGGGTAGAAATTGAAGCAGCTATATTACTCTTTCCACATGATGCAGTCGTACAGAGGATACGGACCGACGGTACAGTTTTTAATTATTGATAACGCGTATTGGTCCAATTTTCATTGATGCTGTGTTATCGTCCATTGACCGTCTCCGCCGCCCATTTCCCGAGCAGTTAAGAACACATTCATCTAGATTTGAGTCGCAAATTCGAATCTTAAAGCAAAATTATGTACAAACCATACTGTATGATAAACTGGCACCGACTGAATTGGTATGTTATGTCTAAATGGTCAATTTTTGCGTCGGATTACCCATTATTCACATCAACTTTTACTCACTTTTTCCAGTCAAAAAATAGTGGCCAGTTAATTTATCTCAACAAAGTTGGGTTATCTTAACATTTTTTGGACCGAAAAGTATCTTAAATTCAATTATCCCAACACTGTTTTAGCAGAACAGTTTTTAAGATAACTGGTTAGGTGGTGTATTTTAAGTGAATGATATTCATTTTAATAAATTTATACCTGACAATGCATGTAAATTTCGGCGTCTTCATCAGCAAAAGAAAAGGACATTAGAGAAAATTGCACATTTTCACTTTCTCCATTTTGGTAAATTTGTAAATACCTTTCGGGTTCCCTGCTGCAAAAATTCTCTATAAAAACGTACTGGATGGCGTCGTCAGTTTCGGCACTAAATATTAGTTAACTCATTTCAGATTTATCTTTCAATTATTACATCCTCTTTTTTCCAGTTTCTCGTGTATGCATGTACTGTGTTCGTTTTAAAATACACCGCCTACCTGTTTAAAGTAAAACACCGGTTGCGCAGTTATCGAGCGGGTTTCGCGACAAAAAAGTTTTAATCGGGCGTCCGATAATTGCTCAGGGCGGAAGCGGAATAAAGTAAAAATATGCCAAAAAAACCCGCCCGATAACAGTACGAGCGGGAAATCTGGTCATTTATACACATATTTATTCAAGAGCAATGCGCAGGGTGCCCGATAACAGCGCAGGGTGCCCGATAACTATACACAAATCCGCCTGATAACAGGATGCCCGATAACTGCGCACCCGGTGTAGTCAATTTTTCTGCCTACGCACTACCTGAATAAAGTAACACTTTAAGTAATACGCCTACCTGCTTAAAGGACACTCAACACTGAAATAAAAAAACTGTTACTTTAAGAAGAATAATTACCTAAAGCAGGTAGTGCGTGGGCGGAAAAACTGACTACAATAGTAATTTACTCAAAGCAGGTCGGTCATGTAACTTTTATTTTACAATTTTATCCTATAATAATGATATGGAAAAAGCGACAATACGTAAACCGTTTGTTAGAGCTCAGACCGTCGGACTTTTTAGCAAAAGTGTCATATGATTGTTGACGCTATTATTGCATCACGACGACGGTCTTTGGTCAAACGCACGGTAGAAACAAACCTTGGTGAAGCCCAACATTTTCGTGCTTGCAATTTAAATCCACTCTCTTGTTCCAACGAAAGCCCAACATGAATGAGCTCCGGCACAACTACTGTATAATCAGAACTAGCTTCGCTTTGAAAAGTTGAATCGGTGAAAATTCCCATCGAAACCGAGAATGCGGTTTCCCGAGTTTCCAAATTAACTTCCACGTTACGAATTAAGGGTACTATGCTTGACAACAATGATACAGTTTTGTCTAAAATTGGTAAAAACTATAAATCAAGGTTGCCAGCGAATGGTTTCATTGACCGAAAAAATCTTGAATTTAAAACTAGATGATTTTCATATGATCACCTAACCAGTTATCTTATTATGAAATACAAACTGATTAAATTTTCTGTCATAAAAAAATATCCCATAACATGAAGTTTGTAAACAATGCGCCATACCCGTCCTTAAAAAAGCGTCAATTCAAATGCTTAGGTGGTGTAATTCAATAAATTATCAATAAATTATATTACAGTCCACGCGGTGAGTCATTTGCGTGGCTAAAAGACGCTAGCCTATAGGAGTCGCCTATAAAAAATCATGAGCCAATAAGCGTGGCTTGTAATGTAGTTACAGACCCGCCGCGCCTACAGCGCTGGAGTCTGTAACTGCTGATTATATAATGAAAAATTTGTACTCCGCAGTCGATTCCTGATTTGTTTTTGGTCTTTAGTTAGGTGAAGGGTACTTTCGCGACCATTCTTGGTGGCGAAAAAAACCCGTTTATGAGTACTTTCGCGATCACACATTTGGTCGCGAATTATTGTTCAAAATATGGTTTTAACTCAAAACAGTAGTGGCAAAAATTAACTCGAAACACCAATTTGGTCGCGAAACCATTTTTTGAACAACAATTAACGACCACAAATTTCGTCGCGAAAGTACTCATAAACGGGGTACCCTACTCCTTCAGCTACGGCTTGTCTGTTGTATTGCGAAAAATTGAGCCTCGTTTAACGGTTTACCAAGTATCATTGGTGTTTTACCAATTTCCTAGTTGTAAGGCACATGAAAAATTAATTTCAATTGATCGTCTTCGCGAAATGGGGCCTTGATTTTCACCCGCCGAACCTTGAATGGCATTGCTGTACACTAGATGAGTGCCGTTATTATTAACGAGGGTACCACACTGGGGCGAGGGTGGCATTGAAAATATAACCAGTGGGCCGTCAACTGCCGGTTCACAATTTGTACCAGTTTCTAACAAAGTTGAGTCAGAATAGGCCATTCCAGTATTTTCAAAGGCACAGAGCGGTAAGCTAACCGAAATACCATCTGGGGAACAGTCAACCTCAATATCTTCAAATGTTTCTTGGCCATGACAGTCCTGTGGAGCCGTAGTTGTAGTAAAGCCCGTCGCGGCGGTTGTAGTTTCTGCTGAGGTTGTCATCAGTGGTGGTGTGCTTGTTCCTTGTGGTGTGGTTGTAGGGTCTGGTGTGGTTGTTGGTTCTGGTGTGGTTGTTGGTTCTGGTGTGGTTGTTGGTTCTGGTGTGGTTGTTGGTTCTGGTGTGGTTGTTGGTTCTGGCGTGGTTGTTGGTTCTGGTGTGGTTGTTGGTTCTGGCGTGGTTGTTGGTTCTGGTGTGGTTGTTGGTTCTGGTGTGGTTGTTGGTTCTGGTGTGGTTGTTGGTTCTGGTGTGGTTGTTGGTTCTGGCGTGGTTGTTAGCGCAGGTGTTGTTGTTGGCGATGGTGTTGTTGTTGGCGCAGGTGTTGTCGTTGGTTCTGGAGTTGTTGTTGGTGCTTGAGTTGTTGTTACTACTGGTGTCGTTGTTGCCGGTATGGGTGTTGTGGTTGGTGCCTGAGTTGTTGTTACTGCCGGTGTCGTTGTTGGCGGTGCGGGTGTTGTTGTGGGTGCTGGGGTAGTCGTAGCGGGTGCTGAAGTGACAGCTAAATCATAACTCAAACATGTTGTATCCCAGCCATCAGAAAACGTGTCAGCACCCGATAGACCAAGGACCGGGCATTCCCCGCGGATTTCACGTCCTGGCTGCTCCGCTTGTATACCCGAGATAGACATCGAATTGAGTGCCTCTTCCGCTGACATGGTCAAAAACATCCATTCATTCCAGTAATCAAAATAAGCAATAGTACTAGGCAAAGCTGTTAGTTTGGGTTTCGAGTTTTTTCTGACATTTTTTTTTTGCCAATTCATAATACACTCCTGTTACCGGTATTCCGGTACATTTTAAGTCGCTCACATACTCAAATTGACACTTAATTACAACAAACACTTGTTGCATAACTTTTCGCTAACCAATAATACTTCGTCGTTGATTTCAGTGAAGAAACCGTTTAAAACGTTTTTTCAATTAGGACAAATTTTACACCAGGTGCGCAGTTATCGGGCGGGTTTCGCGACAAAAAACCTAAATCGGGCGCCCGATAACTGCTCAGGGCGGAAGCGGAATAAGGTAAAAATATGCAAAAAACCGCCCGATAACGGTACGAGGGTGCTCGATAACAACACAAGCGGGAATATTGGTCATATATATCCAAAAATATGGAAAAAACGCCCGATAACAGCAAAGGGTGACCGATAACAGCAAAAACCCGCCCAATAACTGCGTACCCGGTGTATTATACAAATTCATTTCTTGCTATTTTTTTTAATTTTTGAAAACCGAAAGACGCACCATCTGAAAAAGAATTTGAACGTGCTGATAATATGGTTAACAATCCGGTGAACAACTGGGAAGTTAGTTTTTACCAGTTAGTATACTACATATGCCACACTTATATGATATGCGCATTTATATAGTTTTTCGAATATTTATTCAAAACAAAAAATGGAGTCTGTAACATAAATTTGGGAAAAAATTTCAAACTCGTGTTGACGGAACTAATGGATCAGCGTCTTTGAAGGTTATTAGACCTATATTAAAAGAATCACTAAAAGAGGACCTTAAGTTAAGGTCCTTAACGAGATCAAGCCTTATTATGGGGTAGCGATTATATTCTAGTCCATGGAAAATGAAACCCAGCTGTAATCACATTCTCATAACCTGGCACGGTGATGTCCGACGTGTGACAAACGTAAGTGTAGTAACCATCATTGGTAACGTCATTTGATAAGTCACATATGGAGTAAGCTTCCGTCACGGAATAATCATATGAAATTCGGATTGATTCGCAGCAGGGCTCAAATTGGGCACAATTCCGTCCAGGGCTAGATGGCTATGTGCAAGATCGTCATAGAATATAGAAAAAACGACGAATTAAAAACACTTGTAGTGTCGAATATAATATTCAGTCAGTTTGTTAAAAGTTTGAATCTCAACTTATCGGACAAAATTCGGACACATTTTGGAAATAGTTTCAAAGATGACGCATACACTGCACAAATATTTTCGTAACATTACCTGAAGTCTCACAAAAAATAGTTCGGAAATCAAGACTTCGTGTTATTGAATTTGTAACTAGAAACGGGTAACTTGGAGGGGTCTCCCATTACGGGACGGTTTAATATTTCCAACAGAGATGCGAAAGTTCTGTTCTAAATTTCAGAACAGAACAGAACAAAACAGCACGCTCGTTCTATTTTGCGATGGTTCTCCGATTTTCGTGTGATGGCAATAGAACGTTCAGTTCATGTGATAGGATTTTTTGCACGCAAAAAACGTTCTATTTTAAATAACGTTCGTTCTTTTGTTCTCAGATTAAAAAACGAGTCGAATTATTTGTACATGTGGGGTTGGGTGGGAGTTGGGTGACACGAGAAAAAAAAATATAATGGAAAAACGTTCTAAATGGCCGTTCTGTTCTGTCTTGTAATGAAAAAATTCCCCAGAATGGGTTTTTTGCGCTCTTTTGTTCTATTGCCGTTTTGTTCTCAAGTTCTGCGAAAAAAAAGAACTTTGGCATCTCTGATTTCCAAATAAAGTCCACTTTANCCCGTAATTTGATTTCTGCCCCTTAATTTGGTGTCCCTAAATATGAGACCGCCTGTAATTGTCCAGCATGACTGTGTAATAAGGGGACAAGTCATCATCAGAGTAATTTAATCATTAATTATGATGACCTTAACTGGGTATCTGTCCACCCATCCGGACATGCACATTCGTAGCTGAGCATAGTGTCGGTGCAGATTGCACTTTCATGACATGTATTTAATTGGGCATCGGCACATTCATCCACAAGGGGTATTTCAGTACAAACATTACCGTCGTTTTCATAACTGAGTCCGTTAGCATCAAAACCCGAATCACAATCACAACGGTAACCATCAAAGAGGTCGACGCATGATGAATGAGCGTTACATGGAATGGGATCACATCCATTATCGTTGTCAACGCCGGCTGACTTACATAATACATAGCTTGGACCGGTGGTTGCCGAATTGGGTAAAATCAAACAGTTATTGACTCGTCATAGGACTCCTAATTGATTTTGAAAAGTAGCCCTGTAACAGGTTAGGCCCAGGGCTCGGCATAATTCAAAATAAAAACGAGCTGTGCTCAACTGGCCTGTCGAGCTGAAAAATTCAAATGAGCTTTGCTGAACTGGCCTGTCGAGCCGAAACATAATATTGACCTGTCCAAAAAAATGAGCTGTCCTGTTGTACTGCCCAGCCAGCTGTCGAGCTGGTAAAGCCAGTTGACTGTTGTCAAGCCCTGGTTAGGCCAACGCAAAAGCTGTAAAAAAATATTTTTGGACTACATTCACCTCCCATAATAAAGACCCAAACGATAAGGGCCACATTCGCATAGTAGGGGCCACTTTTTGACGAAATAAGTGTTTTACTCAAAATAAGGGCAAAAAAGGGCATTTTTCGCTCATAAATGGGCAGTAATGTCTCATAATAAGGGCCAACCCATAATAAGGGACCAAAAGATGTTCTAGTGACTCCTTATTCGACCGAATGGGCTACCACCCTTGGAGACAGATCAGCGTCCCCATCATTAGTCCACAGACCAATTGGCGGACATACGGCATCTGTTGTTTGAAGAAGGTTATAGGAATATCCACCACCGGTGTTAAAACCATTCAGCAGTGATATCCACTTCCCACCGAAATGCATGACAACGTGGTCTAAGATCGGGCTTAAAAATGAATTGTATTTGACCCTGTCGTTTTGGTCATACTGTATGACTCATACGGTATGGGTAACGTCTAACAAAAATAATAATTATTAACAAAAATCGAAATATAAAGAGCCATAAAACACTATTAGACATATTTTGGGGTCGCCAAATTCGGGGTCGTTTTTGCCAAATAAGGCTTGGTCGCGCCAATTAAAGGTGGCTTGTTTCGAGAAAAATATCATTGACTCAAATAAGGGTCGATAATTTCAAACATTGATTCGTACGGATATGTTTCACTATTTTAGTATTTTCTTTTTAAAATGATAAATTTAGATTTCCATTTAACTAAAATTTAATTTTAAAATTGACAAAATCAAACATATAACATCTGCTTATGTTCGGTTCGGCAAAATTTCGGTTCGGGTCGGGTCACCATATACCCGGTAAGGGTAGGTTTTTCAAAACAGGAAAGTGACCGTTATTAGGCGACCCCTGTAACTAGATTTTGTGTTGTCATACACAAATAGTCGATATCTTTAATAGTGAAACGTCTAGGTGTAAGTAGCTATCTAAATAGCTATTATCTGAGTGTTTTTTAAGTAATTTTTAAGCCTATTACCGGTATCATCAACGCATTGATATCCATCTCGACCGCCAGCCATGTTTGAAGCAGTTGCGTCCATTTCTACTTTGTGGCACTCGACTCCATTAATAACCTATTCCGGAATAATTAATTTGATCTTATTATTATAATAGCTCAGTAGAAAACTAAGGGGAACCTTGAACAGTTTTTTTTCTGAAATGGACTTAGAGAAGAAAAAATAAGAATTGGATGGGTCAATTTTTCGAAAAAAAAACTGTTACGATTCTGCCATAAGAGTTTTGGAGACCGGAGGGCAAAATCAAGAAAAGGGAACCGAGATTTTTTTATGATAAACCCGATAAATGAAGAAAAAATTAAAAAAAAATTGATTCAACCGCTATATATGCTGGTCCGCGTTTGGCCCAAAACCATGTCTTTATCCCCAATTATAACGTGACACAGTGACCTTGGGCAAAAATGGGCAAAAATTTTAAAATTATTTTTTTCAAGCTGAACAAAACTGTATTAAAATTTTTTTTTCGAAAAATTCACCCGTCCAATTCTTATTTTTTTATTGGCTTAGCGTAACGATAGCGCGGTATTGGGTTAACAGAAAACTTAGTTACGCCTAGGCGGTAACCTTAAACTATTTGGAATCTGTTAACATAAATAGTGTGAACATAATATAAATTTTCTATTCCGTATGCAAAGTGGAACAGCAGCCGGCCAATGTAGCGGGATTGGCGGGAATGCAAGTTCCCATAATTCCCAATTCATCGTCTCCGTTATTACAGTCAATAAATCCGTCGCATAAACGATCAACATAAACAGGCCGATGAAAATTAGCCACCACACGGTCTTCGCTTAATAACAGTTGTAAAATTTAACAAACCGGAAAAACCAATGTCAACCAAAAAAACAAAAATATCTTTATCTGATACAGTAATTTCAAATATAATTATGGGTCATTTGGACGTGTTTACTACCACGCGTCATCGTTTACCTTCGGACAAAATACAATAACAACTTAAATGAACTGACGAAAAATTACTATTTTGTTTAATACAGATTTTTCAAATCGAAAGCGGGAAAGTGACGGAAAGTAGCAAACATACAGAAGACTCTTTCGAACCAAAGCCGCCTTTGGCGATGCGGTCCTACAAGTGAAGGGTACTCTAGCGACCATTTGTGGTCCCGAAAAAACTCATTTATGAGTACTTTCGCGATCACACCATTTGGTCGCGAATTTTCGTTAAAAATATGGTGTTTTAAACAAGGCTTCGCGACCATTTTTTTTTCTACTCAAAAACATTAGTCGCGAAACCTCCACCAAAACAACATTTCGCGACCATGTGGTCACGAAATCATATTTTGAACAATATTTCGCGACTTAATGGTGTGGTCGTGCAAGTACTCGTAAAAGGGGGTTTTCGCGACCAATCCCGTCCTACCAGGGTTCCCATTCAATAAAAATAAAGTTGGGTCGTCAAATGAGGTCTGCGTTACCAGATAAGGGTCGGTTTTTATACCCAAACCACGTAATTGCATTCTTTGCGGCACGGTATTCTGCGCAAAAAAGTGTTCTGCAGAAAAGTCCAGTTGTAAGTTGTTTTTCGCAGAAAACGAACGTATCTCGCAGAAGTTTGTTTCCCGCAAAAAGGCTGGAACTGGCTTGTAGTAAGATTTGAATTAACAACTAGTTTACAACTGTTCACTAGCACATGTGGCTGTTTCTTTTTGCACGAAAACATCTTGTTTGTCTTGACAGTAGGTCCAAATAAGCTGTAAGGAGTCGGTTGTGGTCATTCGCGGTGCATCGTCAAACGTTTGACCGTTTAAAAGCGTAGCAATCGGATTGCTCGAATCGATCGCACCACAAGCCGAGCAGTACGTCATTACGGATTCAAGCTCAAATGGGTGCTCTGCAAGTGGTTTGAAACAATAAGCGGTTAACCGCGGTTATTAAATAAAGATAAAAATAGATTTTAGCACCACTAAATGCCATCTAGATCAAACTCGAGTTCATGAACCGCAAAAAGTGAGGAAAGGTGAAATTTGGTTAACCAAAAAATATAAATATCTAAAAACAATTATCTTTGAAAATACTCATCTTTGATAGATGATTTTATTTTATCTGGGGATTATTCTGTCTCATAAAATGTGTTTTTAATAACTTATTGATTTGTACATCTACAATTTGAAATATGGCTCACATTTCGATAAAAATTTCTAGCAGGGCTCGGCAAAAAACGCAACTGTCGAGTCTAAAATGTAAAAAGAACTCAACTCACCTGTCCTCGACTGTCGTATTTGGCTGAAAAAAAAACTTTCCTCGCGAGGCCTCAAGGACTATAATTTTTCCCAGCCCAAACTTTTAGAATATTTTAATTTAACTCCCAGGAGGAAGTGCGTGTATACAGACACGCAACTTGTTTTTTCGTCGATTTAAGGCATATGGAGGCCCCGTAGGGCAAAACGGGTATTGCTGCGTCAGCAATGCTGACCCTCCCTCAACTATTCGAGAAAATTCAATTGACGGTATTTTTTGCGTAGGTTGGCGATTTCAAACAGCTCTCTAGGGGGCCTTGGTGGCTCAAATCAATTTCTGAATAGTCCGATCGACGTAGTTTGACGAGCTCTACAACTTGTCTTTACTAGTTTTTTGAATTATTGCAAATTATTGTGAATTTTTGAAGTGCGTGTTTATTTACACACATTTTCTCTCTATTGGTTCCCAAGAACTCCTTCCGCCTGAGAGTTAATTTACAAAATAAATAAACGTGTTTTCAAAAAAAAAATATAAACACAATAAATATCTTTTCGAAAATAGAGAATTAGGCAAGTAAAGTTACAAATTTGAAACCCCAAACTGTTCCGCTATCTAGCCAATGTTCGATGATATAAAAACTTGATGGCGATTGGGCTAATTGTTCATCAACAATCAAAAATTGATCGCGGTCTGGTCGCGAGTGTTCATGACCGAAACCGAGTGCGTGGAGCATCTCATGCTCAACAGTTGCCTGACTTGATCCACCGCAGCCTATATTTGGATCAATAATATTTTATCATTAATAACAGACTTTTCTGCACGAAAAAATAGGATTTTCTGAAACTAACTTATATGAGTTATAACATGACGCAGTTTGACCCTTAAATGTCTCTAGCGCCAAAACTTGCGTATATACATGTATTTCAGTTATTTTATTTCAGCATCGTGATGAATGCATAAATATGAGTTTCATAAAATTGTATTTTTCCGTGCAGAAAAGTCTGGTATGTCCCTTTATAGGATAGACATAACAGTTATATTAAGGATGGGTAAGTGGGGCCGCACAGCGGGTTTTTGTTTCCAGGTTTTTGCAACATACCAACTGTAGGTTCGTACCGTACGTCCCGTTTTATACACTACCTCATAAACATTATAAATACGCAAAGTCTCTGCCACAGACTACAATCAATAACCAAATTGGTATCCCAGATTGTAAGTCGTTCTTATTTGAGCGTGACCAAATAAGAATTAGAATAAATCCCAATTGGTATTTTAAACGATTCAGTTGAAAAAAAAATAAGAATTGGGCAGGTCAATTTTCCGAAAAAAAAACTGTTAATACAGTTTTGTTCAGCTCAAGAAATAAATTTTAAAATTTTTGTCCCTTTGTGCCCAACTTGGGCAGCCCAAAGTCACTGTGTCACGTGATAATTTAGGATAAAGGCATGGTTTTTGGTCAAACGAAAATTTTTCGAAAAATTGACCTGTCCAATTCTTATTTTTTTTGTTTTCAATTCATTTTCACATTAATTTTCAACAAATAATTTTCAATTGTTTCTCAAATTATCTTGTGTTTGAATCAAACAGTTTGATAGCATTGCCTCTAGAACCGATCTTAACCGGAAGTATTTTTTAACACAAAGAAAAAATAAGATTTGAGGACAATCAATGGTCGGTGTGAAACAGTCAGTTTAGATTCGGTATTTTTGAAGTTATTCTTATACCAGTCAATACCGGTAAGTTCATTTAAAATTGACTAAAAAACGATAAATTGACCTGGTTTTTCGGAATTCTGTTGTGAATCTGCGTTTTACTCGACTGTCTCGCCCGACATTTAGTCGATTTTCCCGGAAAGTAAATGTGGCAAACAAATACTACCCATCCATTCATATTGTACAATAAATAATAAGTT
>SCLG01000019.1:202324-212782 GCA_004367875.1 Oikopleura albicans
GTAAGTTCATTTAAAATTGACTAAAAAACGATAAATTGACCTGGTTTTTCGGAATTCTGTTGTGAATCTGCGTTTTACTCGACTGTCTCGCCCGACATTTAGTCGATTTTCCCGGAAAGTAAATGTGGCAAACAAATACTACCCATCCATTCATATTGTACAATAAATAATAAGTTATAATAATGCTTAAAAGTGTGGCGTATAATAGGATATAATAAGGCACAATATAGTATACACCACCTAACCATTTGACTTAAACATTTAATTAACAGTTTGCATTTGCTTAACAGTTTGCAGTTGAATTAACACTTTTTTTGTCCTTTTTTTTCAGCATTTCCGCCTACGCCCTTGGGGTTTACCACGCCGCCTGAGGGTTTATCAGGCCGGTTTTGGAAGGAGAAAGAGTCCTGACAAACCCTCAGGCGGTGTATAACAATTTTTTTGGATTTTTTCGTTCATTAAATTGTTTTATATCATTTTTTTATAGTTTCAAGTTTTCCAGGGTTTTAACCTACGCACTACCCATGTGGCTTAACAGTTTGCATTTGACTTAACAATTTGCATTTGAATTAACACCTTTTTTGGAAAAAAATGTGTTAAGTCAAATGGTTAGGTGGTGTATTAGTTAATATAGTTTATGAATTGTATACCAGTGTAAAGTAATGTATAATAGAGCATAATAAAGTATAATAGTGTATGATAGTGTATAATCGATAGGTAACTACTGCCCTATCCTGTATCGAGTGCCAAAAACTGCCAATTTGAAGGGCCACCACGGGCTTCAATTGTCTGACTGTCACCGGTATAACCATTTGCGCGACCCATGGCTGACCAACAGCCACCCCCTGACACATCTGTCCACACAAAAAATATTCCATTGCTATTCAAATAGGGATTTCTAGAAATTAATCCGGTTAGTGAAGGTATATACCTAGGTGTGCTTAGGGTTGTCTAGATGTGCATGTCTCTCGAGACGTGCACTTTTTGACACAGTTTATTCATTTGATTTTTTTCCTAATATACCTCTGAGTGTGCACTTTTTTGTAATTTACAATTTCTAAAACTAATTATAAAACTCACGTATCTGAGCTAAGCAAATCATTCTGGTGAATATAAACGGTTTTGATACAGCCCATGTCGGTATTCATTCGTTCCATATGCTCAATTACTTTTGTGGCGTCATCGGTCGGAAAAGTAGCGTGAAAAGAAAATGGAATAACAATTTTTCCGTCCGAGTCCGTAGCAGTCCATCGCGTACTAGATTTTGAGTGACTCATTTATATGGTATATTAGGCGACCCATAAATTATGGGTCATAATGTTTCACTTTGATGTGTTTTTTTCATTTTCTTGGTCTTGAGGCTGACCTTATACAGTCCGTGTTGACGAGCATAACAAAATATTACCCTAGAAAGTTGATTCTCATAAAAACGGGTTGAAACTAAACGCCATAAATGTGTTTATTTGGTGTGAAACCACATAAAAATTGTCTCGGTTTTACAAATACGTGTTTGGCGATGGAATATTGACCCTAACTCATGGCCCAAAGGGGTATTTTGGCGACCACTAAATTGGTCGCCAAGTCCTGTCTAAAACACCGTTTTGCGACCTCTTTGTTGGCAAGTGTTTTTTGAAAATATGATTTGCCAACCATATGGTCCCCAAATACTGTTTTAGACATCATTTGGCCACCAATTTCTAAGAAGGCCCCTTAACAATACTAATTTGCTGAATAAAATTCAGCCGAATTGACAACAACAAAAAACGACTGGTTTCGGTATTGACCTTGGAAAACTTGAGGTTTATTAGCTGTAATTTGTAGGCCATAAAGCATTTAATGAGAATGACTTCAAACAAGCGTTAATCCCGACACGTCGGATGTAAAAATAGCCAATCACATTGATTAATAATTTTTTATGCTTGTGATCTCGATTTTTTCGGTCGTAACCAGTGTTGTAAATTTCGACACTGGACACTGGTCGTAACAAACTCAGATTATGAAAAATAACACTCAATATCTGTTTTTAAGTAATATGATTTGAAACGATTGTTTTATTTTTTGGTTCGAATGCTCACGCTAAAAAACCCCTTAAATACGTTCTCACAAGGTAAAGTATACGTGTTATATGAATTATCGGCGTTTTTCCTATTTTCGAAATGGGGGGGGGCAGTTTTTCGCAAGAATTTTACTCACATGTTTGACTTCTAGTCTAAGGGCCTTAAAACACCTTTAGAGAATATTTCTTGCTCCAACATATTTTTCACC
Organism: Oikopleura albicans; assembly: GCA_004367875.1. Classification (NCBI taxonomy): domain Eukaryota; kingdom Metazoa; phylum Chordata; class Appendicularia; order Copelata; family Oikopleuridae; genus Oikopleura; species Oikopleura albicans. Next base: position 204,590 of record SCLG01000019.1, read on the forward strand.
GTAAAAAATGCTCCCTAGCGTTGAAATGTGTGAATTTTTTGATTAAAATTCGTGATCAGAGAGTCAAAAATTTGACTCAAAATATGATAAATATATTTTCTATGCAAAAATAAAATTCCAAAAAACAATTTGTGGGACATGCTTAGGAACTGCTTGATCGCAGAAATAAATTTGGCGGAAGATATTCTAGAAGTACTATTAGTACTATTAGTACTATTAATACCAAATTAAATTTGGTGAACACCCTAACTTGCATTTTCTTGGACAATCCCACGAGCTCGCTTTGCATTTGAAAAAGTATGAACGTCGTCAAGATTCGGCAAATTTGCTTTTTCCCACGCACTCAGTATACTTTCATGATATCCCAGTTTTCTCTCATCTGAGCCACTTAACCCCTGACTAGCAGTGCTAATCGGAATTCCAACCGGGATAGTTCGTGTTGTCGGTTCGTTAGGTGTTAATCCCGTCGAAAAGTCGAAAAAATCGGTGAAAAATAATGAGATTATTTTTATTCTCATTTTCGGATGAATGAACTAATGGTAGTGGACTTAGTAACATCGTAAGTTGTCGTTTTACTATATTCAAATAAATCAATCATTATTTATTTCTGCTGTTTTATGACTTGGAGGCTCAATGTATTATTCTATAATAATTATGAGGGTTATTACCGGCAGGAAGTTTTCCAGAAAACAAATGTGTAAAAGATTATGATGAATGCGCGAATTAGGTAGCGCAATGTCCGGTCAACCTTGGGATTTTACTCTTAGTTTCCATAAAATAAAACAAAAGAAAATTAGAGTTTAGACTCTAGAGGTCTAAACTGACCGATAAAAGCCCAATTCGAGGGCAAATTATCTGAAATACACAGGGTTCGCCGTTTTGTGTCATGTTTTCCCCTAAGACACATATTTATACGTTAACTCTTAGGGGGAAGGAGTTTTTGGGAACCCGCACTTAAAAAATTAAAAAATTCACATTAATTCGCAATAATTCAAAAAAAACTGGTAAAGCCAAGTTGTAGAGCTCGTCCAACTACGTCGATCTGACTATTCAGAAATTGATTTGGCCCATCAGGGCTCCCTAGATAGCTGTTTGAAACCTCCAACCTACGCAAAAAATAACACCGTCAATCGAATTTTCTCGAAAAGTTGAGGGGGGGGTCAGCAATACCCGTTTTGCCCTACGAGGCCTCCATATGCCTTAAATCGACGAAAAAAGCCAGTTGCGTGTCTATTTACACGCACTTCCCCCTGGGAGTTAAGCTTTACGCCGTTATGTTTCACTTTTTCCCGCTTTATGGAGAAAGTTAGACAATAAATGGAATTTCAAACTTACAGCGTATTATGTTTTAACTAGGGTAGTAAATTTGTGCAAACTTTTGACAACCCTTCTCATAGATGGAACTACTGTATCAATTCGTTAAATTCAACATGTAAATGACCTCAAAAATGAAAAAAAAAATAGCACAACCATTGTACTCAAAATCAGAAAGTGGATTGTAGTTGTCTTATTCATTTTTGCCAAGTTCAATGGGTCACGTGATAAACTACTCATAATGCTACTCATAATTAAATTTGGTCACTTTATGTGAAAGTTAACTAATAAAAATATGTTATTTATTACGAGGTGTCAAGGTTAATAACTTATGTGTGAGTATTTACAGTCATTCAGCATTTCATGTACAGATATTATGTCCGATTAATGTCGTTTAAAATTTCAATTTAAATGTTTAAATCGGATAATCTTCAGTCGAATTTGTTAATAACCACGCCTTTGTCGACCAAATTTTACAGTCTTCTATTCAGGACCGCGGTCGACCGTGGATCATGACGAATTTATTCTTTTTTTTTGTATACGTAATTATAAAAACTGGTGAGGTGCACTTGGTTTAGCGTCTTTTTTGATCAAAAAGAGGAAATAAGGAAATATATTAAATGATTTAAGTTAGTTTTATAACGCGTCAAGGATGTTATGTGCCGGAGGCTCCGGCCCGGAGCGTGATATTTTTGCCTAATGAATAGTTTGATATTAAAAGTAATGTTAATTTAGCGCCTGGGATTTATACAGTGATTTTTGTTGCATGCTTTGTACATTAATTTGTTCAATTTCCGTATCATACGCCAAATGTGATTATTTATTTTTTGACAAGTGCCCTCATTTTTAAATAGAAACCGAATGACCTCTGCGTAGCACGATGTGATCACTTCGATTCCCCTTTTCCACGAACTTTCCGCCAGTGATCTAAAAAATACTCCCTTTTCGGTTATATGACTTCGAATTAAAAGTCCCTTTGCTTCTTCTTCCATTTCATTTTGACAATATCGCTGGACTTTATAGGGATAAGTGCGACGTTAATTAACTTTAATTGTATATTTTAAGTTTAAAAAAATTGATAGAGATTAGATTCATCATAAACAGTAGATTAATAAGGTCGGTGTAAAGTGAATTCGATGAATTTGAAAAACATTTTTTTATAAAATTGCGAGTGATAACAGAAATTAATTCTTGCCTTAATTTCGTGTTTAATTTTTTTTTCTATTTCACTTTTTCGGTTTTCACTTTTCTTTTCTCAAACTCATCAAATTAAATCTAAACCTACTTTATTAATGATAATCGTTCAGCTAATTGAACAATAAATCTCGTAAAATGGAAATTACACGAACCGTGTAACCGGTTTTGAAGGAGAATTTTTTGACATCTTCAATTTTTCGACACACACCCCCTCACTAGTTAATTTAACAACTGTTTTGTTTAAAAAGCGTTAAGATAATTGTATTTTGTTAAGGTAATTGGGTAGGACGTTTGGTTAGATAATTGGAATTTACGACACATTTTGGTCTAAAAAGTGTTAATATAACCCAATTTTGTTAAAATAACTGGTAAGGGGGTTAGTTTATATGTGACAATTTTAATATTTAGCGACATTTTTCTAATACACCGGGTGCGCAGTTATCGGGGGGTTTCGGGACAAAAATTCTTAATCGGGCGCCCGATAACTGCTCAGGGCGGAATAAGGAAAAATATGCATAAAAAACAACTCGATAATAGCACTAGGGTGCCCGATAACAGCACGAGCGGGAAATTTGGTTATATATATCCAAAAATATGAAAAAATCCGCACGATAACAGCAAAGGGTGCCCGATAACAGGACAAACCCGCCCGATAGCTGCGCACCCGGTGTATTTGACCTTTCATATTCATGGAAATTTGCAGCATTTGATGATATGCAAGACTTTTAAGAGTCGATATTTATCATATTATACGACTCACTATTTCTAATAATAACCAGTTAACTGCAATGAATATTTTTCTCTTAAAATATATGTGTAAAATTTCTATATTAATTAGCGGATTGGTCGCAGCCGGCAACATCCTGACGAAGACATTTTTTGACAGAAAAAGGAAATTTGTGACCGATCCCTTGAAATGAACTATGAAATCGTGACCGATCATTTGGCTCGCGCAAAAAACTATGANAGGGGGAGCGCCAAGTAAGGGTAGGTTTCGTGTTTTTCGAAACCTACCCTTACTTGGCGCCCCTGCCCTTACTTGGCGTTGTCACTTTAACCATTTTTGTCTTATTTTTATCAACGGCTGATACGTTAATTCAATAATTTTATTAAAAATATGTTCAAATTACGCAAATAATCATATAAAAGAAAAATAGTTTGATTTGAGAACCCTAATTTACCTTTAATTGGCGTACCCTTACTTAACGGCGAAATGGCGAAATTTGGTAAATGAAACCTACCCTTACTTGGCGTTCCTACCCTTACTTGGCGTGCCCTTACTTGGCGCTCCCCCTGTAATATTGCGAGTGACAAACGAAATTAATTATTGCGTTAATTTCGTCTTTCATTTGTATTTTTCGATTTCAGTTTTTCGATTTTTACTTTTCTTTTCTCAAACTCATCAAATTCAATCTAAATCGACTTTATTAATTATAATCGTTCAGGTAATTGAACAAAAAATCTCGCAAAATTGAAATTACACGAACCATGTAACCGGTTTTGAATTAGAATTTTTTGACATCTGCAATTTTTCGACACACACCAACGCACCAGTTAACTTAACAACTGTTTTGCTTTGAAAACCTTTCAATGAAAAGCGTTAAGATAATTGTATTTTGTTAAGATAGTTGGGTGCGATTTTTGGTTAGATAATTGGAATTTACGACATACTTTGGTCTAAAAAGTGTTATGATCAGGGGTCGGCAACAGCCAGCTGGCCTTCCCAGTTCGTGAACTGGGCAGCCGAGGCGAGCACAGTTCATCAAAATTTTGAACCTCGACAGCGCAGCCGAGCGCAGCTCATTAAATTTTTTGATCTCGACAGGGCAGCCCAGCGCAGTCGAGCTCAGTTCTTAACTTTTTGAACCTCGACAGCGCAGCCGAGCGCAGCTCATTAATTTTTTGATCTCGACAACGCAGCCAAACGCAGCTCATTTCAAACTTCGGAGCTCGAAAAACAGGCAAGCACAGCTCATTTTAATATTTTCGCCAGCTGGCTGTCGAACTGGCCTCTCGTGCTCGCCTCTCGAGCTCGATTGAGCTGCCCAGCCCGATTGAGTTGTAGAGCTTGCCTTTCGAGCTCGACTGCGCTGCCAAGCCCGATTGAGCGGCACAGCTCGGTTGAGCTGCCCAGCTCAGTTGAGCTGCCCAGTTCGGTTGTGTTGTCCAGCTCGATCGAGCTGCTCCGTTTATCTGCTTTTAGTTTTAATGAAAGTTAGTGCGCCGTTACCTCGGAAAAAAAATTTTAAAAAATGAAAATTAGCGTAAAATGTAAAAAAAGCTAATGGCGTACTTTGTAGGCGTACCTTTCACTCATATTTGTCTCACAATTGTCGTCAACAGCTTTGATTTGCCTATTGGGTTTTGCGCTAAAAGCATGACTAATAGGTTTGATCACGATGAAACGCATTCGAATCCACAAGACTAGTGATTCTCTGGTAAATACCGGTTTTTTGTTATAAACTCCTCAAAATTATCGGTTTAGACCGGTTCTAGACTAATTAGAACTCAAAGATTCGAAATCTGTTATTACTTTTTAGAACCGACCGATAGTTGGCCGATAAATCTCGTTTTTTTTACTTAAAAAACACTAAAAATTACCGATTACAACCGGTTCTGTGCTAATTCGGGGCCAATAATTTCGAATATGAACTTATTTTAAAAAAACCGACCGATAAATGTCGCGTGAATCTTGTTATTAAGTAGCAAATATTCAAAATTAACGGTTTTCATCGGCACATTCGCGAGCAGGTTTGGTAACCCAATAGGGTAATAAGTTATTACTAATAACTCAATAACGTAACCATTTAATTTTTTAGTACATATAAGTACATATAATGCAATTACCCAATTGAGGTACAGGATGAACTACATAGGATGAGATTACCCTATTGGGGTATAAGATAGGCCCACGAAGCGGGGATACATAGGATTCGAGAACCCTATTAGAGTACAGGATGGGCCCGCGAAGCGTGGCTACATAGAACGCGATTACCCTATAGGATAGGCCCGTGAAGCGACAAGATGGGCCCGTAAAGCGGGGCTACATACAGTATTTCTAGTTATGAGGTCAAGCCAAAAAAAAACTGACTTGACTTAAATGCACATTGAGAAATACTTGACCTAAGCATCTGAAAATTTTTTCTCACAATAATACCTTAGTGTTAGGCACAGCCGAGCTCAGTTCATTTTATGTTTGAGCTTGAAATCACAGCCGAGCGCAGCTCGATTTTTTTTTCCAAGCTCGAGAACACAGCCCAGCACAGCCGAGCTCAGTTTATTTTATGTTTGAGCTTGAGAGCACAGCCGAGCGCAGCTCGATTTGTTTTTCGAGCCCGAGAGGACAGCACAGCACAGCTCATATTTTTTCTGACTTATGCCGACCCCTGGTTATGATAACCCAATTTTGTTAAGATAACTGGTTAGGGGGTGTAGTTTAGATGTGACAATTTTAATATTCAGCGACCTTTTTTCTAGTATTTGACCTTTCAAATTTATGGAAATTTTTAGCATTTGGTGATATGCAAGACTTTTAAGACTCGATATTTATCTCACTATTTCTAATAATAACCAGTTAACTGCAATGAATATTTTTCTCTTAAAATATATGTGTAAGATTTCTATATTAATTAGCGGATTGGTCGCAGCCGGCAACATCCTGACGAAGACATTTTTTGACAGAAAAAGGAAATTTGTGACCGATCCCTTGAAATGAACTATGAAATCGTGACCGATCATTTGGCTCGCGCAAAAAACTATGATCATCTAATTTGAATAAACATTTCGAATAAACTGATTCCAAAGTCGCTGCTTGAGCCATGTAGGACTAAAAATTTTAAAAATGACTAAAAACTTGAATTGGAAAATAGTCCACCTTTGCTTTAGCATTAATACTACTGTAACGGCAAAAACCGTGAAAAAACAAAGTTCGGACAATTTTCTCTTATTTCATATACACCGGGTGCGCAATTATCGAGCGGGTTTCGCGACAAAAAACCTTAATCGAGCGCCCAATAACTGCTCAGGGCGGAAGCGGAATAAGGTAAAAATATGCCAAAAACCGCCCGATAACAGCAGGAGCGGGAAATTTGGTCATATATATTCAAAAGTATGGAAAAAACCGCCCGATAAAAGCAAAGGGGGCCCGATAGCAGCACAAACTTGTCCGATAACTGCNGGTGTATAGTCGTTGCTCATATTACGGACGCTCCTATGACGGACGCTTCTATTACGGACGGTCCTAATGCTCATTGACCTGCGAACCCATTAGGGTCCGTGTTTTTTCCGCGTGTGCCCTAGTTTTTATATAAACATATATACCTTAATCTGTCTTGCTAACTGAAATGAGTAATCTGACATTGGTTTGGCGAATCCTCGGTGGTTCTGGTCGAAAAAGTATTTGACGAACTCTCGTGATAAACGCCAGTGGATGTCCATCGGAAGCCAGGTTTGGCCTTGAGCATGGCCTGGAACTTGAGAACATACTGTAGTCTGTCTTCGACCTCGGTTACTTTTCCAATACTCGACCTCAGTTGCAAACACATTTGGTTGACAAACGCATCTTGTCGTTATTATCGTCGGTGAGGTATAAAAAACATCACAGAAAGAATTTGAGGGACACTTGCACAAGTTCGTAAATTTCAAAAATTACCGTGAGTTTTAAGCCGTTTTCTCAACAGTTAAAGAGAAGCCACTTTAAGGACGGGTGGGTAGCGTTGTTAACACGCTATCTACCCGTCCTTAAAAAAGTGTAATTGTTATAATATTGAAAATGTATTAAAACGAGAGACATTGGTACAAATATCTCTATGGTAATAAACTTCATAATGTCCGGTTTTGTTTTGTTTAAAAAAACTGTATTATATAAATATATTAGATCAAAACTGAAAAAAACTAGGCTAAAACAAAAATGTAAAAAAATCAATTCACGAGCCGTCTCTGATTTATGCCACAGCACGGGCCCGTGCACTTCACTTCCCACTCCGACACCTAAAGTGGTATGAAATTACGTATGACTATAAAATACCGGTCTGTCCGATTTATAATAAACATTTGGTGATAATTTATCGAGTATAATAAAAATAATGATTTGTCCTAAACTGGCCTCTCAAGGTCAACAATAAAAATGAGCTGCCCTTTAATAGCTTGTTGGTCTCGAAATTTTCAATTTTAGCTGAGCTGGCGTCTCCAGCCGGAAAATAAAAATGAGCTGCCGTCGAAAAATCCAAAAACTGGTTTGTGGTAGCGCCTAAGCAGCTGCTGAGTGTGATTAACCAAGAAAATTAATATCCTCGACAATTCCTAACTTGCATTTACACAGGTTAAGTACTTAACCGTCCATTACTTAACCGTCCGGAACCGGCTTAACCGTCCACTTTTCAGCTAATTTTTTTTCAGAGCTAACGCCTACGCCCTACCGGCTTAACCGTCCAGTTTGGCTTAACCGTCCGTTTTTTAGTAAATTATTTTGAAAATTTTCTCTTTGTTTCTCAAAAATTAATGTCATATAGCAATATTAAAACTTTTTCAATGGTCAATTGAGTAAAAAAGTGTAAAATAGTAAGAAATAACAGTCATAGAAAAGAGTCACGTGTTATAGGAGATCAAGTTTTTATATAAAAATGGCTATTTTTGCTTAACCGTCCACCCTATTTTTGCTTAACCGTCCACTTGGTTTTTTTT
>SCLG01000019.1:232582-244251 GCA_004367875.1 Oikopleura albicans
TTTGCACTAAATGGAGTTCCAATTTACAATCCGTATGACGCCGCCTGTTGCGATGCCGGACTGTACGAGCTCGAATTTCTAGATTTGTGTTATGCTCACCCTAATGGCCCGAATGGAAGGTATCATTATCATACATGGAGTGAATGTCTAGCACCTTGCACAGGAACCTCGGAATTGATAGGAGTCGCACTAGATGGCTATCCAATAATGGGGCCGGGAATTAATCCAGATACTGGAAATGTGTGGTCGCAAAGTGATATGGATGAGTGTGGTGGACAAGAAATCGATGGAAAATATGCATATTATACAACAGGTTTGCCTTGAGTCTAGTTTTGTAACATACAGGGGTGCATCTAGGCTAATTTTCTACTATACAGGGGCAATTTTAGACTAGTTTTGTAATGTACAGGGGTGCCTACTACAATTGACACCTCCGAAAGCGCGGAAAATTCATTTGAAAGTGAGCCCAAATTGGTCAAAAATGCTTTTCAATGGACAATTTTTTTTTTCGGAAAAAGCTTTTGGCCCAAAGTTTGATGTTTGTCATAAAAACCGACAAAGTTGACTTTGGCCGGGAAACGCAAACCGTCCCTCAGAGTCGGGCCATAAGAGGGGGTACCCCCTGTACCGTGTACCTTGTACCACCTTGTATTTGTGAGAAATTCAATAGATTTATTAACTTTACTCAGCCGAAGCGGGTAGCTAACTACTCACATATTCAAAAAAATCAATGGGCGCGATTCAATTTTTCAATTGGTCTTTTTTAACTCTAGGAATCTCAACGATCACTTTTTTCTGTATTGAAAGTCAAAATGAGTGGGAAAATAACTTGTCATAAACTACTTAAACGTCAAGGGATCATTGATCATAAAATTGATTTTTAGTGGATTTCCCGTACATTTTGCAATGCTTCCGTGGTGATACCAGTCGTACTACCACCGGCGGTGTTACTTTTAATGCAGTAGGAAATTGTGGACTCTACGGGGTTTCTTGTAATCCAACGACTGGCGCTGGTCCTCCGAATCGTGGACGCCGATCACTTTTCACAGATCCAACCACGGAGTGGTTCCAGAATCTCCAGCATCTTGACATGAATGGACAATCTTCTTTGTACGCACAAGGTAAAGTTATTTGAATGAGGAGATTTCACACTTTAGCGTAGAAAAAAAAATCCATGAAAAGTGTTAAGATAATTGAATTTTATTAATACACAGGTTAAGTACTTAACCGTCCACTAAAATTTTTTCAATATTGGTCGGTTAAGCCGGTAATGCGTAGGCGATTTTTTTGGGGAAACTTGAAAAAAAAACGAAGTGGACGGTTAAGCAAAACTGGACGGTTAAGGGCATAGGGCGTAGGCGTTAGCTCTGGAAAAAAAATAGCTAAAAAGTGGACGGTTAAGCCGGTTCCGGACGGTTAAGTACTTAACCTGTGTATAACTGGGTAAGGCGTTTGGTAAGATTATTGAAAATTTCGATACAATTCGGTGCATTAAGTGTAAATATAATCCAATTTGGTTAAGATAATTGGTGTTACGATAATTGTTCTTGAGATATTTCGTGTTAAGATAACTGGTGCTGAGATAAGTTGTGTTTAGATAACTGGTGTTAAGATAACTCCTGTTAACATAACTGGTGTTACGATAACTGTTTTTAAGATATCTAGTGTCGAGATAACTGGTATTAAGATAACTCGTGTAAAGATAACTCATGTTAAGATAACTCATGTTAAGATAACTCATGTTAAGATAACTGGCTGGGGTGTTATTTTATATTAAAACTAAATACAAAAAAAACACATGTAAACAGAGCCTTGCAAGTTTTATAGTTCCTTATCTTGCAATTATAACCATCGTTTATCTTCATTCATTATAAATTAATAATGTCAAATCTATTTTAGAGATATTGCACACCACTCGGGCCGGAATTCGGGAACGAAGAAGCGTTGAAAATTTGATCAGTGCCATAGATGTCTACACGAATAGCATCGGTCGAATTTCCAAGGAGACATTTCTCAAGCATTTAGCATATACCTGCAGTGAATGTAATGGCCATCGCGATCTTGTTACCGATTGTTCGGCCTTGCAAGCTAACACTTGCAATAATACTCAAACTGCATTTGTTTTTGAGGTTACGGGATCAGGATTGGTTTGAAATTAAAGTAATTTTTGTTTAGCACAAAAAATACATTTTACTAAATATATGGTGAGGTAATATACAGTGTGGAAGACCTATAGCGATAAGGGAATCCAGAATTAATGTAGTACTTGTGCTGTATCTCTCTAAAAAAACGACAAAATCTCTGTTTCGCGTCTACAGTGTAGTACTTTTTGTTCTGAGAAGAAAAAAATTATATTTAAAAAAAGGTATGAAAAACTGTCTATCGCCTTTTAGAACACTAAAAAATGTANTTTTATTAAAATGACGAGAGATACGTATCCCCAAATTGATAAACTGCGGAAGAGTAGCTGGTAACAAGGTAACATGCCCTTTTATATGTTGTGGAATAGTCTCCACAAAAAAAAACGAGGCCGAGCGAGCCGCATACTAGACTTGTGACACAAAATTTCAAACTCCCTTATCGCCATAGGTCTTCCACACTGTAGATGCTAAGCAGTTTTTGATTCGCGAGTGCGCTGAGCGAATATAAGTTACCAAAAAACGGCTTAGTATCTATATTACCTCACCCTGTAGATTAAAATTATTGTCCATATGTGCTCAAAACCACGATATCTAGAGCTTTAGTGTTTTTTGATCTGAACAAAACTATATTCAGTTTTTTTCAACTTTTTTTTTCGAAAAATTGACCTAGCTAATTTCTTATTGTTTTCTTATTATTTATCTAAGCTTGGATAGGAAAATCAAAAATAATTTAAAACCGATAAAATAAAGACACCGGAACAGACAATGATTACGATGACGACTATATCTATAGCAGCGGAGTTCAGACCAGATTAAGTTATTTCATATTATTTCAGTTAACTTTCTTTAAGTTCATTTGACTTGCATAATGCAATACAATTTGTATAACATTCATTAAAAAAGACGTTCTATTGTATTTTTATTATTAATAATCAGCTTTAACTACACATGGTCTGCAGTTAACCGGCCACAAAAATTCTTAAAAACTGACCGGTTAACGGGTTTGAGGAAATCGCAATAATCGAAATTGGCCAATTAATGTAAAAAAACTGTCGCTTAACACACCGTGGCGCATATCAGCTCGCCGCATTTTTTGGGTCAAAAAACTTTCGAACAGAAACCTTGTCGTATACCACGGTAACATCACGATCATAGAGACTCGGCGACTCACTGAGAAGGGCCCTGCAGGGGTCTGCTAACAAAAGGTAACATGAAAAAATTCAAAAGTACTGGCGAAAGTACGGGTTGAATTCTGGACATACAATTCTAAGACACTTACAAACTGCCCAATTTTAGAATCTTTAAAAATCAGGTCATGCGTCATTATTATGCTCTCCAAATAAAATATTTTAACTATGTTATTTTCACTATGATAAACATCCACCTTTATTATTTTGGAAACTTTAGCTAGAGGAAGATTATTCGCGAGACAATATTCGAATAAATTCAATTTAATCGTCCAGCCAGTCCAACTCACGTTTTGCCAAAAGTAGAGGACTCACGAGACTTAAGAGAGTTTGCGGCTTGCGAAATATTTTATTTAGGCATTCAAAAAAGACTCGCGAAAAAAAACAGTGAATTTTTTTTTCGTTAAAAGTCTCCCGAATTTTCCTGCCCCGGCAAATTGGCCAAAAAGACATACAAAAAAAAAAGATATAACATGATAGCCTAAGCGAGAAAAACACGAATCAATAACGGAAATATTTGACATTAATGAAAAGTATGATAGTTCTATAAATATCACGATTATTTCCAACCTTGATACAGACTTGAAAATTACCTGTGAAATTCCTTCTATATTGTCAAAAAAACATCCGTCTTTAATCACTATTACAGACTTTTTTACAATAAATACATCAATTTTATTCAGGAAAACCATTGAATTTACAGAATAAGTTGCAGGCTTTCACAATAATATAATATGTATCGGCTTTTGATTTAAAATTTTAAAAAAGTTTTTATACTTTTTCTCATTAAAATTTTCATGGGTTAGTGTATTCTGGATACACCTCTTTTATCAAGACCATTTACAAGAATTTGTGCCTGGGTACCTTGATAATTAAAAAAAGTGAAAATAATAATATAAGTTTGACATAACTCCGTTTTAACTACTAGTATAATTAGTTTGTTGTACTCAATTATAGTTTCCACATCGCGCATAACTGCCAAATGGTGCAAAATATATGTAAACTTTAATCCTATCCTAACTTTTACTTTTGTTTTACAAGTATGTTCTAGATACACGATCCCCAATTTGGAAAAAATTTTGTTTTTAGTCTTTACTTTCTTATGAAACGCGAACACTGCCATGTTTGAAGTTGACTGTGCTTTTACATTAGATCATCGTACGAAAACGTCTCGCGCTACACTACAGTAATATTTCAAGCATGTATCCAATCTCTTCGGGGGCGTGGGTTTGTATCCCACTTCAGTCACCAGTTGGCTTTGAGATATTAGGGACTTACTGGAAATATCGGTAGTTACTATTAAAACTCATTGTATGTGTGTATTTGTTTCAAAAAACTGTATATATTTTGTGAGTTGTGGATATATATGTGTATATGATGGTGTGGAGCAGTGTTATTATTGTGTGACAAATATTTCCGTTATTGATTCGTGTCTTTCGCGCTTAGGCTATCATTTTATCTTTTTTGGTATGTCTTTTTGGTCATCGTTGGTATGTCTTTTTGGTCAACTTGCCAGGGGCATTTCGCCAAAATGAACCAAGATAATGGAAAATAGGCTCAAATTACCAAGATAAAAGTACATCTGGTTTAGAATATCTGCAGAGGTGTATAAAAGGCTGAATATTAATGCTGAAAATGAATTATAGCGGGCAACTTACATATTCATAGTATTATAAAAAGGCAGAAAAATGAGTGTGTCGAAATTCATCACGATTTACTGTATACGGCTGAAAATCATCTCTTGTCGGTCGTTTGTCAATTTGCATTTGTGCTTAAAACACATTGATTTGAGAGAAATAGAATTTAGCTCTATTTTAAGGGAAATAAACGCTGGAATTTATAAATAAGCAAATTCAGGTAAAGATGTGTAATAAGAGAGATTTGCTAATTTGAGAAACGTTCCTTATTAAATGTCTCCCTTTATTCGAGTACCCTAGGTCTTTATAGATAGTGCAGCAATCTCAAAAAAAAAATTGAAAAATGAAGCCAAGATTACTTTGAAAAAGTGGCTTTTACTTTTTGTGCCCTTAATGTTTATTTAGTAAAATACCTTCGTAGAAGAGTGCAGATGAATTCAAAGTTATTCTTTGTTGGACTCTGGACTATACTCCAGTCGGATCTGACTGGTTTTAATCGTCTTCAAAACAACTTAGACTTTGGGGATGAAAACGCGTAAAATTCTGCTCAAAAACAAGCGCAATAATAAATTATATAAGTTATATCAAAAGTTAGATTCCAATTACAAAATGTTAAGGCTGTGTTTGAAAAATTTACAAAAAACATAATTCTAGACTACAGAATAATAATGAAAATAAAGAATTATTGTTTTCTACCGGATTAGTTTTATGAAAATCGGCCGAGCTTTTCTAATACACACGATGCGCAGTTAACCACCACCCTTCGCCACGTCCTGAATTGGCGGTTAACAGCAAAAGTGGTAGTTGACTGCGCAGTGCGTAGGCGATTCACATGGAAAAAGTGGATGTTAACTGCAAATAAGGGTGATAGTGTCAAAGTGGCGGTTAACGGCAAATAACGTTTTTGACAAATGAGAATTCGACATCTTGGGAAAAAAAACCCAAAAATAATGACTCATAATTTTAAATTGAAAAATTATTATGATATGAAAAATCTTAAATTAGAATATTTGAATATAATAAATTCAAATGAAAGTTTTAAGTTGAAAAATTATCAAAAACTGGAAATTATCCGGAATTGAAACTGTATTTTTAATAATTTCGCAAAGCTTTGATCTTAACAATTGAAAAAAGGTTTTTGAACTAACCTAACAAAGTAAGTTGACATATTTTAGGATGACATAAAGACCAATTTTCCCCTTTTTTAATTTGAACTGGTGTGCCCTCCTTTATCTCTTCTGAATATATGCCGCACACGGTATACTAGAAACGCTCGGCCCATTTTTCATGAAAGTCAACCGGTATTAATCGATGGAATATTTAAATGATATTGTAAGCAGGGGTAGTTCACTTTTAGGACCCAAATATGGGACACTTTGTATACTCCATTTCCGGGACAGTCTTTTGTGATAAAATGAGACGAATGTCGAATTCTAGGTCACAAAGTTTCATTGAGTAGAAATCAGACAGCGTTCCTGAATTGGAGTACCCAATTTTATAATTTTCCATTTAAATCGGAATTTTAGATTCTATTATTTTGTTCCCTAATTTAGGTTTTCATATGGCTGGCCGATCGGTGTTACCTGGGCGTCAAAGGCAAAATAACGTCGACTGGAAATTATTAAATGAATTTGTGATAAAAAATAATGATCTGTTAAATCGAAAAATGAAACTGTCACTACTGTATAACTATAACAAATCCTTTTCTCGAAATTTTTCGAAAAAAGAAAAAATACAGCAGGGTCCCCGTTATAAGGCTTACGAGCATAATATACGAATGCATAAATTACGCAATACTTAACCCCATAACTGGTTTATGGGTTTTCGATGACACGTTATTGTGGACTCAAAGGCCGATTCGGAGTCACCGAACTCCGAAAAAAATTAATACAATTCAAGTTAATGAGTCATGACGTTATTTTATCACCAATTAAAATGTAATAATTTGGAGATAAGGGTCGTACATTATAAAACGTTCGTCACCGTATAACTGTTCGTTACTGTATTTCTGTCTTTCAAAATTAGTAAAACATTTTAGTATTTTTTCCATTCGCTATTAAGATGAAGGATTTACGATAGGGGTTAAGAATTAACCAAATAAAGTGCTGAAACTATCAACCTCCTACTATTGATTAATTATGATTAATTAATAAAACATTCCTTAGATTAAAAACATGGATACAATTTCCTCTCTTTTATAATTTCTTGTAATTTTGAGTACTAAAATAGAGCATCAAATATGGAAAATAAAAAACTTGTTGGATTTGACGCGGTTTATAATCATAGCCGGCCAACATGGATAGGACTTTGGGACAGGGTTCAACTTGGAAATTCTCAAAATCTCATACCATATCGTAGTGATATAAAAAGAGGAAAAAATAATGTTACCAATTTTGGTAACGTTGCTCGGGACCGCGTCTGAGGCCTGTGTGGCCTGAGATTGATCTTTTTAACGCGCTCAGCCAATCACCGAAAGGCTAATCGAACAAAAAAGAAGAAGAACGCATTTCCGCCTAATAATTTTTTTCACTTTTTATATCAGGACGATATGATGTTCAAAATTTAAGCTCGGGTAGTGAGTGTGCCGCGTGTAAAACTGATAATATCGATAAAATGTACATTACCTACGCCTATATTTTACCACCATAAAATCGCAAAAGCTGGTAACATAATGAAATTTTTGGGAACATAATGGTGTAGAGAATTTGGTTTAATAATTGAAAATCAAAGTTCATTTAATCCCCAAAAAGTTGTAACATAACGGAATTTTAGTAACATAACGGGTGATAACATAACCGCGCAAGTGGTGTAAGTTGTGTGAATTAAGCGAAAGGGTTTTTACGACTCGAGAGGCCAGCACAGGATGTACTATTTTTCGGCTCGACAGGCCAGGTGTTTAGTCATCCTTATCGTCCGGACAGTGCGAGTCTTTTGTTAATTCTCAACAATGTGCTTATCTATAGCGCCCACTTTGGGCGACACTTTTGAATTCGGATAATGTGTTTTACATGTATGGAGTAAAAGTAATTCTAAGTATAACCTTCTTTTTGAAACGACTAAACCGAGGCGTCGCTTACTTAATATACTGAATGTCAGACCTCAAAATTTACCGCTGTTCATTCTAGAAATTAATACGCATCGGGGGATGAATTCCATCGCTTTCCTTTTAATAATAATATATGTCAAACCCTTAATAAGATGCCAGGTATTGTGTTTGCAGTTACGAGTATGCTCATGATATATACAAATACGCTTCAAAAAATTCTAGTTGCTTTACCAGGTAATTAAATAACACAACAGAAGGAAAACGGAAATGTGAAGTNAGTGCCACATTTAAGTCGTCGCCCATTGCCCGGGTAACATGTGTGTAAGGGGAAAAGGGATTCTATGTGGAATACATAAGAACACACCTCACCCCTTGCTTCATGTATGTCTCAGCAGGGCCTTAGAAGGCAGCAAGCAGCAAGGAAGACGCCCTTTAGGCATCTATCCTTACGCTATAACAAATCCTTTTCTCAAAATTTTTCGAAAAAAGAAAAAATGCACCAGGATCACCGTTATAAGGCTTACGAGCATAATATACGAACGCATAAATTACGCAATACTTAACCCCATAACTGGTTTATGGGTTTTTGATGACACGTTATTGTGGACTCAAAGGCCGATTCGGAGTCACCGAACTCCGAAAAAAATTAAAACAATTCAAGTTAATGAGTCATGACGTTATTTTATCACCAATTAAAATGTAATGATTTGGAGGTAAGGGTCGTACATTATAAAACGTTCGTCACCGTATAACTGTTCGTTACTGTATTTCTGTCTTTCAAAATAAGTAAAAAATTTTAGTATTTTTTCCATTCGTTATTAAGATGAAGGATTTACGATAGGGGTTAAGAATTAACCAAATAAAGTGCTGAAACTATTAACCTCCTGCAATTGATTAATTATGATTAATTAATAAAACATTCCTTAGATTAAAAACATTGATACAATTTCCTCTCTTTTATAATTTCTTGTAATTTTGAGTACTATAAAATAGAGCAACAAATATGGAAGATAAAAAACTTGTTGGATTTGACGCGGTTTATAATCATAGCCGGCCAACATGGATAGGACTTTGGGACAGGGTTCAACTTGGAAATTCTCAAAATCTCATATGGTATGAGTCATACCATATCGTAGTGATATAAAAAGAGGAAAAAAATAATGTTACCAATTTTGGTAACGTTGCTTGGGACCGCGTCTGAAGCCTGTATGGCCTGAGATTGGTCTTTTAACGCGCTCAGCCGATCACCGAAAGGCTAATCGAACAAAAAAGAAGAAGAACGCATTTCCGCCTAATAATTTTTTCCACTTTTTATATCAGGACGATATGATATCGTTATTACGTTTTACTCTTCACCTGGCCGAGAATATAGTCATTATAATGATGTTCGAAATTTAAGCCCGGGTAGTGAGTGTGCCGCGAGTAAAACTGATAATATCGATAAAATGTACACTACCTACGCCTATATGTTACCACCATTAAATCGCAAAAGCTGGTAAGATAATGAAATTTTTGAGAACATAATGAGAACTTGGTTTAATAATTGGAAATCAAAGCTCATTCAATCCCAAAAAGTTGTAACATGACGGAATTTTAGTAACATAACGGGTGATAACATAACGGCGCAAGTGGTGTAAGTTTGTGTGAATTAAGCGAAAGGGTTTTTTACGACTCGAGAGGCCATACTATTTTTCGGCTCGTCAGGCTAGGTGTGTAGTAATCCTTATCGTCCTTATCGTCCATATAATAATATATGTCCAACCTTTAATAAGATGCCAGGTACTGTGTTTGCAGTTACGAGTATGCTCATGATATATACAAATACGCTTCAAAAAATTCTAGTTGCTATACCAGGTAAATTGAATTAATGACAACAGAAGGAAAACGGAAATATTTTTTTTTGACATATCTTGCTATACTTCTATTTTTGCGCGCTTCTTTTAAGTTATTACTTAAAACTGGTAATAGTTTTGGGCGTTCGGGAAAATTTGGAGCGTTGACCAACTTTTCAAACACTGCCGTTAAACAAGGCAACTCCAATACACTTTTTAATACTGAGTATAATGTCAAGGTCAATTTGTTTTAAATTTTTGGAGGCCACCGCTAATTTTGTTCTCTTTAAAAAATGCGAATAGTAGAATTTATCGTTAGATTATGCCAAATGTTCTGACGAAGCGTTGTTTTCAACCCTGACAGAAGCATGCGACAAGAACTGTTCATCATATGTGAGTTTTGTTTTACTAAGATTTACGTTTATTTGCTGAATAAAAAATAAATAAATATATGACAGAGCCGGGAAACTAAAATTGTTGGTGAGTAGGCTGTCCCGTCAAACTTGTATTTTTGAGCCATTTTTATGAGCGCTCCGAATCCGTCAAAAAAAATTTCCCGTGATCTCCTAGATTGAACTTATCTATGTGTGAAATTCTGGCTGGACATATTGCTTGGTGGTCCAATGGTGAGTGACAGCAAATATTTCACTCCCAAGGGGAGGAATGTCCAAATTTGGACAAAACGCCTTAAATGATTGTAAACCGAGCTTAATCGAAAGTCTCTGAAACACCGGTCTAGTCAAATTTCAAGAAAAATATTATAAAACATGAAAAAGGAGTACACGTTCTCCGTCCCTCACGTATCTCGCACGCATTTTTTGCGCGCGATATTTTGAGCCCAAAAATGTGCGCGAGATTTCTTCATGACCTCGCGCGCAATTTTGGCAAACAATTCCTTATTTTATTAGCAATTTTCCCTACATAATTTGATAAAAATGCGCGCGACGTACGTTCTGGACGGAAAATGTCGCGCGCAAAAATGCGCGCGAGATATGTGTCCACCATAAAAAGGAACTGATGTTGTGTTTCGCTTAACATGGTCACAAGGGAGTTTTATCCACATTTCGACATTTCTCCCCTAATATTATTTGCCGCTTTGGGCCCTTGTGAGTTAGGTTTCAACTATTTTTAGAACTACGAGTTTGAAGATTTGTGGACAACAGAAACCATAATTACGAAGTTTGATTTTGCATGCAATGATACCCAAAAGGTTCAAGATTATAATTCTATTTCGTTTCTCGGACTATTCTTCAGTTGCTTTTTTGGTGGAATATTAGCAGAACGGTTTGGACGGAAGCCCGTTATAGTTCTATGCTCTGTTTCAACGGCCCTCATATCTCTATGTATCGCATTTTTCAACGATTATTATTATGCTTTTCCCGTTGGCCGATTTGTCATAATGCTCTTTGCTTCTATTTGTGGCATCGGGTAAAAAATATTCGTATACTGATACTACACTAAAAAGTGTAACATAACGGCGCAGTGCGTAGGCGATTAGTTAGGAAACGCCAAAAAATTAAAAATTGTAACATAACGGGACGAACGGGGAAAATATTGCGCAATACCTGTTTTTTTTTGTACAAATTGTAACATAAGTTATGTTACATAACGGGAGAAACGGCGAAAATATTGCGTAAAACCTGTTGTTTTGTAACATAACGGAAACTACTGATTACGTAACTCAAAAGTATTACGAAATACGCATTTTTTTGTACAAATTGTAACACAACGGCGCGCCGTAGTGCGTAGGCAAAAACGCCAAAACAATTTTTGCTAAAAAATTGTAACATAACGGGGTGAAACATAACGGTGCACTTGATGTATCT
>SCLG01000019.1:266408-294864 GCA_004367875.1 Oikopleura albicans
GCATGGTTTTTGGCCAAACGAAAAAACCTTGGGCAAAAATGGACAAAAATTTTAAAATTTATTTTTTCAAGCTGAAAAAAACTGTATTAACAGTTTTTTTTCGAAAAAATGACCTGTCCAATTCTTAGTTTTTTTTTAAACTTAATGTACTTAGATTAAAATAAATAATTAAATTTACTCGCCCACTTACAAGAAGCCCACCTTGTAAATAAGTTAACAATTTTTTTGTCTATTTTCCAGCACTTGCGCCTACGCATTACTCAACTAAGTTTACAATCTTCAAGTAAGTTAACAGCTTTTTCACTTAAATTTTGTTAACTTACTTAGATAGGTGGTGTACACTGTACATAGTTTGAACCCTGTCTTTTCCGTTGGGTTAGATATGTCTGTCTGACCGTCATAATGTAGGCCAGACAATTTGTCTGACGGACTGGAAAAGTTGGGACTGTCTGAGCGGCATGCGTCAATATTCTGACTATGATGAGTCACTTTCTTCGAAGCAGCTTTGGCCGGCTTCTTTTTTGCAATCTCAATTTTTCTCTTGACTTTCTCAAGTGTACTCGGCGATAGGCCATCACTTCCACCAGATATATTATAATCAACTGTTTTTGCTAGGGTTTGTTTAAACTCTTCACTCTTTTTAAACTCTTCCAGTTGTTCAAAAAATGAAAAACTTTCCAGGCTAGTTCGAGGTAGCCTCGCCATTTATTTCATTCCTTGAAAGCTAAAGCTTGTTTTGGTAAACTTCAAAAAAAAAATAATAACTAGTCTCAAATTCCCAAAATAGATTACTGATATTTATTATGCTACCCGAGCGAAAAAAAAACTTTTGGATTTTGAGAAGCAGCCATTTGCATATTGAAAAATCAATGGAGCGTGGTGTATAAAATGCTTAAACAAGTTAATATACGAACCAGTTTTTTGGCACGTTTCCCCATATGAGACCTCATAATGAGTCCCGGTTTTGGACATTTCAGGTTGTTGGATGAACAACAATTTTTCAAAAAAATAGGTAGATCCTGCTTAGTTTTTCTCGCTTTGTGAGATGCCAAAACTTTTATATTTTGTGGGTCTTTTGATTATAAATTCCGCGTGCAACTTACATACACCACTTGCGCAGTTAAGTTGCATAAATGTATTATTTGGTCTTGTTTTCATAAAATTTCATTATTTTATTGCAAAATTCCATGATAACTATTTCTATGTGGTCGCCTACGCAATTTATTCCCCTACGCAATTTATTCCCCTACGCAATTTATTCCCCTGCCAGCGCAGTGAACTCCCAGAGGTCAATGTGATCAGATCTGATCACATCGCCTTATTTTCTGTAAAATTTCGATGATTGTTGGTCCAGATCAAAATGATTTATAGACGGGTCAAATAAAATTTCAAGACGCAACTTTTTCGTAAAAAATGGAAGAAAAATTTGACTACTTTCTTGGTTAAAAAATGTCCTTTTCACACCGATGTAACATCCGTTAGAGTTCAGGCTGTCCAAAGCGAAAGGCTGTCCAAACCGAATTTCAACTTCTTTGCCGTTTTCGTTGACATACTCCGTTTTTCACAAAAAATGGGTCCTAACCTATTTTTGGGGTGAAGATTCACATTTTGAAGTCTATTTGTGTACGGCTGCACTCTAACCGAAAGTTAGCCAAAACTACCGGTTTTCGAGCCGGTGTTAACTGAAATTTTCGGTTTTCACTAATTCTTAGGGTAATTGAGGCTAAGGATTCTGAATCTGAAGCTAATAATTTAAAATGACCGACAATTGTCCGGTAATTTTCGGTTTGGACAGCCTACCGATGTTTTATAAATCTTCTTATCACCTTTTGGAGGTTTCAGACAGTTTTTTTTTATACACGAGCGAAAATCACGAGCGTAATCATAAGCGAAATTCTCATGTTTAACTACACTATATTTTATAGGACAATTTTCATGGAACTGATTAGATTAAATGACATAAAATCATGTATGTACATATAGTATTTTAAAGGGACCAATCATGTCTTTTTTGGATGAAGACCAGTTTGGATGACGAGAAAAAATCCATGTCTGTTTTGGCCTGTACAGGGGGGTAAGTGTCAGAGCACGCCAAGTCCCGTCACGTTTAGGGCCAAATCTGTCATTGGGAGGTTGATCTTGATGGATGTACTCAGATACTGGTAATCATCGGATTTATCACAGTGATGTTGGTGAGCTTCCGTTAATAATCACAAGAATATACTCTTGTACCCCTTCGCTACGCCCTTTAACGAGCTTTGTGATTTTCGACCAGCTTTTATCTCTTACGGAGCATTCCGTCTTTTTGAGTCTATAACCTTGTCGGTTCTCACAAATTGTTCTCACGATTATCGTCTTTTTTTAAAGACAAATAATCAGTTTTTTGGTTGAAAGGTTCAATCTGGCTTAATTTAGTTAAAATGGCTGGTACTCATCGATTAAAGCAAAATAATTATCGGTCACTTGATGTTTAAAATATCCGATAACACACAGAAACGAAGCATATTTTGTAAATCAAAAAAATCACATTTATACTAAAATACATAAAATGTTTTTATCGAGTAACCAACGCGGCTGATCTTAAGTTCGAACAAATTTCTTAACTATGTGTTCAGGAAACATTTATAAATATGTGTGCAAAGGTTAAAACCACTTGAGTGCTAATTACACATTCAAAAAGACATGCGAGTTTCATAACTTACGCAAAAATAAACCCCTGTCATGATCATGCCCAATCAATTTCAATTATTCCAGGTAATTCAACAAAGAAAATGTACAGTTTGAATCCAAAAATCCAATTTTAAAAAGTTGTCTGACAAACCAAATGGGGACATAGAAAAAATTACACCAAAATGAGGCTGTTGCAAATACTTCCTGTTATGTGTGATGTGATGTAATTGAGAAATAATTGTCTTACCTAATGTGCTCCATATTTTTTCTGGACATGGTCGATTAGCCATAATAATCGATTACTATGACAGACGATAAAAATTTTTAATTGAACAGGCCAGTTCAATGGTATTTATTGGTTTGGTTTGAATTTGAAATAGGTAAACTATAAATTATAGTCTATAACATCGATTAAGGCTGAATTTGGGTCGCAATTGGCAAAATAAAAAAAAGAGGCGACCTTGGAAGAGGTAGACATATTTTTCAATACGTGAACATTTAATTTGGTTCACCTCTAACCAATCACGTCAATGTAAAATGAGATGACCTCTTCCATGGCGGCCTCTTTTTTTTTTATTTCGCCAATTGCGACCCAAATTCAGCCTTAATCGATGTTAATATCACTTACATTTGTGTACAAATTTACATTAAGTACATGAAGTCCAATCACCAGGGCGTCAAATACCTATTTATTTTTATACTCGCTTAGTGAATAATGGTAATTTTTTGTCTAAGGAAATGTCCGGTCAACGGGCAATCCACATATGGTTACCGGTTTTAATACTATACCCCCAATCATCAGCACAATTGTCACTCAGATTAAGGCGACTACGGAGAATTGAAATCTGATATTTATTGTGTTTTATAATGTCCGGTTTAACCGTAAATGGACATCCAGTTACTGGTTTTAATACTTTGGTGCTTCCGGTTGTTTGCAAAATTGTCCCCAAGACTACAGTCCCGGCTTTCAAATTGTGCACCCTCAAATTGTGCACGACTGCCAATTTGTGCACGTTTTTCGTAAACGCAAATTGCACAATTTGAAGGTCGGGACTGTAACTGAACTAAGGTGAATTCAGCCTGACATTTATTTATACAACTTTCGGTTACCCAAAAATACATAAAAGGCTACCCATATTCGAAGCTGCCGTCATCGAGTTCGTTTAGGTAAACTTTTTCCGATAACAGGACGTACAAAAATATTAAAACTGGTAACCGGATATGTATTTCGGGTTAATGGGACGTTGTATATAAAAATGGACCCCAAAATTGAGTTCGCCGTAATCCAATTCTATGTTATTCATAATTTTGCAAATTATAACTTATTATTAACTCTCCGCGGGAAGGAGTTTTTGGGAACCCGTAGGGGGAAAATGTGTGTAAATAAATACGCACTGAAAAATTCACAATAATTCGGAATAATTCAAAAAAACTGGTAAAGTCAAGTTGTAGAGCTCGTCAAACTACGTCGATCTGACTATTCAGAAATTGATTTGGGCCACCAGGGCCCTCTAGAGAGCTGTTTGAAATCTCCAACCTTTGCAAAAAACACCGCCAATCGAATTTTATCGAAAAGTTGAGGGAGGTCAGCAATACCCGTTTTGCTCTACGGGGCCTCCATATGCCTTAAATCGACGAAAAAACAAGTTGCGTGTCTATATACACGCACTTCTCCCTGGGAGTTAATAATGCATAATAAAGTATTAAAACCGGAAATATGATGTCCGATTCCGATTAACCGGAAATTAATCTTTACAAAAAAAAATCGCCATCAGCAATGAGTATATCTCTAATCAATTATGAGGGAAATAAATGACAACATTGCCATATGACCCATATGATGTGTACCATATATATGGTACGACATTGTCGGGAGCGCAGGTGTAAATCTTAAACCATTATGACTCATATTATTTTCGCCCATCTGATGTGGCTAATCAAAAATTCCTCCGACGTATCGTATTCCGGTGAGCATAATATTTTACCGGTAGTTTGGCACAAGGTCCGAATTATCCGAAACCCGAATTATAAAATTCATGACGTGTTTCGTTCAAGTCGACATTTTTTTCTGTGGGCCCATGGTCCACCCCATACATATGGGCTACGAGCCGTTTTTCATAAAAAATTGAATTGTTTGTTTTTCCTACTTTTTTTCTATATACAGTGAAGTTTTAGAGCGCGATTAACGGTCTCAGTGTGTAAAACGGGGATCAGAGTGTGGTGGAGCGCCTCCTACCGAAACCTACGAAAAATCGCATCTCGCTTATCCTACACTCTTGAATGTATCCAAATAAAAAAAACTACACACTCACTAAAAAAAATATTTGCAAGTAAAAAAAAGTATATCGAATACATTAAGGTTTAATAAAAAAAAGTTGCGAAAAAAAACGTGTTTGAGAAAAAAAAACGCGCCCGGAACGTTGTAGTTCGCGGTCTTTAAAAAAACAGAGAACATCACAAATACATAAAACCCACTGAGAGATATATTTATCACTCAATGTGAGAAAAAACGAGGATGAAAGAGATTATTTGAAAGAAAAAGACGACAAAACTACAAAAAAAAAACGTGCTTTTACGTAATTAGAGAATAGAGAAAAAAAATATTTGATGGCGTTCTACAATTGATGAAAAGATGCGAAAATATTACTTACAAACCGCCCTAGGTAGGAACAAGTATGCATATGAATATATGATAATGACGGAACGATTTGAGCCAGAATACAGTTAATTCGTCAATTAAGACACCCTTTTGGGGGTTAAACTCGGGTTCTTTTGCGCGGTTGAGTCATTTTAACCACATTTTTAGTAGTGCTTTATCACATCTGTTTTTACTCGCTACAAAAATTACTATGAGTGAAGTGAACATGAAATTCTTGTATACAGTATAGTTAGGGTGTCCGCCTTGGATACAAGGTACACGAAATAGTGGTCTAAGCGACTTGATTTTTTTTTGAGAAATGATAAAATATACGCGATAATATTTATGTAGAAAAAAATTAGACCCATCCAAGCCTTTTATCAGGCTTTTTTTATTTTTTTATAAAATTTTAGTGAGGGTACTGGATCTAATATAGGAGAGCCAAAAAACTAGAATCTTGACGGTTTTTGAGGTTAAATTTATAACCGCTACAATTTGGAGACTTCTTAATGTTAGCAATGGCTCCGCAATGGTCGATTACCCTTAAAAATTATCTTAATCGGTAAATCAAAGTCACTTGAAAATCGGATGAAAAAGTATACCTTTACAGTTTTAGTTTTTTTTTTTTGCTGGATGGATTTAATATAATTTTTTTTAACCGATAGAGCAACCGTTTAGCAAAATTTGGCGAATTATTGAAATGATGTCATTTCTTTCAGTTATGACATGCTTATCTGAAATTCTTTTAGAATTTAACCCGTTGCGTTTTTTTCTGTGAGCACAGTGAGTATACAGTCCCTACCTTCCAGTTGTGCATTTTGCGTTTCCGAAAAATGTGTATAACTAGGCACTCGTACATAACTAGAGAGTGCAAAACTGGAAGGTCGGGATGAATTTATTATGTCAATTGTTTATTAACCGTGTAAATTGTCTGCATTTTCGGTTTCTACGAATTCCAATTGTGCCGTCATTGAGGGTTTTCTTCCAAAACGTCGTTCTGAGGTCTAGATTTGGCTTTAGTAATTATGATTGCAATAAAAGGGTTTCTTCCCAAAAAACGAAAAACTTACGAGTTAAACTAAATCTTTCATAACAATGATACCAAATCAAATTTCGACAAGATTCTGAATATAAATATTCATTTTTGGTTAAAAATTCTGTAAACTGCACAGTGTGAAGGAGATTCGTCAACGAGATGGGATACTATTGATGGGTATCAAAATGTGTAGGTTAGATCATGCATCTTAACTCTCAGGGGAAGGAGTTTTTTTAAACACGCACTTAAAAAATTCACAATAAATCGCAATAGTTCAAAAAAACTGGTAAGGCCAAGTTGTAGAGCTCGTCAAACTACGTCCATCTGATTATTAGGAAATTGATTTGGGACACCAGGGCCCCCTAGACAGCTGTTTGAAATCTTCAACCTACGCAAAAAATAACACCGTCAATCGAATTGCCTCGAAAAGTTGAGGGGGGGTTACCAATACCCGGTTTGCTCTACGGGGCCTCCATATGCCTTAAATCGACGAAAAAGCACGTTGCGTGTCTATTTACACGCATTTCCCCCTGGGAGTAAATACTGTTATAACATGTTATGTAACAACCTCCTCCATTCACTTTATTTATATTCTCTCTATATTCAGAATCACGTCGAAACTTGATTTCCTTCTTATGTAGTATTCCGTGCATCTCATCAATTACAATCAATAATGAACCGTAATTTTCAAAGCAAGTTAAACAGACGGTTTTACACTATAATTTTGTGTACAATTATTATTTTTTTCCACCGGGACACATGCCAAACGCTGCTTTCATCACTATTTTTTTTTTGTTAGTTTTTTAGATAAATGGATTTGTTCTGCTTTGGTAAAGCAGGCGTTGTTCAGTTTAAAATGTCGTTTGACCCAAAAGTGGCAGCCTAATCCTTTATCTAAGATTTTTTGTTATTAAATATTTGAATAAGTCATAAATTTTAACATTGCACGGTGTACTTTATTTTTCAGATTATAAGCCTATAATGCACCGGTTATTATATTAATTAATCATAGTTAAATACAATTTATTGTTTATAATGCGATGGCNCGTAATTGACAGACAACTGCCCCCATTGAACTGTTAACAAATTGGTTTATGTTATTGAATTGTTAACTTATATCTACGGGGATACAACATTGATACAAATTTGTAGATTGCATTGCTGACCGGCCTTTACTTTACTCATATTATAGTTTCAAACACTTGATGTACAGTCCTATCGCCTTTTTCTTTACAGCCTTTTTCTTGACAAAAACCCCGTTTCTTGACAAACTTTAGGCCCTATGACTCATATGGTCGGTGGCCTTTTTCTTGACAAATTCCCATATCTTGACAATTTTCTTTAAATCCAAATGTAATTTGTTAAAATTTTATAAACCAGTTTTCACCAAAATATATTTTACTAGTTTTATATTTGACTGTTTCATATTTTAATACATTTAAATACATTTTTCAGGAGAAATGTTCCTCAAAACTGTATTTTCACCGTTCACATAGGCGGTTGAACAGTCGGTGTCCCAAATCTTGACACATTGCCCTTTTCTTGACAAAAATCCCGTTTCTTGACAGATTTTAGGCCCTATGAGTCATGCGAAAGTGTCAAGAAAAAGGCGATAGGACTGTACTATAAATTATAGCCTATAATCGTTATAATCGGTCAAACTTGCAATTAAAGTCTTGCTTTTTAGCGTGATATGCTAAAATGTAAAAAATAGTTCCCTTTTTTCGGAAAAAAAATAGGAAACAGATTTTTTTTTTCGCGAGTTATAAAATTTCCCTTTTTATTTTACATTGACTAAAAAAGGTTTTCCTCCTATGTACATAACAAAATCTTAGTAAACGTTAGTATTCGTTTTCATAAGATATTGAATTTTATCGGAACGAAACTAAAAATTAAAATGTGTTTTTAAAATTCATTCAAAAATTTGTTTAAAAAAAAAATTGTAGAAAGTTAAAATATAAAAGCTTTAATAGAGGGTATGTCACAGTCCTATTATAAATTAAATTTGTCTATAGTAAAATTGATAAGATAACTAGGTAGAGTGTTAGCGTATCGCTTTAAATACTCTAACACTAAACGAATATGTTTAAGCGAATTTTTCTCCGGCGTATTTAATCTTACAGTAAGGTTCTTACAGTGTAAGATGGCGCAAAGATGACCAAAATAAGCATATTGATTGAATCCCAAATCCACACTTAAAAAATGGGCGAGTTATTGTTATTTTTTGTAGCAAAATTTGATAATCAAAATGGATTTTCGTGTTGGGCTAGACAGGATAAACTTATTTAAGTTGCCCGAAACAGATGTTCTTGTATCGCCTTTTTGTGCGAAAAACTTTTCGCACATTCTAAACTTGGCCATACGAAAAGTATATTTTCAAAACATTTTCCGAATTTAAGAGAATCTTAATCGCTATTTGGCCCAAACTTTTTGTCTCAAAGAACCTTGCATAGTTTTCCAATCCGCCAAATTATATGCTACCCCCTGCGGGTTTATCCGGCCCTTTTCCAACTTTTCCGTGCTATTCCGCCTACGCTCTAAGCGTTTATTCGGCCTCTACACGTTTAAACGACCAGTTTTGAATGGAAAAAGTGGTCGGATAAACGCGCAGAAGTGTATAAAAGGTTTTTGAACCTTTTGTACTACGAATGGATATTTTCGAAAACGCGTTCAGTTTACAATTAGTCAATTTTCTCTTATTAATTTAATCATTAGATTATCGTGTTGACTCCCAATGTAAAAGAACGCGTTTAGTACTACATACAATGTACTTATCTAGCTTGCTACTGACAATACGTTTTCGGCGATAAGCTATCAACATTTTCTATCATTATTTGCTACTTTTGTACTACTTTGGTATTATATTTTTAACCTGCAAATATACCAATATTTTCTATATAGATAATCAGAAAGTTAACTTGGTTCGTAACGGTGCAATTGAAGCTTTATTCAATAGAATGATAGTCAAAACAAACATAGAAACAGCAATTGTGTAGCCGTGTGAAAACAAATTAAAAAATAAATTTTCTTTATTCACAAATGATTAATAACTATCATGATTAATAACACAAAAGAATTGTCCAATCAGCCTGAGTTAGAAAAGAATGTTTCGAGTAGATGTATTTAATAAAATTAACCGTATGGGGCATTTGGTTAACTTTCTGGTTAGCCATCAAGTGAAAACTTGGGAAAATTAGCGCGGTATACCTACATATTTTTTGGACAATTTTTTGGACATTTTTTTTTGTATATTTTTTTGGACCTTCATATTTTTGGACATTTTTTTGGACATATTTTTTGGATATTTTTTTGGACCTACATATTTTTTGGACATTTCTTAAAAACAGTGAGTAACCGAATACACTCGCTTAACGGTGGCTATCGGTTAAAAGCCTCTTGACCGTCTGTAAACTTTGTTTTTGGGTATACAAAGCGGTCATAAAGCAAAAATCTGAAAATAGTTCAAAAAAAAAGGATCGTAAATTAATTTTTTTACATCCCAGCTCTGATTTTCTTAATTCAGCGTCTCACGAGATTCTCGTAGCCTTCGCCGTTGGAGTTTAAGACTTGTTAAACGACGGCATAAAACTTTTTTTTTGTTTTTTTGGTGAAATCAATAGTCTTTTTGAAAGTGATCTTCTGTCACAGTTGTTAATTAACAGCGTTTATTTTTGTGAGTTTGACGCATCAAATACGGCGATCGTGGCCTTAATTTTTTGACGCAAAATCCTGGTGTGTCAAAGCTATTCAGACGTTGACCTTTGGAGAACTGAAATTAGAAGAAGTGTGATAGATGTTTATCGCGTCGTATACTTTTTTATTAAATTAACAAACGGATATAGGTTAAAATGTTACTTTGATAAATTTATTGAGTGGTTAAGGCATTCTGGCTATTCTCCATACAGTCCGGTACTGTGGTAAAAAAAAATCGTTATATTTGGCACCAGTACATTTTGAAGTCGGACAAGTCATTGGGCAGACAGAAACCGATTAAAAATATAAGTAAAACAGGAAAAAATGGTTATAATTACCTCAATTTGACAAAAAGTACTGACAAACTTTAACTACTTCGCGGGGCTGAGTAAGCGCGTGTAACCATTCCCATGACAGAGCAGCCCCGCGAAGCGGCGCTGAGTATGCACGTGTAACTATTCCCATGACAAAGCAGCCCCGCGAAGTGGGGTTGAGTACGCGCGTGTAACCATTCCCATGACAGAGTACTTTGACAAAAAGTACTGACAGAGTTTATCGACAAAATTAATTAAAATCAATCTTTTAATTTACAATTACCGTCCCGGCCTTCAATTGTGCAATTTGCGTTTCCGTAAAACCTGCACAATTAGGAAGTCGTGCACAATTTGGGGTCATGCATAATTTGATAAAATTGTCAGTGTCGAGTTAAAGCCCTTCATTTATCGTTTCGAACGAAAAAAAAATAACAAATTGAGTCAAAATATTTTGTCTGACAAACCAATAAAACTTTTGCTAGTCTCTTAATTTTTTTTTGAAAAACTGTACAATTTGGCAGTCGTGCACAATCTGAGGGTGAAAATTTGAAAGCCGGGACTGTAAGTTCAATTATCAAGGTGATATAATTAGATTTGGTATACTAAAAAGTTCGTAAAAAAGTCAAATTTATAGATTTTTCCGTTCATAAGTTGATTTGATCTTAGAAACCTTAGAGGGTCTTATAAAAAGGAAAACTTATACACCTTTTTTTTATATTACGAAAACCTTCAAAAGTAATATAAAATAAACCTTTTTCCACAAATTTTCGTTTTTTTACCAAGTAACTTACAAAGTTCTCACTTTTTTGGTTAATTTATCGGGCTTTTATCATTTTTTGAGATTTTAAATTTGTAAAAGTCCAATGAAATCGTGTAGACATTTTTGATACAGTTTTATTTTATCTAAGGTTTAACAAAATATGCACCATTTTTTTGAAATATTTCTTTCAATTTTCGTCTAAAATACGAAAATTGAGTGAGGAAAATCTTTTGGCAAAATTTTCACGTTTATTATGTTTTAGGTATACTGGCAATATTTCACGCAGCTTTGGGTTCGCAAGACGACTCGCTGATTTCTAATTCTGATTCTTCATCGCTAATATCCAGCTCTTCCGCTTTTACTCTCGTGAATGATAATCAACATATTATATTCTATCCACCATCTAACTTATTACATGAAAAAGAACTCGATATTGGAATTCATTTCTTGACGAGTGGCGAAGTTATGGTGTCATAAATAGGGCGGTCAGTAGGCTTCGATATAATTCAGAAAAACATAAGTTGGCTTGTCTAACTCAAAATCTAAATCAAAGTGAGTTGTCTGAGAACTGAGCTCGACTGCGCTGGGCTGCCCTGTTGATATCGAAAAATTTAATGAGCTGTGCTCGGCTGCGCTGTCGAGGTTCAAAATTTTGATGAACTGTGCTCGCCTCGGCTGCCCAGTTCACGAACTGCCCAGGGCAGTTCACTTGAACTGGGAAGGCCAGCTGGCTGTTGCCGACCCCTGTCTTGAGCTAGCCTTTAACGTCAAAAATGAGGTGGTTTGTGCTCGCCAGTCTAACCCAAAAATAAGCATGAGCTGGCCTGTCGAACTGCCCAGTAAATTATCAAGCTGCCAAGGCTAACCAGCTGTTTCCCAGGCCTGAACTTCACCGTATATAATAACTATTACACCACATTATCAGTTTCAACTTTATTTACAAACAACAAAATTGAAAAATAACTGTGCTGTGCGTATGAAATTTAGGGCTGAAAAACAGCTAGCTAGCATAGGCAGCTCGATAATTTACTGGGCAGCTAGCCAGGCCAACTCATGTTTATTTTTGAGCTCGACGCATATGATATACGCTTTTTCATTAGAGAGAAAAAAATAAGCCATGACCACCAAATTTTTTCAAAAAAAACTGTTTTGGCCAAAATGTTCGTCTTGAAAAGTTAGCTTTTAAGATTTTTGAAAAATCAAGGTCAAGTTCAACGAGTCACGTGATAAATTTGATTAAAGGCCTTCAAATAGGCAATTGTTATGTAGNCTTGCAGGTTTACCCACTTCCTTACTTCTCTTTCAAAAACACATTATTCTAGAACGTCTGGAGTTTCGGATTTGTTTATTACTTTTCAACATTCTGTCAGTATTAGTATATCATACCCTGAAGATGGCGAAAGCCGAAAATTTGGTACTCAAATAAAATACAAATTAGGAAGTTGTGCAAAATTTGGGAGTCGTGCATAATTTGATAAAATTGTCAGTGTCGAGTTAAATCCCTTCATTTATCGTTTCGAACGAAAAAAAAAAACAAATATAAAATAAACCTTTTTCCACAAATTGTCGGTTTTTTACCAAGTTACTTACAAAGTTCTCACTTTTTGGATTAATTTATCGGGATTTTATCATTTTTTGAGATTTTAAATTTGTAAAAGACCAATGAAATTGTGAAGACATTTTTGATAAAGTTTTATTTTATCTAAGGTTTAACAAAAATATGCACCATTTTAAAAATATTTTTTCAATTTTCGTATTTTAGATCTTTTGACAAAATTTTCACGTTTATCATGTTTTAGGTATACTGGCAATATTTCACGCAGCTTTGGGTTCGCAAGACGACTCGCTAATTTCTAATTCTGATTCTTCATCGCTAATATCCAGCTCTTCCGCTTTTACTCTCGTGAATGATAATCAACATATTATATTCTATCCACCATCTAACTTATTACATGAAAAAGAACTCGATATTGGAATTCATTTCTTGACGAGTGGCGAAGTTATGGTGTCATAAATAGGGCGGTCAGCAGGCTTCGATATAATTCAGAAAAACATAAGCTGGATTGTCGAACTCAAAATCAAAGTGAGTTGTCTTGAGCTAGCCTTTAACGCCAAAAATGAGGTGGCTTGTGCTCGCCAGTCGAACCCAAAAATAAGCATAAGCTGGCCTGTCGAACTGCCCAGTAAATCATCAAGCTGCCTAGGCTAACCAGCTGTTTCCCAGGCCTGAACTTCACCGTATATAATAACTATTACACCACATTATCAGTTATCTTTCAACATTATTTTCAAACAAAAAAATTGAAAAATAACTGTGCTGTGCGTTCGAAATTTGGGGCTGGGAAACAACTAGCTAGCATAGGCAGCTCGATAATTTACTGGGAAGCTCGCCAGGCCAACTCATGTTTATTTTTAAGCTCGACGCATATGATATACGCTTTTTCATTAGCGTGTAGTGCATTTTATTGATGTACATTTAAAAAAACAATTTGCTCTAATTTAAAGGGTATAACGGCCTTTTAATGTCGATTGAACACAACGTATTAAAAACGGTTTTCCAAGGTTGGAGTTTGTTCAAACTCCTCACTATCACTAAACCGTGTTCAAGTGGCACTTTTTCAAATTAGCCATTATCGAAAGTGAATCGGAGTCGATATGGAATTCATACCGATTCGACTTACTATTATAATCTTTGAAACGCTCATATGACATCATACATAAAGCACAAGGCGAATTGTTAAACATAGCGTCTCGGCAACGCGAACTGGAATGGGAAATAACGGTAAAATATGGCGAAAATGTGACAATTAATTTCTATGCCCACTCGAATTTGGATGGCCATTCGTTGTCTGATGTACTTTACATTCCAGTGCCCATAGCTAAGGTTCCTCAACACTATTTCTCTAAANAAAAAAAAATGTCATAAAAAATTCTAACAAAAATTTTATAGAAAACTGTAACACAAATTCGATAAGAAATAATACAGTCAGGGGTCTCTAGATGAGCGTTTTTAAAGATAATTTGTTAAAACACGTGTTTCGAAAATGCAACTCTATATACACCTTACAGTAACCTAAACTTTCATAAGATATGATTAAAACTTCTGAAAGAAACTTTTCCGAAAATTTTTCAACAACTTAAAAATAAGGTTTACCGCAACTAAATTAGTTAACTAGTAAATTAAGTTAGACGAACCTTACCCATAGCAAAATTTACTTGGTATACCATTCGACTAGAAATCAAAGGCCAATCACTTTATTGCTACCTCGAATCCGATATGGACAGTACACGAATTGAAACAACCGAGCTTGAGATATTTGATTATGTCGACCACTTGCAAGAACCGGACCGTATTGAAATTGGCCAAAATCTCATTGGGTGCATTTCGAATATATCATATGTTGGGAACACACTAAATCCAACTGACAACTCAACTCGTATTCTAATAAAGAAAACAAACGACATCAAAGGAAAGTGATAAAACATAGAAAAGTTTGATAAAGTAATATTATGTATTGATATTAAGACCAAGGTTGCAAGATAATTGCGCACCCTATGTCGAGGTAAAATTATTGGTCATCATATTAAAGCTTCCAATTTGGTGTAAATTTTACCAACCATAGTATGTACTACTAATAACATGTACCGGTTAAGTTTCATGAAAATCGGCCGAGTGTTTCTAGATTTAGAACTTGGCCTTACCAGTTTTTTTTCGAAAAATTTTCGATTTGCCCACTTCTACCATATCTACCATTGGTAGATTTTTTTCGATTGATTTGTCAGATTTGTCTCTTACTTGTATCGCCCGCTATCCCAATACAGAAATTTACAAATAATCTAGAAACGCTCGGCCGATTTTCATGAAACCCAACCGGTAATCGGTCACATTTTAAAGTAACAATGGAATTACTTGCTAATAACTCTCTAGAATGCTTTTGTGTTTCGCTATCAATCAAATGTAAATTTGAACAACAATTTTGGACAAAAAAAGTGAAGTTTTTTAAAACATTTTTTTTTGTATTTTTATCAGTACAACAGATGGATGTTTGTTTACTGACGTGTGTCTGAAGCGTACAACCGGAATTGACAATGAGCAAAAGTTTGATCCCGTATGTGAACATAACGGCGTTTGCGACCGACTCATTGGAGGTAATCGAACATGCGATTGTCAGTCCCCGTTCATTGGTTACAGGTAGGCTGTCCAAAGTGAAAATCGACAACCACGCTAGAAAAAATGTATTATTTCGTCTTTTTTTCGGCTACGCGTTACGCAGGTATTCTCCCCTTTTTTACATATTTTCGAAAAGATAGGGTAAGAAATTGAAACACAATAAAATATCAATAGCGCATAAACGTTTCTTTTTTTTTGTTTCAAATTTTTAATCTACTGGTAAAACTGACTCATATTTGCGTTAAAAAAATCATATGGTTTGGTATGGTTGTTTTTTTTTCAAACCTAAGGAATTGTAAATTTGTAGAAAAAAAAAGAAAAAAAGAAGACTTTTCGCTCGGATATATGATTGGTCCAAGCGCGTTTCCGGCGACCATAATACCAAACGACAAATATATATTTTTTCGGTTTTCAGTTGGGACACCCTAGTTGAAGTTGTGAAGATGAGCTTACGCCTGTATCGTTTCACCCCGAGTTATTATCCTGGATTATTCACCAAGTCTCTATCGTCGATGCTCATGTAAGTGAACCGTGTACTTTTTTTTCAAGTGGGCAACGCGATACGCAGTGAACATTAGTCAAATCCGACATACTGCATTTTGCCGCATATTTATCGCACTAAAAATAAATGTGAATTTGCTTAACTTGAACAACATATTAGCTTTATTAATTTCTTAAGCAACTTTGTAATTTTTCAATATTTTCTTTAAATTTCTTTGAATGTTTTATTTTTCTAGGACAAACTTGAATTCAAATTAGCTAGTATACTAACTAAGTCATCCATACTTTTAAGGTTTTTGGGTAGAATCTCAAATAAATAATAGTTGCCTTTTCGTTTGATAATCGCGCAATATGGTCCATTTATATGGGTCACATAATATTCAAGGAAAGAATTATACGGAGAAATAAGGACCCATTTGATATGAAATTAAAAAGTGGATTGTAGAGTAATAAACTAATTTTTTCTCAATTTCTCACAATCTCGAGATAAATCTCATTTAAGACGGAAAAATTGAAAAAAAATTAGATATGTTGATTGTATCGCTAGTAAACGTAATAAAATATAAATTCCAGTAAAGTACATGTTTTTTGTCTAATTTGATTCGTTAACCTTATCATTGCCTTTATTTGTCCGTTATTTATAAGGTAGAATATTGCATTATTTTCAGTAAATGTTAAAACTCCCCAAACTTAACAGGAAATTACATATAGCGAATATTGTTTTGGAATCTGTGAATTGTCAACCAAAATACGAATTGTGACAAAAAAAAAGATGTTGAAACCGCGATCAAATTAGATTTTCGAGATGCAATTATTCAAATTGATTTAGAAAATATCGTTCCATGCGAGGCTGAAAACAAAGGAGGCAAATTCATTTCTGGTGTTTTTGGGCGACATTTCATTACGCGTGGATAAATACTTCCTGGTTCAACTCAATGACGGGCAAATCAATGTGCGTTTAACCCCCAACATCACACTCATATCCCCCGTGCGCATCAACGACGAGGAATGGCATGATATAATGATTGACGTTGACCGCACCAAGTTAACCGCGCGAATTGACGGCCCGGATAACAAAGTCGAACTCCTGTTAGGCTGTCCAAACTGATTTTTTAACACATGCGTGCCCATGTTTAATCTCCTGTTCCGCTCTCGACAGTGCGATATGGCACTGCTGCTGGAGACTAAATAGTCAGGCCGTGTCTAGTTATTCCAATAAATAAATAAAATCACAATGAGGGGATGACTTTAATATAGTTATTTGAATTATCAGACACGGTTAATTTTGCGTATAATAAGAGGTATAAGAGTACAAAATCCAGTAAATAGATATCAATTTACGGTTGATTAAAAATTAAATAACTCGATCTTGAGCTATTAGCAAAATGAGTCAAAACAGTGCCATATCGCACTGTTTGGAGCGCGTGAGTTAATCACTGTGTTTACGAATTTTCAAAATTGAAGTTTATCATACAGTATTAATTAAGTTGGGCGTCTTAGTGTACCGAACTCTAGTCAAAATCGTACATGGCTTGAAAAAATAAACCTATTATTTAATGATTTTGTTTGTAAAATGGTTCAGTGATTTATAGTTCCAAAAAAAAAATGTTGAAATTCAGTTTTGACAGCCAAACTTTTGCTGGACGATCCGGTACTGGTAACGAGCGACTTTGCGTACATTGGAGGACTTCCGGATATAATCACGAACGTGTTGAACGATCAGGCTTAGGGTGGTCATTTAAAAATGTACTGCAAGATTTGTTGATGGGCATAAACCACTGTGCCATATACTAGACCATATTTCAAAACGGCGTTTAGATTAAAGTGTTCGAAATTAGGTCTTTGTGTTAGAAAATGTTTTATTACATCTTCGTGTTAAAAATTACCTAAGAAGAATTCTGCGTCAAAAAAGTTTTTTGTTAAAAATTAATTCACCTAATAATTCGGTCTTTAAAATATTATTGTTAAAAAGTGTTAAAGTTTCCGTGTTAAAGAACGTGTTAAAATTTCCGTGTTAAAAAACGTGTTAAAATTTCCGTGTTAAAAATCGTGTTAAAATTTCCCTGTTAAAAACGTGTAGAAATTTCCGTGTTAAAAAACGTGTTAAAATTTCCGTGTTAAAAAGTGGGTCCCACGTATCGACCCTAAAACAAGACAGGCACAATTTCCACCGGGACGCGCAATCTCTTCGACAACAACTTCCGTGGGCTCTTTCAAGACGTGCGCATTAATCACCGCTTTCTGCTCTTCGAAGAGACGGACCAAGTGAAGCTCGAAAATGACGCTCGTTTTGGCCCCCAAAGTGAGTGGGAAATTCTGTTGCCAAAGGAGCGCAGCAATGTCGTCAATGAGGCGATTGGTAAAAAACACGCCACATGTTCTGAAAAACCGTGTAAAAACAATGGCAGGTGCGTGGCGGCCACAGACGGCTTCCAGTGCGAGGTGAGAGTTTTGACTTGTGCCTTTTTAAATCGCGACAAAAAAGGCGCTAAATAATGATTTATTGTAATTTAAGTGTCCAGTGAGAACAAGTGACCCGCTGTGTTCAACATTAACGGCCTGTGAATCACACCAGTGTCCAGTGATAAATGGATATACAAGATTGAGGTTTTTCAAGATTCCTTTTTGAGCACACTTTCAATGAAAATTACAACATTAGCTGACAAATAAAGTAATTATTTCCATTTTCCACATTTTTTTAATTTGTTACGTAAGTTTATGGTATTACGTAACTCAATTAATAACATGAAAACTTTAGGACACACAATTTTAATTTACGTTTCCACTTTTTTTTAATGAAATACAGTCAAATTCAAATGGGATTTGGCTCTCAAAAAGTTTTATTTCATGTACAAATTGTAATGTGAAATGTTAATCCATTAATTTATAATAAGTAGTGCGTAGGTTGTCCACATAGACCGTCTTTAAAGTACGAACTTCGACGGGCACAAGCCGTTTTGCCTCAAAATTAGTGGTCTGGCCTAATTTTTTGCGTAGAATTCGAATATGATTTATATTTTGACCGGTCGGGCTGGGAATATGGGTTAAGCTGCGCCTTTATTTTTCCAAACCAAATGAAGAAAAAGTCGAAAATGAATGAAAATTTAACAGTGTTTGACATATTCATATTCCGGAAATAGTATTTGAAAGATAACGGAACGAGTATGAAAAATTGAAACTAAACAGGGTGAAACATAACGGCACAGGGGGTGTGTTATGAACCTCTCGAATAGTGAATGTAAAGCACACTTATACGGTTACGATTGCCACCATGCTATCACGATTGGCGGTAAAGAGTGTCCGTACGTTTCAATGGAAATGTATGGACCGGTTCCAAGCGCATCAATTTCAACAATTCAATTTGCAGTACGATCCGTGTCATCCGATGTAACCATATTAATGTGAGATTAAAATTAAAATGAAAAAAAAAAGTTTCAAAATCAATAATCGTCTTTATCGATTTACGTAGGATCAACAATCGCCTCGAGTTTAAAATCGATTCGGATGGATTTATTGTACTCAATTTCAGCGAAGAGCTTAAGGGGGTTAGTTCAGATGAAAGGCGATTACACAAAAAAAATGCTACAGTAAATAACTTTGAAACTAGTACAGTATTAGTTAGTGTACACCGCCTGTGCATTTTTGTTTTCATGCTTTTCTCAAAAATGAAATTTTTCGTCATCTTTTTGGAATATTTCATAATTTATCTATCCAATTTATATTTATCTATCCAATTTTATTTATCCAATTTATCTTCCGGAAACGTAATATTTCAAGTTTTAATGACTAGTCATGACTACGCACTGCGCAGTTATCGTTCATTTTCTCAAAAATGAAATTGAAAGATAACTGCGCAGGTGTTTTAAATAGCAACCTACACTTGAAGAACTAAACTTTTGAAATTTCTGGGAATTTTTCAGTAATTTCTAGAATTGTTTATGAATTTCTTATTATTCCTCGAAAATTTTGTAAATAACAGCCGAGTTTTATGAATATGAACCAGTTAGATTCTCTTTGAATTTCTCAAAAAAATTGAAATTATTTTGGATTCAAAAGACATTACCAAGTCCGCAGGTATCGAAATTTACCCAAAAATCTAGCAATTATGAGCCCTTTATTNGACTTGATTTTTCAGCCAGTAGGATATGAGCTATATCATATGGCCCATCCATAAGATAATAACAAGCAAGCAAGTTTTGAGAAATTCAATGAGAATCTAACTGGTTCATTTTCATAAAACTTGGCTGTTATTTTTGAAATTCAAATTTAATTATAAATTTATTCCTTGTTCATAAATTCGCATTTTAACCAGATTTGTGTTCCAACAATTTCATTTTAACTAACCACCGCAAGCTGGGCACAGGAGTGAGCGGTATTCGTTCCTTTTTTGCGATCAACGATGGCGTCTTTCATAAAGTCAAGGCGGAATTTATTCCATCGAAAATTATTTTATTGGTCGATGATGAGATTGATCGTTCCCGGCAAATTAAACTCGAAACTATGCAGTGGCCGCTAAAAGAATTACTCACAGTTGAAAAATCAGTCTTAACCCTTGGCCAAGTGAAGGGAAAACGAACTTTGTCAATTAACTTTAACCGCTTAAAAACCGGTCGAAAATGGGGTGACCTTGAAATTTTTACCGCAAATTTTTTACAGATATAGGGGCAGGGCACGCCCAGCTGTAAAAACGGACTGTTTCGTGATTTAAAATCCATCCCTTATTTAGCACCCCTGGTATTTTTTCTAAAAAACCTTCCTTATTTAGCACGTTTGTCCCTTATCGGGCCCTCTCCCTGTACGGTTTTAACCAATCATATAATATGATTCATATAGAACATGTACTCGAATTAAATAAAAAAAATATTCAACTTTTCTAAGTATGGTGAAAAANAGGGTCTAAAAATCAAACTTTTTTGTT
Organism: Oikopleura albicans; assembly: GCA_004367875.1. NCBI lineage: Eukaryota > Metazoa > Chordata > Appendicularia > Copelata > Oikopleuridae > Oikopleura > Oikopleura albicans. The sequence goes on from SCLG01000019.1 coordinate 287,110, forward strand.
TTATATGATTATTTGCGTAGTTAAGATATATTTTTAATAAAAATTAAAGAATTTAAGTGCCAGCCTTATATCAAAATAAGACAAAATTGGCATAGGTGACAACGCCAAGTAAGGGTTGGGGCGCCAAGTACGGGTAGGTTTCGAAAAACACGGTTTCGAAAAACACTTGGCGCTCCCCCTGTATACTTTTTTCGGCGCTCATAAGGTCATATGTTTCTTGATCCCCCATTGATTTATCAAAAATGAACTAAATTAAGTTATACAAATCTAAACCGTTTGTTATCCCTTCTTTAGATCTAAAGAACGGTGTAGCGTTTGAAGGATGTTTAAAAGACGTCTTTATCGACGACAGTTTTATACCGCTAGGGTATCAACCAGGACTCGAAAACGTTACGGACGACAGTTTAACCTTTGGATTTAAATCATTGAGCGACGGCGTCAAGTGTACCTCATTTGGGTGCAGTGATTTGAAGCATTATTGCAGCGAGAATAATCATCCCTGTATGAATGGAGCCTCGTGCATACCCGGCTTCAATTCGTACGAATGCGAGTGTTCCGAAGGATTTACAGGCGAAAACTGTGACTTGTTCAGTTTGGGTTTAAAATTGTACATTTGTTTTTTTCGACATTTGTTATCTTTTCGACATTTGTTATCTTTTCGACATTCGTTATTTTTTCGACATTTGTTATTTTTTAACATTTGTTATTTTTTAACATTTGTTATTTCTTCGATATCTTTTTTGACATTTTTTTTTTTCGTATTTTATTATTATTTTTTGGACATTTGTTATTTTATTTGACATGTGTAATACACATTGTGTATATTTGTGTATACATGTGTAATACACATTGTGTATATTTTTTCAATATTTGTTATTTTTTCGACATTTGTTATCATTTCGACATATGTTACACTTGAAATGTGTTACATTCGACATTTTTATATTTGAAATTCAAGATACTACCCGATTATTAAGTTACATTTATATAAATTAAAAAAATCAATTTCAAACCTGACGGTTAGCATTTGTGCTGATGTAGAATGTAGTCACGGCACATGCACCCGCAACGGCACATGCGATTGTTTTCTCGGTTTCAGTGGGGATGACTGTTCGACTAACATTGATGACTGTGAGGCGAATAAATGTATAAATAACAGCACATGTGTTGACGGCATTGACGGCTATAAGTGTACCTGTCAAAGTAACAATTACGGTGAGTTTTGTGAGATTGGGGCTGACTCATCGTGCGCGGATAATCCATGTAAGAACGGTGCTGTTTGTGTCAATATCAATCTCCCGCCAGAAACCAATGACTTTCGATTTCAATGTGTTTGTCAAAAAGGTGGTTTTTAGTTTACTATCACAAAGCATCTTCGTAGTGATCGAAAGTGTACCTTTATTTTGGTTTTCCCCCTCAATAATCCAGTATTGCGCAATATAATCTTGGTTCGCCTACGCAATTTGAGCCATACGCCTACACAATGTACCTTTACCTAGGATTTATAATTTTACAAAGTTAGATAAACTGAAATAAACAAAGAACATATCAAGCATTTTCACCAAAAATATAAATTTAAAAGTCATTTTTTAGTAACATATTATTCTAAAAGTGTCCATTTTGATTTAAGAAAAAACACTAAAAAACACTAATTTGAAGGTTAATAGAGCCAATGACTCAAAATCGTTACGAAATGACGTCATGAATCAAAATCGTTACGATTTTTCAAACCAGAAATCGTAACGATTTTGAGGTTGGGACTGTACCCTTATCTTGGTCACAAATATAGTAATATCCGTTTTTGCTGTATTGGTGGATTTCTTAACACGTGTCAAATGGTATTAAGAACCATCATACGCCACTTGTGTCCACGTAGCTGGACAAACGGTCAAAACGACCACATTTCAAAATAAGCACTTTTAAACCATAATTTCTCAAAACCAGAAAAAAGGATTCACGGGCGTGACATGTGACTCACTCGACACCACCTTTGATCCGTTGTTAATTTGCCACATGGAAGACGGCGTTAACAGGTGTGGCGATAACCAACTTTGTACCGTTAGCGATAACGAAGTCGGCTGGGAATGCGAAGACATCGATCCGTGCGAACTCGTCACTTGTCAAATTAACTCCGAGTGCGAAGCAAGTGCGTATTTTAGATGTTAGTTTTCTGCGTATGTTATCACAACCGTGTGTAATCACATTTGTGTACACGTGTACTTGCAACGTTTTAACTCCTGCGCTCCCGACAGTACCATATGGCTCTGTTTTAACTGATTTCACCGATTAGAGTTATACAGTATAACTTATACTCGATTGGGTTATAGCATCGGTCGGTATGGTTATCACGTTTTTTTTTTAAATCTATTTGTGATAGAAATTGATATCCGGTTACCGGTTTTAATAGTTTTATACATCTCATTGACCGTGTCTAATTATTCCAAAAAAAAAAATAAATAAATTTGTTCTCCTGGTTTAGTCTCATGAAAATCGGCTGCGCGTTTCTAGTATACCGTGTCGGCATATTTTAAAATGATATTCGCCAATAGGAGCACCACATTGCAAGAAAAAAGAAGAAAATTGCTCTATTCTAGAACCGCTCAGCCGATTTTCATGAGGCTAAACCTGTACCAAAAATCAGAAAAGAGTCAAAAACTCAAAATACTTACTTTGACTAGGAAAATACTCTCAAAAACGTTTTAGTATGTAATCTACTAATAACGTTTTTTAAACTAGATTCATTTTTATTCTAAAATAACTGAAAACGTTCTTAATTGTATCATATGCCATGCATTGAGTATTGACACACATCATATATCTAACTATTAATAGGACATTTTTTATAAAATCCAGACTTCAACACATCCGTCTAATTGTCAACCCATAATATTGTCGTTATCTGTTTTTAGTAGTCTATAATATTTTTCGTATTGCTGCATACCTAATGCAAAACTTGGAAACTTACAGACCAATCGTGATCGTTACTTTTAAACCAAATTATGCATCAGTCTCGCGTTTATGAGTTTTTTATTAGTACGCATTTTTTAACCTTAACACACAGGGAAAATACGTACGCTTAAAGATGTATCATTTTCATTTAGTATTTTTTGTGACTTTTGTGAGATTTCTGATATCCACTTTGTCAAAAAAAATTAATTTTTATTTTAGCGGGAAACAATGTGACTTGCGAATGTAAGCCTGGTTGGACTGGGGTATCGTGCACGGATGATATCGATGAGTGTTTGATAGCTTCTTCGCATGGAAGTCTCGTTTGCGGGAATTTTGGAACGTAAGTCGTGTCAATTTAGCATAACAATCAGCAATTATGGCATAACTAAAAATTCGCGAAACTGGCGGAACTCGCGTTACCATTTTGCTCCTTTTAAACCTACAAATGCTCTCTACCGCCAAAACCTGTCTCTTTGTTTGCAATTTTTTTATTTCACCATCGTAATTTTCAGTTCAAACGATACCATATGCGCCGTTATTTAATATTTTTCCCTTATCTTCACTTTTTTGTTTGGTTTTGTAAGATAACGGCGAAGTTGGTGTACACCAGTTGTACAGTTATCTTTCGCAAACCATCGCGAAAATGACGAAAGATCACTGAAAATAGGCAGCAAAATGAAAGATAAGTGTACATTGTGTAGTCGTATGGTTGAAATTGGGTAGGCGATGAAAGATAACTGCAAATAGGCATTACGTAAGGTGGGCATATTGCGCAATACGTGTTTTTGTACAAAATGAAAGATAACTGTACAAAAAAACAAATAGGCATTACGTAACTCGAAAGTATTGCGAAATACGTGTTGTTTTTGTACAAAATGAAAGATAACTGAAAATAGGCGTTACGTAATCATTGGATTCTAACGCCATTGTAACAAATAAACTGTTTTTAATTCTAGAGCAATTTATTGTTTTTTTTTAATTATGTGTTCGTATGCACCTGATCATCCTTTTTTCTTGAAAATGCTACGAAATCCCGGCTTCAAAATACTACTTTACTGTGAAAAATGCTTCAAAAAATACGTAGGCGGATTTTTTTTGGAAAAATGATGAAAGATAACTGAAAATAGGTAGTTTGAAAATTTTTGCTAAAACGACGAAAGATAACTGAAAATAGNTTAAATTTTGCAATATAGAGGTGCTGGCTACAAATTTGTAGCCAAAATACGTGGACGAGTTAAACTAGATTCATTTTTATTCTAAAATTACTGAAAACGTTCTTAATTGTATCATATGCCATGCATTGGGTATTGACACACATCATATATCTAACTATTAATAGGACATTTTTTATAAAATCTTCAACACATCCGTCTAATTGTCAACCCATAATATTGTCGTTATCTGTTTTTAGTAGTCTATAATATTTTTCGTATTGCTGCATACCTAATGCAAAACTTGGAAACTTACAGACCAATCGTGTTCGTAACTTTTAAACCAGATTATGCATCAGTCTCGCGATTATGAGTTTCTTGTTAATACGCATTTTTAACCTTAACTACCAGCGAAAATCCGTACGCTAAAAGATGTATCATTTTCATTTAGTAATTTTTGTGACTTTTGTGAGATTTCTGATATCCACTTTGTCCAAAAAAATTAATTTGTATTTTAGCGGGAAACAATGTGACTTGCGAATGTAAGCCTGGTTGGACTGGGATATCGTGCACGGATGATATCGATGAGTGTTTGATAGCTTCTTCGCATGGAAATCTCGTTTGCGGGAATTTTGGAACGTAAGTCGTAATTTAGCATAACAATCAGCAATTATGGCATAACAAAAACTCGCGGAACTGGCGGAACTCGCGTTACCATTTTACTCCCTTTAACCGTAAAAATGCTCTCTACCGCCAAAACCTGTCCCTTTTTTGCAATTTTTTTATTTCACCATCGTAATTTTCAGTTCAAACGACACCATATGCCCCGTTATCTTATACTTTCTTCCCTTCACTTTTTTTTGTTTGGCTTTGTAAGATAACGGCGAAGTTGGTGTATATGACATTTATATATGCACATGTGTTTGTTTTTTACTGGCATGGCAATTGATCACTGCATTTAGTTGCATAAATATGCCTGGCGAGTATCGATGCGAATGCCTGTCGGGTTTTCAGGGCGCCTTTTGTGAAGGCGATATTGACGAGTGTCTGCTCCAGCCGTGCAGTAACGGCGGAAAGTGTAAAAATTTACTTGGTTCGTTTTCATGTATGTGTCTGCCCGAATATTGGGGCGTATTCTGCGAGAAAGCATGCCGCCCCGGAACCTGTGCAAATGGTGGCTCCTGTCAAGAAATCAAGATCAGCGACGAGGAAACCGATTGGCGCTGTGAATGTGCCCAATATACATACGGAGATAAATGTCAATCAATATCGCCCTGTTTTTATTCGCCATGCGGTGACAGTAACGAGTGTATCTTCACAGAGTACGTTATAAACGTTTTTTATCTGTAATCCGATTTGTACATTAATACATTAACTATAGGGGAAGTGACGAGTACAAATGTAACTGTTCCGAGGGGTTAACCGGTGACAATTGTTCCTTCTCCGATGTGTGTTATCACTCAAATCCGTGTGAGCGGGGAGTCTGCATTCCACGTAACGATTCGAACGAATGCGATTGTACGGCGACGGGTTACAGTGGTCAACTTTGTAATGTAGAGGTCGATGAGTGTCTCCAACCGAACGCCTGCGGGGTAAATGGAACATGTATAAACACACCTGGGTCATTCGAATGCTCGTGTCAAGGTACATAATTATATATCTCATACGGCCCGGTCCCGTACTTTTATTATTTTGGACTTATAGGGCCTATTTATTAAATGATTGTAGAGCTAAAAAAGTTAGTGAGAAAAAATGTGAAAATAAAATTCATAACAAGTCAGAGGCGAGCTCTAGAATTTTTTGAAGGGCAATTTTTTTTGAGCTTTGAAAAGTTCTAGAGCCGTCTACCTACAATTTTTGAATTTTATTTTTACACTTTTTACTAACTTCTTGAGCTCTACAATATAGTCAAAACAATTATCAAATAAATAGGCCTTATAAACCCAAAAAATTCAGTGACCTCAGCGAAAAACAAATCTTATTTGTAGGGGAAAGGACTGTATGAGTATAAGTATTGAAGGACATTCACTGAAAAAAATTGAAAATCGGCCCCAACAATTTTTTGCGCTATGTTTTATAGCAACTAATTCAGCTAAAAGCAATTATGAAACAAAATGATGCAAAAAAGGCCCAAATTCACCTAAACACACAAACTAATTGAAGCAAACGCATTTTGCGGTTTCGACAAAAAAACTTAGCTGTCCTTTTTTGGTGTTTCAAGTCAAGTTTGAATGTGTCTTTGATGTCAAAAATCAAAACTTTAAATTTTAGGGGGTTGGTTTGGCGAACGTTGCGAGCAGCATGATTTGTGTTTTGAAAAGACGTGTAGCGACAATGGCATTTGTAATTCCGAAAGTGGAACATGCCAGTGCAGTGATGATTACTTTGGCACCAATTGTGAACATGTCAATCCATGTCGCAATATCGTTTGTAAAAACGGCGGCGAATGTAGTTAGGGTTCACCAATAGACTTTTATAAACAGTAACCGATATTCACTCAATTCTAGAAGAAAATTTTACATGCACGGTACGCAGCGTTTTACATGAATTTCTGCCGTTTTTTCATTCGTATTTCCTAGATAGCCAAAGTCGAGTTTTTTTTCCGCACGTCGAAAACTCGATTATTGCCATCTAGAAAATGCGGGAGAAAAGACGGCGAAAATTAATGTTAAAGGCCGAGTAGTAATGGTGATTTTCATAATCGAAGAACACTTTTTTTTTCAAAAAGGTATTTTCACCAGAAATTGCTTCAGTTTTTAGGGAGTTTAAAGATTTTTTTATATTCTTTGCGTGTTTTTCATGCTTTATCTTTGGGTATTTTTTCACTTTGTGGTCGATAAACCACAAGTGTCCACCTAGGTGGACAAATGACCAAAAAGGGAAATTTTGAATTGTATATTAAATAGACATTTGAACCGATATGTTACACTTATGATTATACTTTTTTATAATATGTTCCCCACAATTAGACTTTAGGAACATAAGCTTGAAAATAAGGGTTTATTTTTTCAGTTTAAATTATTTTGAAATTAATGTTTGGTGATTCCCCCTTGCAGTGCGGGCATTTGTCTGTGTCCGGAGCGATTCACTGGGGCCCGCTGTGAATATGAGAACCAATGTGTTAATTCAACATTATGCGGGGCGGAAGGAACGTGCATTCCAGACCAAATTGGCACAGCCCATTGCAAATGCAACAATGGCTTCAATGGTACATTCTGTCCTGTTCAAATTACCTGCGATTCGTTCATTTGCGACGATGGCAAAGTTGAGGATTGCTAATGAACCCTTTTTTGCTACCTGAGGTTAACTACATTTGGCTTCCCGCCAAATAGTTGCGTACGGGGTCATTCTTGCGCAATTACATTTCAATGCATACTGGCTTAGTAGTATGATAATATATTTCTGATACTGGTGTAGGTCGTCAGTTTGTCACCGAGCTCGACACGGGTCTTACAATAGATAAGACCGAGTACTGTGTTAAACCTACAAGCGACATTTTCTCGGTGACACTTTTTTCCTCACACCAGTAATACTATGAATTTGTCCCAAACTCACCCCCATGAGGGGCGCTAATCACATAACGGCCGTTAATCCTATAACGATCATTTATTTGGAAGGAAAAAATTCAAAATTTTCCGGATAATATTTGCATTAA
>SCLG01000019.1:337583-374344 GCA_004367875.1 Oikopleura albicans
AAAACTTGGTGTGTAAAAAATTAAAAGTATTAAAATTACGAAACAGATTTTACGATATAACATTCCATTGTTGTTTTATACCTTTTTATTTGTAACTTATTATTTCTGTATATGCCGACAAAATTAACATGTACATTTTACATGTATATTTCTAGCTGGAAGTATGCCGTTCAACGTGTTAATAGCCATCGTTTCCATCGTGCTGGTTCTCATTTTCATCTTTGGAATCAGCTACCTCGTTGCCAACAGACGAACGAAATGAAGATTTTTTTTATAAATAAAACCACCGATTGTCGGTCCGACTCGGAGAATAGCCAACTCAGCTTTTGAAAAATTTTGCGAGTCAAGCCGGTGTCCATTATGTACATAGTTGAATGATCCCCTTTTTCAAAAAAAAAATACAAATTCGGATTACCCAAAATGTTACTTGGTCGAAGCCTTTTATGGCTTCATTTTTGTTCAAGAAAATTTGAAACTTATTTGGCATACGAACAGAATAAGTTTTTTTGCGGAGTGCGTCCACCTTTCCATGGCGTAAGTGTGATAATCACCGCTTAAAACACAAATTAAATTTGAAAAAGTGAAACATTCTCTTTTAAAAATCCTGTTTGACAAAGTTTATTTTAACTTTCAAATGTTTTCGTTTTGCCAAACGAGAACCATTTAAACAAATACAAGGTTTCGCTGATAACATGGAGTATAAATAGAACACAAAAAAAAGATCAAATAATGTTTTCGCGAAACTTAAAGTATTGAGATGCTTATTTTGCTGCTAGCGGTTAAAATGGGAAAATTGCTTGGATCATGAACCACTTTCAAAGTAATACACAAACATGCCCTGTTTATCAATTATTATTTATAGTGTTTGCAGCTTTTACCAAAAACGTTTTTGCATTTTCGTAATAAATATTGCGCATTGAACTTTGTATTTTCATCAATTTCAATTAACTCACAGGAGCACAATGGTCCAAATTTGGACCAAACGCCTTAAATGGACCAAACATGATTGTAAACCGGGCTTAATCGAAAATCGCTGAAACACGGGTCTAACCAAATTTTAAGATGGACAATATTAAACATAAAACCGAACTGACTTTCGAGACTTAGCCGTCAGGGCGTTTGGTTCAAATTTGGCCCATTGTGGCCTACAGATTATATTCTACTTTCCCTTGAGAGTTAAACGATAAAATCGGCATGCAAACAGAATTGAAGTTTACGTCCGCGGTTTTCATTTCAGCTAAAGTAAACTCGGAACCTCCTGAATATACCGTTGTTTTATAAAATTCTAGATAGTGACCTACGGTTTAACCGGACATATTACCCGCACTAATTGAAATTTTTGTTACAAAATATTACTAAGAACTTTTTTGACTTGGTAAATACCTGCTAGCGGTGATGGTTCCAGTAGCAGTCTGGTTACTCACAATAATATATTAGTTTAACCATAAAATTTAATCACTGAATATTCCATTTCATATTTTTACTAAATTGAAGAATATACTAATAAAATTGCTTAAGTTTCAAAACTTTTTTATTTTAAAGCCCTTGAGAAAATAGTGGCCGTAATGTCACGTTTAAAGGAAACGGATAAGATTAAAACTTCAAAAACAATTGCCCACAGTTCCATTTTAAACTCAATTTATTTTTAAAATCATTTCAAAGCAATGGAACCGTTTAATTTGCATTTTCATAAGGTACGCTTTAAAGGGTTTTAGATGAGGATGAGAGAATAGGGTAATTCCGTTCATTTTGCAACGGAATCAACCCCAGAGAGTTAATGATCAAAAAGCGCCAGAGTAATCACAAAACGTTGTTTGTTTCAGATCAAAATAGAAAAGCCAAAATTAGGTTTCCTTTCATTTTCTTTTAAACATATGTTGATATTTGAGTACACATTTGGACTAATGTACCCCTGGGAGTTAACGTAGGGTTTCGGCTCAAGTTGGAGGCACTGCCACAGTAAAATACAATCTGTGAGTATATACAGTCCATTATAGGGACTTATTTTGGTCTTGATATAAGTATTTACCATATATCATATACACCGCCTGCGCCCTTATCTGGCCACCCGTTATCTGGCCGGAACTCCCTCTCGGTCCTTTATTCGGACGAAATTTTGAGCAAAAATTTTCCAGCAAGCACTAACTTTTTTTAGGGCGTGCGCCGTTATCTCGCCATTATTATGTAATAAAAAATTCTTAGGCAAAAATTTAGGACCGGTAACGGCGCAGGTGGTGACACCACCGTGGTGTATGTTTAAATATGCAAATTAACAAAATTCAATACAATTGACTTGATCGGCTTGCTTCTTATACAAATCATTTTATAATATGACGACAGTATGCATAATCCTTATCGGTTATAGGTCATGTTTACTACTGGCCCGATTTTCACGCGGACATTTGCCGCCTTTCTTTTCTACCTTTTAATTGCCATAACATTTACAGTGGTTAGAGTTACCGACATGACCGGTAGTGATGGTGATGATGTACATAGAAGCGGAGGCGGTGGTGAAATAGAGATACCAGAAAAATGCGATTATTCGGTAACGGGAAAATGGTGCGAATTACAGATATCTATGGCTTCTGGTGAGTTCGTTAAATCATCATCTCATTTTTCTTATTTATATATCCACCTAACCATTTGAAGCAAGAGTTTGCATCTTAAATAACAGTTTCCACTTGAAATAACACTTGGTAAGTCAAAAAAAAAATTGCTCAGGGTTTATGGAACCCATATTTGAATTTTACAGACAAAATGCCCCTAATTTTGAGACAAGTTGTTATTTTGCATGTGGAGAGCCTACGCACTACCCTTTTGAAATAGCAGTTGACATTTTAACAGTCATGCGCATATTGGGTAGCTAGCTACCCATTTTCACTTTATTTCTAAATAAAAAGAGAACGGCTTGTGATAATAAAAAAGGACAACGGATTTGAAATCAATTTTTTTTACGTTTTTATATGGGAGAAAAACATTTTTTTCAGAAAATTGTTTTTACGTTTAGGTCCGTGGAGGACGAGCGTTAAAGTTGAAAATCACCCCAGTAAAAGAAGAAGAACAGGGCTTCAAAATAAAATAATAATCAAAAAAAATCCGTTCATTATTTGGCGCGCTAGAGCAAATTGGGTAGCTAGCTACCCTAGATGCGCATGACTGTTATTATAAACTCGATGCGCATGAGTCATGCGGCATGACTGTTTACATTTGAAATAATTCTATTTTTGTTAGGTGGTTATTTTAGTCAAAAGTTTACAATTGTGGAAAAAAAAGGAAATTTGGGAATGTGTAACATATCGGCATGACTCGTGACATGCCGTTGAGATTCATAAAAAACTGGGGTTAGCTTTGTTTTTTCTGACAATGTATCATTCATGTGTCAATTGCAGTATAATATCAATCCTTTTTAGAGCTTTCGTGGCTTACTTTTCTGAACATTTTGTCCATGGTGATGATGGGTATAATAATGGCACGATTACAGGAATGTAAAACACTTACCTGAAATTATAATGGTATTAGTGAATTGTTAAAAAACATAAGATTTAGTGAACTATATATTACCTTGTGTTTGCAAAGACGTAATTTTTTCGTACATTGCAGTAAAGTAGTAAATACCAATCACGGTGGTAGTCATGGGTGAAATGACAACTTCCTGAAAATCAAACGGAGAACAAAAATCAATTACGAATTGATTTACGAGAATTTTTTTTTTGTAATTCAAAATTTTTTGAAAAAATAAAATGTTTTGAAAAATTTTTTTTTTTGTAATTCAAAAATTTTTGAAAAAATAAAATGTTTTGAAAAAATTTTTTTTGTAATTCAAAAATTTTTGAAAAGATAAAATGTTTTGAAAATTTTTTTTCTAACTCAAAAATTTTTGAAAAGATAAAATATTTTGATTAAATTCTAAAATATCCATCATATGCTTTCTTATAATTAAGAATTTTTTAATTTGACTGTTTGAACTATTGTTACATTATTAGACTTTTATGAAGAAAGATCTTCTACTTTGAAAAGTTGAAAAATATTATTCGTTTCCCGAATTTGAGTCTCAGCTCTACATGACATCATTATTTGGCGAAAACTAGGAGCAATAATAGACTATTATACAACTGTTTTCTCGAAAAAACGGCCTTTATTGGGAGCCATAATAGTTTTTCTCGAAAAAAGGACCCTTATTTGGAGCAACAATACTTTTTTTGGAAAAAATAGGAATCTATATTGGAGTAATAGTTTTGGAGTTTTTAGGAGTAAATAGTTTTCTCAAAAAGTGACCTTTATTTGACGAACTGTGTTTGAAACTTTTTTGAAACTTTTTCTTCAAATGGACCATATGAAGAAAAAGGTTCAAAAAGTACAGTTCGTCAGTAAGATATGATGTTTTACCGATTCAAGGAATTCGTCGATTCTTCTCGAAAAAGCGGAGCAAATTCTTTTAAAATCAAAGTACTCGGCGCTCTAATTATTGGAATATTAGTTTATAATATGCTATGTTTATACATTATTTCTTCATCGGAGTCTTACGAAAAACGAAATCCTATGGCGTTACGGGCCATGTCAATTTTCTACCATATTGTTGATGTATTATTTTATTTTATGACAAGTGTCGAAAACCAACAGACAAATTCGTATCGAAAAATTAGTATACACCCCCTGCCGCAGGGGCCCTGCGCCGTTATCGGGTCACCCTTTATGGGATCAAAATTTTATAGTCATCCCACCTACGCACTACATTGTTATCGTTAACAATTAACCCAAATCGCTCTTATTTTCAATAAATGTTTTCCATGCATTTTGTATCATATTTTTTCATATAAGTTGGCATTATCCGCCCGTCCTGGTGCAACCGCATTTTTTTCTGTTGCGAAACTTAGTCGAAAATTAGCACATGGACTGTATAACGATTTTAGACACTCAGCGGCAGACCATTTGCTTCATTTTGAAAGTAAATAGAGAAATATTCAAAGAAAGACTCATGGTCAGGACCTTAGTTAATCTGTATTTCACAATATTTTTCACGAAAAAAATTTGTGTACATATTGAACCATTTTTCTTTTCAAATCAATCTGAAAAGTTCTGAAGTTTGTTATAACAATTAAAGTAAAATCTTAATTTGGTCAATTTATATGGTCCAATCTAAAGACCGAATTATCCGAATTAAATTTATCGTCGATAATGTTTCAAAAAGATCAACTTAGTCAGAATTATGGGTGTAATAATACTTGCCACTACCATCTCGCATTGGATATTTTATTGGGTGGGAAGCAGCTTGGAAGTTTGTGATTATTGGTACGAAGAAGAAGACGATCAAGTTAAACACGTTTTGTGAAAATGGGTCATTAATTTTCGGCAAATTGCTGTACATTTTTAAAACGTTCACAAAATATAGATCACAAAATAGAAGTTTTTTATAAAATATTTTCTACGGTGCGGTCCAACAATGAATCAGTCAGAGCAAAACAGAACTAGGACGGTTTACTTTTATTGATTACGCTTATAATTGATAAAATTTGTGTTCATTTGTAAAATGAAAATGAACAATTTGTTATAACACTTTTCATGTAATTGTGAACCGGCACTATAAACGCTAAACTGAACTCATTTTGGTCTTTAGGGGTTAACAGTCATAAACATCGAGTTTATTATAAACGTCATGCGCATCTGGGGTAGCTAGTTACCCACTTTTTTATAGCGCGCCATATAATGAACGGATTCGTTTGCTTTTTATTTTATTTTGAAGTCCTTTCCTTTTTCTCTTACTGGGGTGATTTTCAAGGTTAACCGAATTAACCCGCGTCCTCGACGGACGAAAACGTATCGAAAATTTTCTAAAAAAAAAATAATTTTTCTCCCATATAAAAACGTAAAATATTTTTTTTTGATTTCAAATCCGTTGTCCGTTTTTCATTATCACAAGCCGTTCTCTTTAAATTTAGAATTAAAGTGAAAATGGGTAGCTAGCTACCCAATATGCGCATGACTGTTAATTGTTAAAAAAANAGTCAAAAAATATTATTCGTTTCCCGAATTTGTGTCTCAGCTCTACATGACATCATTATTTGGCGAAAACTAGGAGCAATAATAGACTATTATACAACTGTTTTCTCGAAAAACGGCCTTTATTCGGAGCCATAATAGTTTTTCTCGAAAAAAAGGACCCTTATTTGGAGCAACAATACTTTTTTTTTGGAAAAATAGGAATCTATATTGGAGTAATAATAGTTTTCTCAAAAAGTGACCCTTATTTGACGAACTGTACTATTTGAAACATTTTTCAAACTTTTTCTTCATATGGACCATATGAATAAAAAGTTCCAAAAAGTACAGTTCGTCAATATGATATGATGTTTTACCGATTCAAGGAATTCGTCGATTCTTCTCGAAAAAGCGGGGCAAATTCTTTTAAAATCAAAGTACTCGGCGCTCTAATTATTGGAATATTAGTTTATAATATGCTATGTCTATATATAATTTCTTCATCGGAGTCTTACGAAAAACGAAATCCTATGGCGTTACGGGCCATGTCAATTTTCTACCATATTGTTGATGTATTATTTTATTTTATGACAAGTGTCGAAAACCAACAGACAAATTCGTATCAAAAAATAAGTATACACCCCCTGCGCCGTTATCGGGTCACCCTTTATGAGGTCAAAATTTTACAGCCATCCCACCTACGCACTACGCCGTTATCGTTAACAATGCACCCAAATCGCTCTTATTTTCAATAAATATGTTTTCCATACAATTTTGTATCATATTTTTTTCATATAAGTCCCGTTAGTTGGCATTATACGCCCGTAGTGGTGCAACCGCATTTTTTCTATGGTCAAACTTAGTCAAAATTAGCACATGGACTGTATAACGATTTTAGACACTCAGCTGCAGACAATTTGCTTCATTTTGAAAGTAAATAGAGAAATATTCAAAGAAAGACTCATGGTCAGGACCTTAGTTAATCTGTATCTCACAATATTTTTCACGAAAAAATTTTTCATACATATTGCACCATTTTTCTTTAAGGACGGGTCACTACCGTTGTGTAGAAATAAAACCCTAAAACTGGAAAACTAGATTTTAATATTACTTTCGTTAGTTTTATGAACTGGTTAAGGTTCTACTACAATTATGAAGTACAAACAAGTTCATTATGGACGGACTTCTAGGAAAAAATAACGTTCTAAAAATACGTTCAAATTCCAAGATGAAAAAATCCATCCATCTAATTTCCAAAAAATCTGATATTATTTTGTGTTTTTTTTTTCTGAATTTGTTTTTTTATAGTAATCAATAAGGTCCAAAGAAATGGTGGGTGAAGTTTGGTTATATAATTATATCTAAAACTTTATGTCGTGGGCACTTTTTAGACAAGATGCCCCCTTTTTCAACACCAAAAGTAAACTTAAACNTTGCAAATTATTGTGAATTTTTTAAGTGCGTGTTTATTTACACGCATTTTCCCCTACGGGTTCCCAAAAACTCCTTCCCCCTGAGACTTAATTGTCAAAAAAAGATGCATGTAGCAACGTATGGTGACCTTAGTCAAGGTTGGTATCGAAAATGTAACCCGCGTTATGGCAACTGAAGGAACTTTGTTTATCTTCGAATGGCAATACTGTCTGTACCTGTCAATCCATCCTGAGCACGACGACGACCATGCAAAAGTTATACAAAACGGCCACAATATTGACGAAATTTCGCACGAACAAATGGAAAAACTTGAAAAGGAATTTGCCACGCGGTATACAGAAGATGCACATAAAATGACTACCGTTAGATTTTCAGTGGGTTATGCAAAATTACTCCCGATAATTATTTCGCGAAAATTGGTTTATCAAATCTACTTTTTCCAAACAGTTTTTTTTTCACTAGCTGACATATCTTGTTGACGGATTGGGACACCACGTGCTTAAAACCGGAAAAATATTAAAGTAATATTTAGGTATAATTTGAAATTGAAAATGCAAAACTCAAAACATAGAAAAACCACAAGAGTCATCTAGGAAGACCGGTGTTAACTTTATCGCCATTGCTCCCCTGGAAACTATCGATGAAAGTGGAAGTGTTTTTTCTGACGTTCCTGACAAATCACATTTTTCGGATGATGAAACAGAAAATAATAAAGATGATTTTACTGGGATTCAAGATAGTGCGTCAAATGGTCAATCCAAATCACCAACATTCTTCGGTTTTCCAAAAACAAGGTTTCAAATAGTTTTTTTAACTCAAAGGGGGAAGTGCGTGTAAATAGACACGCAACTGTTTTTTTTCATCGATTTAAGGCATATGGAGGCCCCGTAGGGCAAAACGGGTATTGGTGACCCCCCCTCAACTTTTCGAGAAAATTCGATTGACGGGTTTTTTTTGCGTAGGTTGGAGATTTCAAACAGCTCTCTAGGGGGCCCTGGTGGCCCAAATCAATTTATGAATAGTCAGATCGATGTAGTTCGAATTTTTTGTGAATTTTTTAAGTGCGTGTTTATTTACACGCATTTTTTCCCTACGGGTTCCCAAAAACTCCTTCCCGTTAAGCGTCCATCTGCGTTATGAAATGACTGTATCAAACACATTTTTTTTTTCGATTAGTAGGCCCAAATTGCATGCGCACATATCAGATCCCAGCTCTAATTAATACCGTTTGTTTTTATTTTCGTTTGGTATGAAATTACATAATATTATAGAATGGTAAAATAGAAATAAATCATGATAAAAAATTGTCTTTTTAATTATAGTGGACCATGCGATAACTCTCGCTAGGGGAGGCTGCTGAGTTAAACAGCTTCGAAGCAAGAAGTAAGGCACAGGCAGTACCGTCAAGCGGCATCTATTTCTCAAAATTTAACTTTGAATTCAAAAAAATGAGTTTTGGTACTCAATGCGCCTTGCCCGCCTCCAGACTAACTTCATAACAAAAAGTCTTAAAATTATACTTAATTGTAACATATATTCAATTAAGTAATAAAGTTGCTCCAGAAGAAATGGCAGATTATCAATACGACAACGAACTGACTCCGTCATCTAATAATTGGGTTGATCCTGTCCGAAAAAGTGCCTTAAAACGAAGGTAATCATCAAACAGATAGTAACCTACTTTGCCATGGGCATCAATGTTAAAACCAGTGACCCTTGTTTGGAGCTACAATATTTTTCTCGGAAAAAAACAGACCTTTATTTGGCAAAAACGACCTTTAGTTGAAAGACCCTTATTGAAAGACCCTTATCGGCAACCCTTACTTGAGATGCCCTTATTTGGTGACCCGTGTTATAGTTAAAATGTAAACATTAAATTGGTTTTTTAGAGCGTCAACTACAAGTTTTGCGTCCGTCGCCTCTGAGGAGGTAAAAGTGGGCGCAGATTTAGATGAGGAAAAAGATCATCCCGAGGCAGATATTCAAAAAAGACGTCATACTCATAATGGATATGTGGTCGAAGAGCTTTATGTTGGAACAACATTATCACCCGAACTCATGACCCTAACGCACTTCTTTTGCATTTTATTCCACGCAGCCCGATTGATTATTTTCATTATCAAAAGTCTACATCCAACCATTATTGCAACATTAACGCTACAAATTTTCGAACTTGTCAATACAGCGTTAGCATTTGCGGCGACGGTTGCAATAATTCGTTTGTGTTAGGGTTCGTTATATCATAGTCTATATGTCTAACTACGTGCTATTTTAGCACAAAAAACGCAAAATTGACCAACACCCTTGAATAAAATCCTTGTAAATCCTTGAATAAAATCTTGTCGTAGATTCTACGAATTACCAAAAAATAAGTCTACTGTAAATAACTTTCGAACCTCTTAATGTGCTTCAAATATCCAAGAAAGATAAAACTGAAGAAGTTTGACGAAGATGACTATTTAATCAATGGTGTTGTTATCGGGCCAATAATCAGCAATCTCTACTACTTTGTACTTGGATTTGTATTTATTGGAATTGATAGCACGTAAGTACAGTCCCGACTCACAAAGCGATACACTTTCAAAAAAGTGTATCGCATTGAGGGTAGTGTATCGCATTGGGGTAATTTCCCTTTTGGCGTTAAAACTACTACGTACTGTAGTATTTTAGTGTTTTTTATGGAAAACCTTGTATTAGTCAATCTAAATAAGTTACAAAAGCCTATATTAAACCCTCAAAACCCATTTGGGCAATATTGTGCTAAATATAAGACTTTCGGTCACGGGTGTCGATATTAAAATCGTGAGTCTGCCAAGGTTGCCAATCTTAACTTGATATACCAGTTAAGGATAGGCAGATAGCATTGTTTACAAAACGTAGCTTCACGGGAAAACGTTATAAAAAAGTTCAACACTATGTTATACCCTACCCCTATATTGGTTCCCCTGGGAGTTAAGTAAAAAACACCGGGTGCGTCGTTATGTTTCACGAAAACATTCTCAAAAACCTGAAAGATAATGTCACAAGCGGGAAAAACTGAAATATACAGCGCACCAGTTGTATTTGTTTTTTGATCAATAAATACTGTGTTATCCGCTTTTTTATTTCAATCGATTTCATTTCGATTTTGAAGAAAGATAAATTAATAAAATTAAAAAAATGTGTATCGCATTTGGGTAACTGGACTCGAATAAAAAAAGTGTATCGCTTTGGGGGAATGACGTCATTTTGTATCCTTTCGGGTGTATCGCTTTCTGAGTCGGGACTGTATCACCATTTGATGCTTCATTGTAGTGAAAAAGCCTTATTTTTTTACGTTTTTTCTTAATATTTTTGTTCTTTGAAAAAGTAGTCAATAATTGATTTAAAAATACACAATGTGTACACAATGTGAACTGTTAACAGGCCAGCTATTAACCGACAATTTGTTGTTAACCGGCCATTTTCTAGACCAACTTCACGTCTGTTTTTTTCTGTTTTGTTGAAGACAGATATACATACATAATGATATACATTAGTTGCTATTGTAGCAAAATCCACGCGGCGTCCCAAGCCACCTAACAAATACAGTTAGGTGGCATATCTTCCTAATGAATTGGGACACCGCGTGAATTTGGAAAAATACCCTTAAAGAATCATAGTACATATAACACATTCTATTTATAACTTTGTTTTACCGCAATATTTGAAAATGTTCTTTATATGTTCTACGAGTCAAAACTCGTGTGATAAAAACCCCAAATTTTTATTTCGTAGGAAGGAGGAATATCAAGATTGTCTAGGCCATTTAAACAACGACACATTGACTGAAATTGTGACACCCGAGAAGCTTGACAGCGTTGCTGCTGTTTTCGGAATGCAAAATTTTCTTCATTTAGCTTTACTTTTATTGCAAAATTTGACGATTATTTATATACGACGGCGCAGAATCATAATCGACCAGGTCCGAGGTTAAAATTTGGAATAAAAAGCTCGTCCGTAATGAGATTATGGACCGTCCAAACTTAAAAAAGGGAAAACATTTTTTCCCGAAAAAGCGTCTGTATTGAGTGCGTCGGTTTTGAGAGCAAAGACTATAATGAGATTATTAGAAGTTTTTTTCCGTAAAATAAGCGTTATAAAAGCAAATTTCAAAAATAAACCATTCGAATAAATCTGTCAAATAAATCACGAAATAAGTGAAAAATGTCTCCCAAATTAACCCCTTAATTCCATGAGAGCCGTTTTTCGAGAACCATAAACTGCCCTTATGGGAGTTAGGACCGTAATTTATACTAGTTATATGCCAACGTTAACCCTAAACCAGCCAAGAGTCCACCTCTTTATTATACCAACAATTTATTTCAACGCCATGGATTGGGTATCGATTGGATGGCTCATAAAAGCGCAGCCAGTGATTAACTGCGCTCATCATCAAGGTGGCTCCCGATCAATATTTCATTTTATCGATACAATTATCATATTTTACGCCTTTACCGCCTGGCGGTTATATAATGCCGCGCTGAATCGCCGCGAAACAAGCGAGTACAGAAGAAACAATTCATTACAAGGAGCCAACCATCGAATGTCGAGAATTTTTTAGAAAACACCTGGTTGTCTGATTTGGTGGTTGATTTTAACTTGGTAGTAGGTAGGCTGTCCAAACTAAATTTGAACTTCTTTGTTATTTTCGTTTACAACCTCGGATTTATAGCCGGTTTTGACTGAAATTATCGGTTTCGATTTGTGCCAAGGCAAATCTAGAATTCCAAATCTGAAACTAAACTTCTCAAGAAGACCGACAATTGCCCTGTAACTTTTGGTTTCATGAGAAAATATCCAAAATTACCGGTTTTGACACAGTTATAGGGTAATTGGTTCGGACAGCCTAAGTAGGTCTTAGTATTTAATAAACATACCGACTCGGATCTAAATGGACACAAACAAAAGCCCATCCGGGATGGGCCATCCCGGTATATGAAAAAAAACACTAATATGAAATTTTTATTGCAACAATATTTTATGTATCTAATGTATTACGTTTATGTACTGCCAATACAAAAGATAGGGATAATTGTTTTTGAAGTTACATATTGTTATACACAGGGTGCGCAGCCGACACATGCGCAGGGCGTGGGCGGAATAGGGGGAAAAGATAAAAAAAACTGCCCGATAACAGCACGAGCGGGGAATTGTGCAATACCAAATTGTCACTATCCAATGACAGACCTGCCTGATAACAGCACGAGCGGGCAAACCCGCCTAAAAACTGCCCACCCGGTGTATTTCGTACTTTTATTGTGAAATTTCATGATTTCCACTTTTGCATGGTCGTCTACGCACTACACTATTATGTTCCAGTTTTGCCCTGCTTGCAGATTTTTCTATGAGTCATAGACTATGACTGAAACGAATTTTTACAAAGTCCTTCGAGAGGAACGCTTGTATTATTATACAGAAAAAGAATCTTTAACAATACAGAAAAGAAAAACTGAAGTAGTAATTTGGCGATTTCTAATCAGCTCTGGTTCGAATATTTATCGAATATTGATCTGGGCAAATTTCGTTGTGAAAGCCACAGGCGCCCGACTCTTTTTCCGATTCGAGACAGAAATAAACCACACATTGAATATTGAGATCAAACTGGCCATGACTTCTTGAAAATGAGAATGATTTGAAACTGAGTTGGACGGAATCCACGGAATAAGGTGAGTTGTGGCGAGATGCTTGAAGAAGGTCGGAAGTGCACCCTTCTTTGATCACATCGTAACTCTGGGTGCGGTCAGCACTTTCCAGTGTGCATTGATCAACGTAAAATAACACTTTATTAAGGGTTTCCAATCAGTCAAATACAGTTCCTACTCCCATAACGGGCGTTTTTGGTTCTCCAAAAAAGCGACCGTTATGGGACAAACGACCGTTATGGGCTGAGCGCCCCTCTTGGAGTTATTTTTCACAAATCAATGACCCAAAAAATACGTTAATAAAAAGTTATGGTATAAACGGACGTTACGGGATGAACGGTCAATATGGGATAAACGGCCGTTATCATAACGGCGTTATGGGATACACGACGGGCCATAATTTATGGGAACGTTACTTTCCGAGTCCCCATTACCAAAATAATCCAATATCATGATTATTATGACACCAAATATTATGATTGGACACCCTAGCTGGCATATTAGGTGAAAAATCATGAATCCACGTTATTTCAAAATAGAACCGTTTTCCAACAATAAGTGATTGTGGACTCATGAGTTTTGTGAAAAGATGATCTTCAAAGAATCTAAGACTCATTCCACTGTCCCATTGGACAAACTGCTCGACCGTCGTTCCGATGCGGCGATTGACCACTTCGTACGTACGTTCATTAGTGGTCGCTTCGGCGTGATAGTGACACTGATAAGTGTATTCACCAATGTTACCAAAATGAATCAGATCCATAAAAGCGGTATGCTGGAAGAAAAGTGTTTCCGAAAACGAAATATATCTGAAAATCATAGTTTAATAATCTGGGAAATGTACCATGTCTGTTTTTTGCGGTTTTAGTTCGTATAAGTTGGCTGCATAATGAAATTTCCGGGAAATTGAAGTCTTGAAATATACCTCAGAAAGGGCGCTGGTGTGCGCTGGCCAAAAAATCGGTATTTTGGCCATATTAGGCCAATTTATCGGTTAAATGGATACAAATTTCATTTTTAAATCCAACCATTGGATTCACCAAGTTTGTTTACATATTAAGAACACTTGTATTTTTTTAAATGGTGATTCAAATTTTGTCACAGTTTCCCGGAATATAAGTTATAGTCTATAACTTATAATCAATCAGGGTCGTTTGGAAAATGATAGAATTTTCGAGTTTCCTTCCGCGTCATCAATTTATTTTTCACTAACTAAAGTACGCAGTGTTCCGCCTTACCAGGCTGCTTTGTCAAAATACAATTTTTTAACTGTAAAATTCAATTTCTACTCACTTTACACCATCAGTTTCACTGACAAAGGAATCCATAGAGCAGTCACCCAGTTCAATATCAAAGGTGAAAACATCGTTTACGGCGTCGTAGGCGAGATGTGTTTTGCAATCGGCGTCTGTGTTGCCGTTGATTCGCGCTCGTTGGAGAAGTTCGGCAATATGGTCGTCCTTTTCTTCGATTTTGGCAACCAGTGACTCAACAAAAATCGTGTCATATCGGACTACCCCAATCATACGGTTTTGGAGACATTTTACACAAGTTGGGTCGTCAATCGAGCAACTGTCCAAGTAAGTGAAGGTCGTTGATTGAGGCGTTGTTCGAAGTGGGACAGTTGTAGTTGAAACACATGTGTAAGAACCGGCAGTATTTTGACATGTCGTGCCGAGCTCACAAGGGCCTACCATAGCTGTGGCACATTCGTCAATATCTGAATGTTACGAAATTATTAAATGCGTAATTTCAAAAAAACGGACAATTGGGCTAACTTAGTACCCAGCGTTTTACATGAATTTCCACCGTTTTTCCTTTCGTCTTTTCTAGATAGTCATAATTTTTGAAGTTTTTTGAAGTTGAAAAAAAAATCGAGTTTGGCCATTTAGAAAAAAACGTAAGAAAAGACGGGAAAAAACGCGGAAATTCATGTGAAACGCTGAGGAGTGTATGTATTATACATTGAACTCAAGCCATATTAAAATATTTTATACCCCAAATTTAAAATACAGGAGTTTAAACTACGATTCTCTCATAATAAGGCCATTAATAAGGCCATTCTCCGGATACGGCCGCAACGCATTTTGACCCTTATTATAGGCAAAAAATCCTTTTCGCTGATAATGTCCCTCATTATGGGAGATAAAAGACTATTTGTGAGCAAAAATACCTATTTTGGGCCTTATTATGAGAAAAACAGGAGATAGGTGGCACCGATTAACGGGCCCTTATTATCAAGGGGGGAAATGTACGGTTGAAACCTACGGTAGCTGCATGTTACCAGTAGTCCACTCATTTCTGATCTCCGGTAATAATATAAAGTTTATATTATAAACGCCTTGTCAGCCAAAAACTATTCAATTATTTTTGTTTTATTTACCTTTGCAGTTAAATTGAGTAGTGCTATCAGTGTCGTACTCGTAGCCGGCAATGCACGAGCAAGTCCATGAGCCAGCCGTATTCGCACAAGTCGTGAAGTCCCCACAATTATCGGCATTTGTCCAGCACTCGTCGATATCAACACAGGTGGCTGTCGCCCAATTCCACCAGAATCCTTCGGCACAGGTACATGTGTAGCTGCCAACGGTATTCCCGCAAACGGCATCGGCAGTACACAGATTGATGCCATTTATATTTGCACGCGCTTTAGCGCACTCGTCGACATCATTGCATATGAAACCGTCGCCGTCGTATCCAATGTTACATGCGCATGTGTAAGAACCAACGCTGTTGGAGCATGTTGAATCGGCATGACATGCGTTAACACCATTACACTCATTGATATCAGCACAACTTTTGCCATTTCCGTCAAATCCGGTAATACAAGTACAATCATAACTTAATTTGGGTGACTATTGAGTTAATTGATGAATAAACTGTCACCAATGCGTATTTGGCGTTTTCTTATATGTTTTTTAATATGGTTAAAAATGACATTTCATGAACAATGGTAAAAATGCCGATAATCGAAATAATACAGAATTAGGCGCAGAGTATAATTTCTCGGTCCCTATATTTTTCCTACCGTATGGTCAATATTTATTCATATTTCATCAACTTGTATCGTCCTGATTTCAAAACGCAAAAAAAAATTTTTAGCGGAAATGCATATTTCTCCTTAAGTGCGGCACTTGAGAGGGGAAGGACCGTAATACCAAAAAAATTTAAAAGAAGGAAATCGCCTTTCGGTGATTGGCCTAGCGCGCTCAAAAAAGACTAATGACAGGCCACATAGGCCTCAGACACGCTGTCAAGAAACGTTACCAAAAAGTGGTAACATTATTTATTTTTTCGCGTTACAATACAAAATTCCAAATGGTCACCCAAAACTTCCGACGCTATTAGTGCAGGCGGCATCTCTGTGACAGTCATTGAGGTTTGAATCATTACACTCGTTAATGTCAGCGCACGTTTTTCCATCACCAGAATATCCCGAGTTGCATAGACATTTGTATGAACCAACCGTATTGCTGCAAGCTGCATTAGCGTCACACTCAAAAGTACTTGCAGAAAGGCACTCATCGAAATCTATCAAGGGTTTATTAACTCATTGAGTTCATATATTTCAATCCGGTAGTATTTTTCACAACAACAAATGGAGTGGGCAACAAATGGTCGCGAAAGTACTCATAAACGAGGTTTTCACCCAACGAGTACCCTTCACCCAAAAACATCTCTTGTCGTATAGGTGCAGTTTTTTTTTGGCAAAAATGATTAAAATATACTTAAAATAAGTTGTCATGGTCGAGATAATGACCTAACCCGTTATCTGTCACCCTTTATTTCCGTCCCATAGCAAAATAGTCATTTTTAAATTAAGTAAATTGAAATTCAAGTCTTGAATACACCATGTTCCCATTAGAAACCTTACGAAAAAAACGAAACCAAAATCACAAAAAATAACACACTTGTCATTTTAAACCCTTGACTTCACAAGTATGGCCATCACCAACATAACCTGGATTACAAGTACATTCAAAGCTTCCAACACTGTTTTCACATGTCGCGTCACTGTCACAGGCATTAGCGTCGTCACACTCATTTACATCCGCGCAAGTATCTCGTCCGTCGCCAGAATATCCGGTAATACAGGTACAATCATAACTAACTTGAGATTCGAAAATTGAATTTTTAGCGTATTTTGGCGTAGGTTAATCTTATTTTTTTTTTCGGGAAAGTAGAACTGTGAATAAAACTCAATACACCAGGTGCGCCGTTATGTTTCACCCCGTTATGTTACAATTTTTCCCGTTCGTCCCCTTATGTTACAATTTTTAGCAAAACAATTTCTGGCGTTTTTGCCTACGCACTACGCCGTTATATTACAATTGTTCGTTATGTTACAATTTGCACAAAAAACGCCTATTTCGTAATTCTTTTGGGTTACGTAATCACTATTTTCGGTTATGTTACAATTTGTACAAAAAAACACGTATTGCGCAATATTATCCCCGTTCGTCCCGTTATGTTACAATTTTTTTGGCGTTTTCCAGCGAAATCACCTACGCACTGCGCCGTTATGTTACACTTTTTTTATTTGGTTTTGTAACATAACGGCGCACCTGGTGTAACAGAACACCGGGTATTTCAGGAAACAAAAGAATGAAAAAATAAAATAAATGCAGGCACCAAAAATTCGAAAAAAAAAATGAATCTATACAGATGAACCTATGTTCGCATTGTTGGAAAAAGTCAAATAAATGCAAAAAGTCATAAAAAAAAATACAAAATAATCATCTAATAAAATCCTCTATGATTCATAGACTATGAAGGTTTTTTATTTAGTATAAAAAGTATTCTTTCGATCCCGAATCTGCCCGGATTATTGGCACATGTCGCAAGTTCATGACACTGATGATCTACACCCGCGCATTCATCAATATCTCCGCAATCGATGCCATTACCGGTCAATCCAATATTACAAGTACATTCAAAACTACCGACAGTGTTTGCGCACGTTGCTTGCTCGTTACAATTGTTGTCTGCCGCGTTGGCACACTCGTTNTTAAGCCCTACGCCGTTATGTTTCACTTTTTCCCGATCGGGCCATTATGTTTCACTATTTTTCGAATGTTTTTGTGAAACATAACGGCGCACCCTGTGTATGTTTTTTAATATGGTTAAAAATATAAATAATCGAAATAATACAAAATTAGGCGCAGAGTATAATTTCTCGGTCCCTATGTTTTTCCTACCGTATGGTCAATATTTATTCATATTTCATCAACTTGTATCGTCCTGATTTCAAAACGCAAAAAACATTTTTAGCGGAAATGCATATTTCTCCTTAAGTGCGGCACTTGAGAGGGGAAGGACCGTAATACAAAAATATTTTAAAAGAAGGAAATCGCCTTTCGGTGATTGGCCTAGCGCGCTCAAAAAAGACTAATGACAGGCCACATAGACAGGCCACATAGGCCTCAGACACGCTGTCAAGAAACGTTACCAAAAAGTGGTAACATTATTTATTTTTTCGCGTTTAAAAATCACTCCGATAGCGCCCCGAAAAAGGACAAGTGGACGATTTATAGGCTAAAAGTTACAATACAAAATTCCAAATGGTCACCCAAAACTTCCGACGCTATTAGTGCAGGCGGCATCTCTGTGACAGTCATTCAGGTTTGAATCATTACACTCGTTAATGTCACCGCACGTTTTTCCATCACCCGAATATCCCAAGTTGCATAGACATTTGTATGAGCCAATAGTATTGCTGCAAGCTGCATTAACGTCACACTCAAAAGTACTTGCAGAAAGGCACTCATCGAAATCTATTCAGGGTTTATTAAATCATTGAGTTCATATTTTTCAATCCGGTAGTATTTTTCACAACAAAAAATGGAGTGGGCCACAAATGGTCGTGGAAAAACCTCGTTCATGAGTACTTTCGTGACCACACCATTTGCTCGCGAATCGTTGTTCAAAATATGGTTTCGCGACCACATGGCGACCACACGCGAAATGGTGTTTTGGGTGAGTAGTAAAAAAATGGTCGCGAAACCTTATTTAAAACGCTGTTTGTGATCGCGAAACCATATTTTGAACAACGATTCGCGACCAAATAGTGTGGTCGCGAAAGTACTCATAAACGAGGTTTTCGCGACCACCCTCCACCCAAAAAATCTCTTGTCGTATACGTGCAGTTTTTTTGGCGAAAATGATTAAAATATACTTATTTTAGTTCCTAATTGTACAGGCCAACAAGTCATTTTTCAAACCTCGAGCACATTGGTCCGGATAAGTTGTCATTGTCGACATAATGACCTAACCCATTATCTGTCACCCTTAATTTCTGCCCTATAGCAAAATAGTATTTAAATTGAGTAAATTGAAATTCAAGTCTTGAATACACCATGTTCCCATTAGAACCCTTACGAAAAAAACGAAACCAAAATCACAAAAAATAACACACTTGTCATTTTAAACCCTGGACTTCACAAGTATGGCCATCACCAACATAACCTGGATTACAAGTACATTCAAAGCTTCCAACACTGTTTTCACATGTCGCGTCGCTGTCACAGGCATTAGCGTCGTCACACTCATTTACATCCGCACAAGTGTCTCGTCCGTCGCCAGAATATCCGGTAATACAGGTACAATCATAACTAACTTGAGATTCGAAAATTGAATTTTTATCATATTTTTTAGATTATCAAGTGGGGACTCTCAGACTGTGAGGCTTTAAGCATTTTTCCTATGATTTTTAACGCTATTCTGACATCACCCTCACAGTCTGAGCATCCCCATACGGTATGTTTTCAATCCCGAATCTGCCCGGATTATTGGCACATGTCGCGAGTTCATGACACTGATGATCTACACCAGCGCATTCATCAATGTCTCCGCAATCGATGCCATTACCGGTCAATCCAATATTACAAGTACATTCAAAACTACCGACAGTGTTTGCGCACGTTGCTTGCTCGTTACAATTGTTGTCTGCCGCGTTGGCACACTCGTTAACGTCTGAGCACGTTTTCCCATCGCCCTCGTAACCCTCATTACAGTTACATTTATACGAACCGGCTGAATTTTCGCATGTGGCATTTTCGTCACATTCGAAAGTGTTGATATCACATTCATTAATATCTGTACAAGTCTTGCCGTCACCATCATATCCGGCATTACAACCGCACTCATAATAACCAATGAAATTATTGCAAGTAGCTTTAATCACGGTTCGAAATCATGCAAACTTATAATTTATAGCGCAAATCCGAAGCCGAGCATTTCTGAGATTTTCCCTCAGAAATTTCAGTTTTTAGGAAATAACGTTATTTTTCATTATTTGTCAAATAAAAAGTCAAATAAAATGTGGCGTCCAGTTCTCTGGCGTACAATTCTTTTCCACANATATTTTTTAGATTATCAAGTGGGGACTCTCAGACTGTGAGGCTTTAAGCATTTTTCCTATGATTTTTAACGCTATTCTGACATCACCCTCACAGTCTGAGCATCCCCATACGGTATGTTTTCAATCCCGAATCTGCCCGGATTATTGGCACATGTCGCAAGTTCATGACACTGATGATCTACACCCGCGCATTCATCAATATCTCCGCAATCGATGCCATTACCGGTCAATCCAATATTACAAGTACATTCAAAACTACCGACAGTGTTTGAGCACGTCGCTTGCTCGTTACAATTATTGTCTGCCGCGTTGGCACACTCGTTAACGTCTGAGCACGTTTTTCCATCGCCCTCGTAACCTTCATTACAGTTGCATTTATACGAACCGGCTGAATTTTCGCATGTGGCATTTTCGTCACATTCGAAAGTGTTGAGATCACATTCATTAATATCTGTACAAGTCTTGCCGTCACCATCATATCCGGCATTACAACCGCACTCATAATAACCAATGAAATTATTGCAAGTAGCTTTAATCACGGTTCGAAATCATGCAAAATTATAATTGATAGCGCAAATCCGAAGCTGAGCATTTCTGAGATTTTCCCTCAGAAATTTCAGTTTTTAGGTTATAACGTTATTTTTCATTATTTGTCAAATAAAAAGTCAAATAAAATGTGGCGTCCAGTTCTCTGGCGTACAATTCTTTTCCACAAAGTACCTATTTCTTCTGGCCATATAGTAGTTATTTCGTAGGTTGGGAACCGTAAGAATTTTTTGCTCCAAATCTGATAGCATAACGAACAATTGTTAGGCATAACTTGGTTACCATATGGGCACCAGTAAAACCATTTATCAAAAACTAGGCATGCGCCAAACATACCGGTCAATTAAAAAGTTTCGAACCTTGACTTGGTCGTCACATCCGTGAACAAATGAGTCGCACTCGTCAACGTCGATACATACTTTTCCATCGCCCTTATAACCGTCATTACAATTGCAATCATAGCTACCAGCATTATTAGTACAGGCAGCATTGGTATCACAGTCATTAACTCCATCGCATTCATCGTTGTCAGTGCACGTGGCTCCGTCACCATCAAATCCTGCATTTAGGGTTATCAATTAAAAATTAGATTTAAAAAGACATGATTAGATTTGAAAAGACATGATTAAGGACACAAGTGGGAAAAGGGGGTTACCGACTTGACCTTGGTGCAAAAAACTTACTTGGCCTTATAACGGTCAGACCTTCGGACCTTATGACCAGGCCCCCTATCTATTTTTGCTTTAAAATGGCACGTTTGCTAACTTTTGAATTTCGTATGTATTATTTGAAACACCCGACCTGAGTTGCATGCGCATGTAAAAGAACCAAAGGTGTTAGAACAGCTTGCATTGGGGTCACACTTGTCGAAACCGGGATCTTCGCATTCGTTTATGTCCTCACATACCTTTCCATCGCCGTCATATCCCTCATTACAATTGCACTCGTAACTGCCAGCAGTATTTTCACAAGTGGCACGGCTATCATGATCACAGTCATGAACATCAAGACATTCATCCTTGTCAGTACACGTCAATCCGTCACCATCAAATCCTGGTGAGCATTCGCATGTAAATGAGCCTTCATTGTCGGTGCAGGCTGCGTTAGGGTCACATGTACCAGGGGTGTCACATTCGTTAATGTTCGAACACGTCTTTCCGTCGCCGGTATAACCGTCATTACAGTTACAGTCAAAACCCGCGATCGTATTGACACAAGTAGCATCATCGGCACAATCATCGTCTCCATTAGCACACTCGTCAACTTAAACATCATTTATGACAGAATGGAGATAATACCTACACCCCTGCGCAGTTATCGGACAAGATATTTAAAAATTAGGTTATTGAAAAATTAGGTTATTGAAAAATTACCAACTTTGAATCACACCTAATGGATCACTGGGCAAGAGGTCTACACAAGGTGCGCGGTTAACAGGCAGGTTTTGAAACTTTCCCACGTTAATTATCATAGTTTTGTTTATTTTTATTACCACTTTATATAGGCTAAGATATAATTTAACACTAACACTTATCTTTAACACTAATCTTTAAAATGTTTTAACATCCTTCGAAATACTGGGATTTGTTTGCCAAAAAATATTTGCTTAATGCGCCGACCCTGAGAGTCCTCCTATAAGTTATAGGCTATAACTAATAACTAGTATACCACGTGTCTAGTAGAGACGGACCAATCACAAAATGCCATTGCTAGGGTCGCGAGCCAATTCGCACCAATGACAGAAGTAAATTTTTTTATGCAAGTTTTCATTTCCTTTTCATTTTATGCGCAATAAGGAGTGCATTTAAAAAGAGTTCTGACATAAACTGTCCAAAAAGATTAGCTACAACCCCTACGCTGTTATGTTGTCACCCATTGTGTTATAGATTTTCCCATTCGGTCCGTGAGCGTGCAGTGTTTTTGGGCCAATTATCAAGGAATATCTGTTATTATGGGTTAAGTACTGCGTTGTTATCTTACATATTGCCTCTTTCGGACCGTTATCGTCCGATTTTTTTTCCTGCCCAAGTTACACGATACGGGCAGAGGGAGTGTACCTTCATTTTTATATCTTGATTTTTCATTAGCCCTGCGTTTTTAATAAAAACTTTCTATTATTCTGATTTTACCTAAGTAATCAATGAAAAGTTCACCAATTTGAGCGTATGTTTCCTGATGGAACATCAGTTTGAATTGTGTTCCGGCAATCGGGGCTGTAATGCCACTTTCCAAAATCATATTCGATGAAGCAGTCAAGAAGTTCAAAGTTGGCGGAGCTTGTTCAAGGTCCAGGGGCGTGCATGAAGTCTTCATTCCGTCAACATAAAGGCATACGTTTTTGTACCGAGACAAGCATTCGATTTTTAAATTTTCTGCGCAATCTCGGCGGGTGATCATTCGAAGGTCCGCTACGTGCATTGGCTGCTTGAAATCAATTTGGACACCTCTTTGGGCACCGGGATTGATGAAACTGGAAATATAATGTTCGGAAATTGTGTCAAATTTACCATCATAGATTTTCTCAATTCCGGTATCAGGAGTGAAAAGGTCCCCAATTAGAGTTGTAGTTGCTAGATCAGCCTCTCCGTGAAAAACCCGGAGACCATCTGAAAGTTAATTTGATTATTGTTATTCATTTATTTTTGCACCTTATTTTTGGACCTTATTTTTGGACTTTATTTTTGGACTTCTGCCATCTTCAGGTTTGTCGCGGTACAAAAACGTATAGTCATACGGTATGCCTTTATATATAGATGCAAAGACGACTTTATGCGCGTGGAAGAACCTCGAACGAGCTCAGCCATCTTTGAACTGCTTTACTGCTTCATCCAATATGATTTTGAAAATGACATTACAATTAAGCTACCCGCGGGAAATTCAGGAATTTATGTTAGCATAATATAAATGGAAAATTGTTATACATATTGTAATCTACAAAGATTTATGATAATTTGTTATAATTTTTGATGTTCTATTAGAAATTATAATCCTAGCTATCTTATTAGAAGAGTGCAATTTTGAAAACACTCCCCCGCAGTTACCGGAATTCTAAAAAAAATATTATCCGAGAACCCCTATCATTTTGGTATATGTTAAGTACAGTGGTGGTTGGTTATAAGCGAAGACCAGATTTTTGGCTCGTCTACGCTTATAGCCAAAAAAAATCAGTTGGTCTACGCTTATAACCAACCACTTTTTCTGGAACTTTTCATTAGTCTACGCTTATTACCAACCACTTTTCCTGGAAATTTTGGTTGGTCTACGCTTATAACCAACGAGTAGTCTACGCTTATAATCAACCACCACTGTAATTAACTAGGACATTACCTTGGTCACAAGCACAATTTTCTGCTCCAGCTTCCGTGAAACAATACGCAATACCATTTGGTTCTCCTTGGGGATCTCGACAAAAGTGATTCGATAAATTATTGTCGTCCCTATCTGTGACCACAGCTGGATCTTCCACAAACCAACTAAGACATTGTTTACCGCTTCCGCTGACTGAACGAGTACCTTCATAGGAACCTGCAAGGGTACCATCTGAGTTACATGCCTGTGACTCATCCAGCGCTAAAAATATAAAATAAATCTATGATGGAGTGTTTGTAAATGTTCCAAATAATATTTTTGTCTATGTTTGTTCACTCGTTTAATTGAAATTTTGGCGTTTTTTTTTCAAAAAAAAAAGTGGTGAAACAGGTCAAATCAGAAAGTTCGACTTCCCCAAAGTGTAGTAGTTTTGTAAATCAAAATTCGCCTCTTAATTTAGTGTAAAATCGAACCATTGGTTTTTGAAGTTTTTTCGAACTCGTTTAACTCCCAAGGGTCACACGTGACATATAATCCGTAGGGGTCACTTAGTCAAAATTTTCGACGAGACACCTTTGTGACCATGTTAAGACGAAGAAAATATTACGTACAGTCCTTGATTCCATAAGCGCCCATTATGGACTCAAGGACTGTAGTTCTGGTTTATGTTGTATATTTTTTTATCATACAATTTAACTAGACCCGTGTTTCAGCGATTTTCGATTACGCCCGGTTTACTATCATTTTAGTCCATTTAGGGCGTTTAGTCCAAATTTGGAGTTAATGACCCCTGGGAGTTAAGAACGAAAATCAATTAAAGTCCATGAAACACATCCTGTGTAGCTTCCGCGCATCGGGGTTAAACACTTTTAACAGTTGTGTAGAAAGAACATAAAATATGGGGCTTTCAGAAAACAAATATTCGGGTTCAGTTTTTACTCATGGACCTGCTACGTAAGAGATAAAATAATTGATCAATAACAAAAATCAGGCCTGCAGTACCAGGGATGTAACTGTCAATCACAAAATCCAGTGTGAAAATCCCGTGTGAGTGTCGCGTAATTATGATTGAAATTTTTTTGATGTGATTTTTTTTTCATTTTCGCGTGATTTTTGCGTGATTGTGATTAGAAACTCCCCAATCACGCAAAAACCAAACTTTTTTTCTGATTTTAGTCGATTTTTGCCAATCACAGCGCATGATCGTGAATCACAATTTGTGATTGAAACGTTTGTGATTTTGTTATTTCCGTCATTTTGTGAGCGTGATAGGATTTTCCCCCTAAAACACACGTTTTCCCTATGTAGTACAGCCTGTACTTCGCGGAGCTGCTCTGTCATGGGACTGGTTACACGCCCTTACTCAGCCCCGCAAAACACATTTTGAATCTTGAGGTGTTTGAAACCGTGTTTCAGAAGCGAAACTAAATTTTTCTACGTACGATCAACTTCTCCGCTAGCTCCATTTCGAAATTGAACCGAACAAAGTGTTGCAAGTGTGGCTGCCTCTCGGCCGGGCTCCGGCGTTCCGGCATAAAAGCTTACATCATCAATATCCCGCACATCGTCAATACGTTTCCTTTTCAGCGTGATGCCGTTAAGATATACGGCCATCGTGCGTTGGCCGTCAGTCTTTTTAACTTGAATTACCATTTTGTTCAATTGCGTGAATAAAACCTCCCAATTTGGAAAATTGGCATCGTTTTTATAGTCCCAATTGAATTCCCATAAATCATTATCCTTGCCAGAATTTTTCTTTCGGTGACGAAAACCCATCATACCTTTTTGGACAAAGATAGCTGGCAATCTTTGCATCTTAATTCGGCGGTACGAAATTTATGTTTCAGTTTACTTTTTTTAATTAGCGTAAGAAAATGTGTTTTTACACCGTATACTACGGTATAGACTATACCAGTGTTGTAAATTTGCGTTGGGGCCTCGGGGCGTTGGGGTGATGCGTTGGGGTTGGGTTGGGTCGTTGGGTTGGGCGAGTCTTTTTTTGTGAAAATACCCCAATTGGGTTGGCGTTGGGCCCANCAAAAAACACCCAAAATCGGTTTTTCACCAAACTTGAAACCCCAAATTTAGGTTTAACTGTCCAATAAGAGCGCAGGGGGTGTGTTTTTATGTTTAGTGTGGTCAATTTAGTTGCTCCACGAATTTTCAAGTTATAACTCCCAAACAAACAAATTCCAAATTTAATCAAACTGTCTTTTTACATGTATATATATGCAATAAAGAAAAAACATGAAAATTTAAAAAGTTTATGGGCCCTTAAAAAAATTGGCATCCTTCTTTTAAGTTGAACCAAAATAAAAAATAAAGCTATGATGAAGGAGTATACGTGTGCGCAATATGGGCGTGGGCCCCCTAGTGGTTAAGGCACAGTGGCGCTCTAAAAAAAAAGCGGAATTTTTTCTGTCTGCCAGACAGATGTTAGAAAAAAAGTATTTTTGCGCCTAGGAGTTAACTTATAATATGAGCTTCCGGCACACGCAGTATCAGAAGTTTTTAGCGTCAAGTTTGTTTTTAACGGCGTTTTTTGTTAAAAAAAAATTCAATTTTTTTTTTCGTAAAATTTTGAGGGCTATATTTAAATGACCCGAAAATGGGTGACCCCATGTACCGAAAACTCCCATTTTTCTCCCATACATCAGATTTCGCCTGCTCTTTCATTTGATTATTGTCCGGAAGTGTTAACCCCCCGGGAAAAAATTGCCCTCGGAGATGAGCCACCCTAATACCACCTAATAGTATACAGCCAAATTTAACCATTATGGTTAATAAATTTAATGATTCTACTATGGAAAAGTTGATATTTCGAGCTATTAATGTATAATACAATGGTAATTTACCATAAGTTTAAAACTACGCACAAGGTAAATCTCGAGCTTTTCGCGTCTTTTACTCCACAAATTTCACATCATACAGTCCTTACTCTCAATAGGGACGATTTCTTCCAATACGGACTGCTTTTGTCAAAAAATGTGCCCGAAACAGTCGAAAAACGGACACTTTATAACAATTCACGCCAATACGGACGCTATTTTCGAGAATTTAAAACGTTCGCATTGAAAGTAAGGACCGTAGTCACTTTGGCAAAACGATTAGCATATATATTTCGAACCCCTACATAAGAACCCGTAGTCGCATGAAAAAGTGGGATCCAAGTAGTGCTACTATAACTGTCCTCATCCTCCAACGTATTGCCTAAAGCAAATTGAAACTCAAGACGAAAATTGAAATTAACTTTGTGAACCGTCAAAAATTTTGCCTCTTCTCCTGATTTTATCTCAAGCTTCGATCCATCGCAATCGTAGGCGCCGACGTCTAAAGAAAATATGACACGCGAAGAATCATTTTTGTCATGTTTCAAAAAAAAAAACTAATTTCTCTAGAACCTTTTCCACATTATTTGTTCGGTAAGTTTCTTACCATTAAGACCATTTAGAAATTTAGAAATTTTCTGAAAGTCTTACTCCTAAATTTTTTATAACAAATGGATTCTAAGGATTCATTTGTTCGACACTCGTGCTCTAATACAGCCAGGGGTCTCTAAATGTGCATTTTCGATTCTCGAAAAACGTGCTCGTCTACCAAACGCACATCTAGAGACCACTGACTGTATTTCATATTTTTGGAAAAAAAATTGCGAAACATCAATTTTCTTGGGATCCTGAATAACGCCTGAATTTCGGCTCCATTTATTTAATTCGCAAATTTCGACTCCTCAATTTTTCAAAAAATATGGGTAGAACAAAACGTAAAGAGTGCGCTGATTGCAGTGGGGTACTACCATTTTGGTCGCGAAAAAACCTGTTTATGAGTACTTTCGCGACCACACCATTTGGTCGGGACTCGTTGTTCAAAATAAGGTTTCGCGACCACATGGTCGCGAATCGTTGTTCAAAGTATGGTTTCGTGCCCAAATGGTGTGGCCACATGTGGTCGCGAAAGTACCCTTCACCCGCTAATTGGTTCAACGTGAGTGGAGGCTCTCGAAAAGGCTGTCCATCGTAGATTCTTTTTATGTACAAAGCTCTTTGATACTAGCTCTTTAATTTCATTTCAAAGTGTTCTTATTGTTCATTTTAACATAAAAAACGTAACTTACAGGCAAAAAGTGACAACAGTGACGTCGTCAGCAACATAACTACAGGTATTCTGTGGTTACAAAGCATTTTTCAGAGCTTTTAAAATGTTAAAATGTATGTTGAAACAAATGGTGGCGGTATAACCAACAAAACTTAAAAAAAATAGTTCCAATATTTTACGACAAATACGAAAAACGAGTCCAAAATTCAACTAATATGAATTTTATCTTGAAAGTCAATCTCTAAATAGAATTTTAGAATGCGCAATATGCTTTTGGGTAAACTGCTTTGCAATTACCTAATCGAAAACATAATCATGGTAGTTTTTGTTATGTAAACAAGAAGCCATAACAAGAACTAGGTCATTTCGAGGTTCATTAAATAGGTTACGTTAGCATAGTTTCATCTCGTACTGTTATTACATGTAATTGAGCCTTTTTTCGGTTTGGTGACGAAAAAGGGCGGTGCCCCTGAAATGCAAACAACAATGTTATTTCGGTGCATAGGCTATATGACGTATAGCCTATACGGTATAGGCTATACGGTATAGCCTATACCGCATAGAAAAAAAGACCATGAAAGAGACCAAGTTGAATGAGTCTTCACCCAAAAAAAATCATGATTTATATTTAGAAAAGCAGACTTGACCTCATAACGGTCAAAATAGGTGACGTTATAACCAGCTACCACTGAAAATTAGGATAAAAATACATTATTTCAATTGAAAAATTCTATTCTCAATATATACTGTGCGGTGAGAGGTTTATTGAAAATGTGTGTTTTTTTTTCTTAGATGACATCGTCGGGTCGCACACGAGCACGTGCAAAATATATTGCGCACTTTGGAAGTGGAGTAATTTTTGTGTCGCGGGCCGTGTGCAGTAACTTTGACTCGTTTTTTTTATTATACCCACACATATGAGCTCAGCCAATCAACGAGAAATGAATCATTTGAAGCTAACTTTTTAGTCAATCTATTTTTATAACTCATACTATTTTTAAAGTAAAATTTTAGTGTATCAAACTATTTTAAAAGTAAATTTTAAAAGTATATAGTATATACTATATACTATTTTTAAAGTACTCGAGAGTAGGATGAATTGGGGAAATTATTTTTTGAAATACATCAAAACTTGATGAAACTTCAAATACGGAATAATCAAGACCCAAGAAGTTCGAAAAAAAAATTGACCTAAAATTCCTAATCTGTCACGTGTTGGCGCTAGAGATCATTTTCCATTTTTGTTTCACTATGCACTTATTAACCCAGAACTCATGATATAAACGAGTTATAAAATACAGTCCCGACCTTCCAATTGTGTAATTTGTTGAGGGTAATAATCTCATGGCCTCAAATTTGCGTTTCCGAAAAACGTGCACAACTGGGCAGTCGTGCACAATTAGGCAGTCGGACAAGATGGTACACATAACTCAATTTTCTTTTCGTTTTTTCGTTTAACTTGTTTATCAGACAACTTTTTAGGTCTTATATTCGAATTTAACTCGCAAAATCCTTTCATACAAGTATAAACTT
Organism: Oikopleura albicans; assembly: GCA_004367875.1. Lineage (NCBI taxonomy): Eukaryota > Metazoa > Chordata > Appendicularia > Copelata > Oikopleuridae > Oikopleura > Oikopleura albicans. Next base: position 367,500 of record SCLG01000019.1, read on the forward strand.
GATACGCTTAAACATTTTGTGAAGTAATTTAGCATTTTTGCTTGACGCACAAAATAGGAATCTGTGTTTTTATTTGGATTATTTACAATTTAACGTCTGAAAACATTTGTAATCGAAGTTTGTTCTAAAACAAGAGGGGGAATTTTCTGGCCATATTTATCCGAAAATGCTTTCGCTATTTGCGTACAATTCGCTTTCGGATTTTTCCTCAAAAATGCCACAATTATGCATTTGCATTTTTTTTTTGTTTTAGCGTAAGATAAGTATGATATGAAAAACATTTCCTATGGTGTTTTTGGGCCATTTATCTACACAAAATTCATTTAGTTTACCGCTTCAAGCGAAAAAAAAAATAATGAGTCAAAAAAGGTTGTCTGATAAACAAAAAAACTGCACAATTCGAGAGTCGTTTGCAAAACCTCGGTCCGAAAAATGTGCACAATTGGAAAGTCGTTTGATACTTGGGTCCGGAAAACGTGCACAATTAGGCAGTCTCGTAAAATTTCCTGAAAAAGTGCACAATTAGGCAGTCTCGTAAAATTTCCTGAAAAAGTGCACAATTAGGCAGTCGTGCACAATTGGAAGGTCGGGACTGTATCTGTTTTAGCCAAACTATATAGGTCGCTTTTTTTTCGCATACCACAAATGGGAATGAGCGCCCCGGACAGAGTTTTTAAAGGTATCGTCCTAAATTTTTCTCACAAGTAGTAGAGAATTCTTCAATCTTTTGTAAGACATAGCCCTTTTTCCCGATTTCGACTCAAGTCGCAGCAGATCAAAGCGAAGTAGTGAAAATCTGTAATTAATACCTTCTAAGTGACTGTCGCCGACTTAGTTATTTTTTATCGGTGAAACTCGGCTCTAATGCCAAGTCGACATCGGAGAATCCGATTTTGGGGTCAAAAAGGTCACATGATCTTCAGGGGGTCATATTTCACGAATTTCAAAAAGCAATGATAGCGGGTCAGTTGACATGTCATTCGATCTATTTTTTTATTCTGATTACGAATTTTTCATAAAAAATTCCAAAAAATGTAATTTGACACCTTAAAACTGACATAAGGTGTCAAATGGCACTTTTTGCTAATATTAACGTATTATGACGTCTAATGTGTCATTCGAACCGTTTTTTTACGCTGGTTAATAATTTGTCACTTAAAATTATTAAGAAGTGAAATTTGACACCCTTTTGGCCAATTTAATACCGAAAATAGGGTCAAATTACAACTTTCTTGAAATGGGCCGTCCTAGTACTCATTGGATCTGAGTTTTTACGGCGATCACGTTGAGGCTATTTATAAATTTTAAAATTTCGCGTATAACCGGTCCCATGACAGAGCAGCCCCGCGAAGCAGGGCTGAGAATGCGCGTATAACTAGTCCCATGACAGAACAGCCTCGCTTCGGGTAACCAGTCCCATGAAAACGCGCGTAAAAACAGTCCGTCGAATATGTTTTGTCATTGGAGCCATTAAGGGTCAATGTACATTTCTGGTGTCATATTCGTGATTTTCTTCAAAAAATTAGGACTGGTTACACAAGCGCTCTAAGCCCCGCTTCTGTCATATGACTGGTTACACGCGCGTTTCCAGTTACGCTTCGCGGGGCTGCTTTGTCATGGGACTAGTTACACGCGCGCTTCCAGCTCCGCTTCGCGGGGCTGCTTTGTCATGGGACTGGTCACACGCGCGCTTCCAACTCCGTTTTGCGGGGCTGTTCTGTTATGGGACTGCTTATACGCGTACTGAGAGCCGCGCTTCGCGGTGCTGCTTTGTCATGGGACTTTTCCTCTAAATAAAAAGGGGTCAATTTTCAAATTCTAGAGTTTATAAGTAGCCTCTTCGTGATCGCCGTAAAAAATGAGATCGAATGAGTACCAGGACGGTCTATTTTAATAAAGTTGTAAAATGACCCATTTTTTGGCAGTAAACTGGCCAAAAGGGTGTCAAATTTCACTTTTTATCATTTTTAAAGGATCAATTATTAACCAGCGTAAAAAAACCGTTCGAATAGCACAACAGACGTTTAAAAAGCTTAATATTAGGAAAAAGTGCCATTTGACACCTTATGTCAGTTTAAGGGTGTCAAATTTTATTTTTTGGAATTTTAAATATTAAATTCGTAATAAGCACAATAAATTAGATCGAATGACATGTCGATTGACCCGCTATCATTAGTTTTTTTTTTGAATTGAAGCTCATATGATCCTTGAAGGTCACATGACTTTTTCGACCTTAAAATCGGATTCCCCGATGTCGACTTAGTATTGGGGCCAAGTTTCACCGATAAAAAATAACCCATTCAATTAAAAGGTATCAATTACAGATGTTCACTACTTCCCGCCGACTTGAGTCGAAAGCGGAAAAAAGGGCCATGTCTGCCACAAGAATGAAGAATTCTCTACCACTTCCCAAAAAAATTAGGTCGATACCTTTAGAGCTCTAGCCTGGGCCGTTCGGAAAAGTTTACGTGCGCGAAAAAAAAACGACCCATGTCTTGGAATATTGTAGATTACCATCATCAAGAAATTAGACATTAAAAAACGAGTTAACCGTATCTATTTCTTAAAATTTGTATGAGCAATTTTGTAATTTCAAATTGTAATCGGAATTTTCAAACGTCAAAACTTCTAGAATTTGATGGTCAAACTTTACCTTACTTGATAACAATAGTTAACACCTTAAGGAGGTGAGTGACCGTTTGTTTACAAATAAAAGTGAAAATCAGGAAAATGACCCTTAGAAATATTTTTGGTCGTTTTATCAGTTGACTAAGGCTTGCTGATTATAATAAAGTCCTTCCAAGCTCATTTGGAATTGTAAATCTAGAAAANGGTAAAACAAATGAGCTGATGCGCGGGAGTTTCGTTAGTATGTTTCAAAAAAGTTCATTGAAATTCACAGTCTACAACATCTTCTACGATCACTTTTGTGGCATGACATATTTGTACACAGAGGGTCACTCACCTCCTTAAATTGTAATAAAAATATCAAATGTGTGACAAAAATGGACATTTCTGATTTTTGGGTTCAGTTTGTACACAACATGACTGACCGGTCCTTAAGTGTGTTTACTTTTTTTATTTATTAATTTATTTCTTACTAAAAACTACGATAAAAAATCATTATAAAACCTTAGCGCGTTTTCCGCTGATGAGTCATATAATATTTTACTACGATCCATTTCTCGCCTACTTCATTTCTACTAGCCCATGGCAGATTATTGCATCTCCAACTCATCGACCACACCAATTTCTTCGTGTTTCTCATGTCAAGTGTGGTGATCTACTGCATCTTGCTCGAGGTCCAGAGGCATCCCCGTCTCATACAACACCAACTTTTTTACAACACCTGTTTTTCTGATTAGCATTACAATTGCTATAATACCGCACTTGCCACAGTAAAATATAAATAACCCCTCCAAATTAAGTGCGCAATTTTTTTTGCACGAGCTCCTGTGCGACGATTGAATCTAAGAAAAAAAACACACATTTTCAATAAACCTCTCACCGCACAGTAGGTCACTTCAATCGTCGGGAAACACGGAATTCAAATTATTAAAAAACAATACGTAGTATACGCTTCCGACAAGGAATGAGTTAATATACCGAAACGACCGGTAGAACGTCGTAAAATGCAATACATAAATGTTAATTTTGAACGAACACATTTTTAGGTGTGCAGACAATTTTTATAAATCAGAGACTAGCCTGGGCCGCCCAAGTGAGCTTCGAGTCGCCGAAAGTAGTCAAGAGTAATGGACCATTACTAATGGATTGTGTTTCCCGAATAAGCTTAGTGTCTAACTTGAATATCAAGAGGTGTAGGGGCCTAAAAAGCAGCATAAAAATAGAACAAAAACATTGAAGGGGGGGGGGTTATAATTTATAAGGTCTTAGGAAAAAACACAAGACCTTTAATGTATTTTCAAATGACGATACCGTATCGTCGATACGACTTTATAACCAGTGTTGGAAAAGTTGGCCAACGCTCCAAATTTCCCCAACGCCCAACGCAAGCGTTGGCCAACGCTCGGATTTTCCCCAACGCCCAACGCAAGCGTTGGCCAACGCTTGAATTTTTCCCAACGCCCAACGCGTTGGGAATAAAATCTCACCAACGCCCAACGTTCCCAACGCGTTGGTTGGGCGTTGGTCGTTGGCGAACGCTGCCCAACGCCCAACAATTGTAACACTAATGCTTAACAGATAAGAACGCCCAACGTTTCCAACACTGTTTATAACCATCTGAAAAAAATCGTTCATAATTTTTTTTCAGCTACATCCAAAAAAGGGGGTATAAATTATCTTTAAAAAATCTTTAAAATCATGTCTATTATAGACATGATTTTAAAGATTTTTTGAAAACATCATGCTTTTGATTTGACTCAAAAATGACCATAAGAACTAATAGCGATCCTTTTCAGACCTTTTAACTAACCCCATATTATATGGGCTATATATAATGTGCCATTATAACTCGGAGACGTATTATTTAAATAATTCTTACTGCGGAGCAATCTGGTAACTTCCTCCAATTGAATTCCTGCTGAAATACCTGCACGAAAAAACACTTCCAGAGGGGTGGTTACAATATCCAGGTTTGTTTTATCGTAACAAAAATGTGATACAAGATTTTACATAGACTAAACGCTGTTCCATATAACCACCCTTCTTGTAGACATATAGCAATAAGCACAATAATTTATTTGATCCCTATAATTGAACTAGTTTGGCCATGCTTATTAGTATTTAAGGTCGATAGGATTCAGAGAAATGTGAGGTAAATCCAATTCATAAAAATAATTTGTAAACAAAACAAAAAATATAAAAGAGGGCGCCAATGTAAAACATACCGAATCTATTCCGATAATCCAACTTTTCTGAGAGTATTGTATTTGTAAACTAGGGAAACATTAAGATTGGTCTACAGGCGTTGTTGGTTATAAGCCGAAAATCAAGCAATTTTAGCCACTTCTAAAATCGGGTCAAAATCTCTAAGCTATAACTGGGATCGCCGCCTGAGATTTTTACCGGATTTTAGAAGTGGCTAAAATTGCTTGATTTTCGGATATATATGATAATCCGCGACGGCGCATCACGTGGGGAACCTTAGAAGTGTATATTGTTAACCGGTTAAAATTTAACCGCAAAAAAAAGGAAAAAAAAACATTTTTTTAGCTTTGAGACCCTGTGGCGGGCCCTGGCGAGCATTTTCATTATGATTTCTGAAATCACAGAATAAAAGCCAATTTAACCGTACTAAAAGCTAACGTGGTGCATCTAATTTCTTTTTTACTTTTTATATATCGTAGATAAACTACAACTTGTGAAAGTTTGAGAACGCTCAGGCATGTATTGCTCGTAGGTGTGGTCCCAGCCGGCGACCCTAGTTATAAGGTCCCTAGCTCATAAGGTCAAGAACTGGAAAACTAACTGGACCTTAAGCATTTTGAAAAAAAAAATAGAAAAAGATATGATACATGGAAAAGATATGATTCCATAAAAAAAAGCGTAACATGACATTATTTTTTATAGATCCCTTAATGTGACCTTATAACCAACAACGCTCTCTCGCAAATTGTCCTTTTCGGAATCGAATTGATTTTGTTGTTAAAATTTGATTAATTAAGGCGATACAATTTTTCTTACAGCTAAATTGAAGTTTAACAGAGACAAAAATAGTAATAAATCAGAACCAAGCATAAGATTACCGCTTAGGCAAGCGGTCAATGTAAGCCAATTTTAGCTTATTTTATGTTAGCTAAGCTAAGCCAAAAAAGTAAAAGAGATAAAAATAAGCGGTGCTGAGGTCAAATAACGAAAAAAACAATCTGACATGTCCATTATACTCGAAATAAAAAACATGGATTGCAATTGGCTAATTCAAGACATTCAAAAAATTACACTTTTCGACAACTTATGACTCTTTAATCAGGTGATACGCTAAATTTAGCAAAAAACTGAATTAGCCAGCTACAATCCACTTTTAAATTCTAAATACAATGACCGTGCCAGTTTTTTTCGATTTTTTTACCGTGTCACCGCTTATTTATTTATAACTTTGACTTAGATTAAGATTTGATTAACTTGATCACAAGTGAAATTTTGAGGTTAAATATTATAAGAAAATGATAAAATCATTAAAGTNCCTATATGTATGTCAAAAAAGGTCGAAAAGATATGATTTTATAGAAAAATAGTGAAAAAAGACATGATTTCTATGGAAAAAATGTGTGCGAGCGGGGGGGGGGAGGTCTTCGTCTAGAAAAAAGCTAAAAAAGACATGATTATAAAGATTTTTTCCAAAAATTATGGTTCTCAAAAAAATCTGACTTGACCTTAATGCCAAAAAAACTGACTTGACCTTAGTGCAAAAAAACTGACTTGACCTTATAACGGCACAATTGGCTGACCTAATAACCAACCCCCCTGTAAATACAATGACCGTGCCAGTTTTTTTCGATTTTTTTAACGTGTCACCGCTTATTTATTTTCAACTTTGACTTAGATTAAGATTTGATTTACTTGATCACAAGTGAAATTTTGAGGTTAAATATTATAAGAAAATGATAAAATCATTAAAGTAGAAACGTCATGCAAAAGCTTTTGGACACAAATACTGCTATTTTGAATTAAAATTAGGATTCGAACAGTTTCAATACTCCACAATTAATAAATTAAAAACTGTACATGTTGTTAGACTAATTTACACTTCTTTTCCTGTGAAGAGAAACAACGACCTAAAATTTTGTGCTATAATCTACAATCCAAACAATTTTGACTTCATAATTCAGATACGCATTTTTGAATTGTTTATTCAGGATATTTCGTCATTTCGGCAATAC
>SCLG01000019.1:374691-395843 GCA_004367875.1 Oikopleura albicans
CACTTTTGGCAGCCTCTTTTTATTATGACTCACTCATCGACCCATATTGATCCTGAATCGATGTTAGTCTATAATTTATCATCCGTTTTATATTTTAGATCTGTTAAATATAGTGTTAGGAATTTTAAATTCTTAAAATATTTCAAAATACAAAATAAATGATAAAGTGCCTAGTTAACACAGTTATAATTGAACGTTAGAAAACTTCCACTAAAGTTGCCAAAATGGAAAAATATCTAAAAAAAAGGATTCAAATATATTACCTGATAAATTATCAATGATAATGTTAAAATAAGTATTTTTTATAAGCTGAGAAAGTTTTTTCGGCAAAGACATAGTGTTCAGATTAGTGTTCAGATTAGTAGATTAATTTTTTTTTGAATAACCACAAAAAAGTCAATCACACATTTTAAAAGTGATTTTGTTTGTAATTATATATAAAAACGAAAAATACACTGATACAGTAATAAGCTGCATGTATTCAGAATACGGTGGGGTATCCCCATTCTGAAAAATATCTAATTCTAAGAAAGACATGTGGACAAAAAGACATAGTTTTCGACATCTAATTTTTTGATTTTTGTTTTTTCACTTCTTCACTGTCGCTAAAAGTTCAGTAGCTTGACATAATTACCACATATCTTTCCGCAAACTATATTGAAGTCTTTGATTTATCACTACAGTCCTTATTCCTTTTTGAGACGCTCCTTTTTGGCCAAAATGGTCGCCATTCCAATAGAAAAATGATCCTTTTTGCGACGATGCTCCTTTTTTGGACGCTATTTTCGAGAACCGAAAACGTCCCCAAAAAGGACTAAGGACTGTATTTTATTATACATCATCCCAAAAATTATTTTCTACCCGTAACCCTCAATAATGACCACGTTTCTGGTAAAAAATATTTATAAGTCGTTTTGATACAGACACAAAGTTGACTCCAAAATTGGGGTAGAACTAAAATATTGCTAAATGATTTTTATATAAATGTGAGGGGTGGTTATAAAGTTTTAAGGAAACTAAGATCCTAAGACCGTAAATCTATTTTGAAGAGAGCATTAAACCCTAAATGCATTTTTATTTCGGCAGCAGGAAAATTGACATGATTTTTTATAGAAATTTTTTGGTCCCCTCCAAAATTTTTTTGAATATACAGTCGTGGATGTAAGAAAATTCTACCTACTATGGTCCATCCTGTATGGAACACACCAAAAATGACCAAAAACGGTGGATGCCAGAACGTAACAGTTTTTGACAAGTGAAAGTGTTACGTTCTCGCATCCACGACTGTACTAAAACGTTTAGCAATAAATGGCTTATTTTTCTTGCAATAAATTAAATGTTGGGTCGGTTAAAAAAACCCATCCTACCTTATTTGTGGAAACATTTCGAGAACATAATTTGCGCGTCGCCTAATGAAGACAATGCTTAAAACCAGAAAAGGGTCGAGTCTTTGAAGCAAAATAAAAAACGAACAGAAAAAAAAAACTGTGCGATTCGATTGGTGAAAGGAATGTACATCGAATAAAGATGATTGTGCGTCAACTGTTATGTAACTTTTTCTAATATCGTCCTAATTTTAAAACGCGAAAAAAGACCAATGACAGGCCACATAGGCCTCAGACGCGCTGCCAAGCAACGTTACCAAAAAGTGGTAACATTATTCATTTTTTCGCGTTTAAAAATCTCTCCGATAGACGGAAATTTTTTATCTCGTAGAGACTGAAACGTCAATTTGAAGCATAAACGAAGAATGGAATTTAAATTAAAACCTAGTGTAGATATAGTCGGCAATCTCAGGGTTATTCAGCAACCTTAACCAGCGCCGTAAGTAACAATTAAAAAAAAGTATTTTCAATATCAGGGAACTAAAACAAATAAAGACTTCGCTGTGAAATTTCGGATTTTTTTATATCTTTTGTAACAGACTTATATGTGAAATCACAGAACAGGTGCGAGATCTCATTGAACTATAGAAATTATCCGATTTCTCCCTCTGGTATGGACAATATTAATTGTAAGCGTAACAAAAAAAAAAGAAGAAAATCTTATTTGTTTTTCGCGTTGTTATGGTAACGCGGCCAATCAAAATTGGCAGCGCGAGACAATTAAGGTGTTACGCTTACAATATTATTTGCTAAAAAATCACTTTTAGTTCCTTTTGGCTCAACAAAAAGTTCATATCAAATGGAGTAATCGAATAATAATGCAGTGTAATAATATAGTGATGGATTTTTCTTTTTATAGAAGATAATAATTGTAGATTTTGTCCAGGCCCGTTTGGCCTGATTGTTCAAGTTCCAGTGCCCTGCTTATTAGAATATTTACACTTAAATTGTGGGATTTTTACATTACACAGGGTGCGCCGTTATGTTTCACTTTTTCCCGATCGGGCCATTATGTTTCACTATTTTTCGAATGTTTTTGTGAAACATAACGGCGCACCCTGTGTAATTGATTTCGACCTTAGATTTATCGACTCTAGCCTAGTTAAAAATTACGAACAAAAGTTTTTGTGGGAAATTACTGTTTTTTTTTGTTCGATTAATGCACTTATATAACGTCAAAACTGAACTAGCTTGCCAGTAATTAAAAAACTTAACAACGAAGGGTCTCAAGTGTCATATGATCCGTAGGGGTCCATTAGTTTAAATTTGGACTAAACGCCCTACTATAAACAAGACCCGTGTTTCAGCGATTTTCGATTAAGTGCGGTTTACTATCATTGTCCGTCCATTAACGGCGGTTAGTCCAAATTTGGACTAATGGACGCCTGAGAGTTAACAAAAGCTTTCCACTAATTGAACTCAATTAGTGCTGTCTTGATTTGCAATGACGACTTTTTTCACTATTCCATTCATGGTGGAACCTACTCTTCATCCAAAAAAAAAAACTTAAAAAGACATGATTTTAATGATTTTTTTCCAAAAAGCATGCTACTCAAAAAAACTGGCTTGACCTTAGTGCAAAAAAAGTGACTTGACGTTAGTGCAAAAAAAAAACTTGACCTTATACCGACACAAATGGCTGACCTTATAACCAACCCCCCTGTATGCAATTTAAATTAAATTTATAGCTTGAATCGTCTAGGAGGAGTAGGCTCCACCATGAATGGAATAGTGAAAAAAAAGTCGTCAATAAATACCGTCAATAAATAGTGTCGGCTTAAAAGCTATTTTCGGTACGACTCGGACTGCTACATCGCGTATTACGTGCAACAGCTACTGTCTGTGAACGGATAACAGTAACATATGAGATACTAATTTTTAACGTCAACGAGTCAACGAGACAGTTTCTAATGATTCCAAGAAAGTTAAGCAGATAATTTGCAGGTAAATTGAAATTATTAGACATTACCTCGCTGACGTCAGTAGTGACTGGGGGTCTCGCTCGTTCAAATAGAATATAATTAGGTAGACACCAATAAAACGAAATTATTAAAATTTGTGACAAAAGTGTAACTGTTTTACCGTATAATGTATTCAAATTGTTTTTTTTTGGTGAACCGAAAAATGCATTTTATACCAGTCCAATAAAATGCCTCCCTAATGTTTTGGTCCTTAAACATGATTTTCATAACATAGAAATAATAACGTACAAAAGCAGTAAAAATTTGAATTTTGGTGAAGTTGATATTTAGCTCAATGCAGCATGTTCTGAAGCATTTGTTGTTGTTGTTTTTTTTTAAATCTAGTGTCGGATTGACGTGTGAAAATGCCGAGAATCAAGCCCATCAATATTTTTGATTTGAAAGAAAATTAACAGGCTCCCGGTTATAAAAACAAGTGTGAAATGGTTTAAGGCTGTTCTCATTTTAGACCACAAAGGTAGACATTTTTGGGGACACGTCAAACTTTTAAGCAAATTCTGAGTTCAGCTGTCGCACATTGAGGGTACCAGGTTAATATTAAATCAAAAAAAATATTTTTGAACCCAAGTCCTCAATGTGCGATACTGCCGTAGAAGTTAGTTGCTAGTTTGGTGTGTATTAAAAAAAGCGACCAAAGGGGAAAATCAGATAGTGATGACAATAAAGTGATTGCAGAGTTTGAAAAGTGCTTTCATTTGTTCACGGTCTAAATGATAAAAAAATATACAATAAATGAACCCATAAGTGAGAAAAAAGAAATTTTTACTTTTTGCAGATGTGTGCTACTTTCGGGATTAGGCACAGGCCCGTTGCAACTCCCCCATAAAGGTGTCACGATTACTGCGCATTTGTAAATTTGCATAAAATATTGTTAACCCGCACATATGCCCCAATACCAATCTCGTAAAAATTTAGACACAAAAAAATATAAATTGATAATTATAATGCGTGACAAATAAAATATTCTTTGAACAGCTATGGGCAGCCTAGGCATACCGCCTGGGATAATAGGCACACGAAATAGTAGGTTGAACGAATTGATTTTTTCAGAGTTAACCGGTTTTAAAATTTTCCTCGATATAAACCGGTTGCTAGCCGACTCTTTTACGGTCCGCCATTGGCTGCGCCGTGGTCGGTTACGAATTATATCCAAAAACAGTAAATTTGGGGTACTTCTAAATTCAGTTCAAAATCCCAGGCGGCATACCTAGCTATGGGTACCCCAATTACTTAGCATAACATAAATGTAGCGAATTATAAAAGAGAAAGGGCATATTTTTTGTTCATTTCAATCGACCCAGTGGATCAAGATGCATAAAAAAAATCGAAGCCAAAATGCTTTCGGAATGAATGAGGACAAACAGGTTACATTCGATCAAACTAATACAACAAAGATCAATACATAAATATATATAAATATATATGTGAAAAGGTCTATTAATGCAGTTCCATAAAATAAACGTCGTATTAAAATCTTGATTGTCTGATTTTTCTTGTTTTCTTTGTAATTTAACTAAACGTAGTTTTTCAAAGTTATCCGAATATATTTGGGACAGGTTATACTTGCGTTTCAAGCCTCGCTTCGCGGGGCTGCTCTGTCATGGGACGGGTTACACGCCGTTATCGTGGCGCTTCAACTGCAAAATCGAAAGTTTACGTGTCTTTAACTGCATAACCGGACGGTTTGCAAAACAAAATCGCAAATGAAATTGAAAGTCTTTAATACACTTGAATTTTTTATACTGGGCGTTAAGCGAAAATCTATGGTACGAGCTAAAAATAGGTACCAAATGGTATGTAATTGTATGTTTCTATAAAAAATACATGTCTTACCAAGATAAAAAGTTCAAAAAGATATGATTTGTATATAAAATAAAGAATAGAATGCATCACCATAAGACCTTATAGCAAAAAAAGACAGTAAGACTTTATAGCGGTCCTTTTTCAAACCTAAAATTCAACCCACCTGTAGTTTCAATTCGAATCAAACTTGCAAAAAACTACCTTAAAGATTCGAATTTTGAATTTCCTCTCGAATTATCTTGCGGAATTCACTAAGTAGCGATAGTTTCATTTTTTCGATTTCTTCCCGAATGAATTGTTGGACCTCGTTATGACTAACCGCCGCATTTTGGTTGGTTGTAGCGGTTGGCGGTGAAGAAGATGCGGGAACAGCGGCGGCCGATGGTGCCTTTTTGGGTAATGTGTTAAAATTGGGAGGGCGGGCGGCCGGGGCCTTTGAAGGGGCCGATGATGACGGGGCAGAATCGTCTCCCTTATTGTGGCGCATTCTATTTTGTCGAGCTTTCAACTGGGACATGAAGTCATTTCCACCACCGCCAAAAGGGCCGCCCATTGGCCTTGGGGCCTCTCGTTCTTCCTTTACTTCCTGTTTTGGGGCCCCATCGCCGATTACACTTCCGGGCCCTGCTTTCTCCTTTGGTGGGCCAACTTTTCGAAGTCCGGTACCACCTTGAATTGCGGCAAGCAGCGCACCTCGTCCACCACCTCCACCCCCTCCTGCAGGTTTTTTCACTCCGGCGGGGCCAGGCGGTGGCGGTCCGCCCATTGGTGGGCCACCTGCTGGCGGTCCGGGTGGTGGTGGAGGTCCTCCGCTTGGTGGTCCTGGCGGGGGCGGTCCACCACTTGGTGGTCCAGGAGGTCGTGGCGGGCCACCCATTGGTGGGCCAGGTGGTCGAGGCCCAGGTGGTCCTGGTGGACCGGGACGCATTGGTCGGGGTCCAGTTGGTCGTGGAGCTGGGGGTGGTGCTTGAACTGGTTGGGCTGAAGGCCATGGAATGTCGCCCTGTACCATGGCGATCGCCGTTTTCATCCATTGGGCAAAATCACTCGATTCATCCGTTGATGCAAAATTTAGCCCATAAACCTGACCATTTGAGCGCCATTGATGAAATCGGGCAGTTGCCTCATTATAAATTAGACCTCGAATAATACCACAGTTTACCGTTACATCACCGCCTTCCGCTTTACGTCCAACAACACGAAATGTTTGGTTTTCCTATCGTAGGGTTTGAAATTTCAAAAATACATGATGCTATCGAAAAAGTATAAAAAGACATGATTTTTATAGAAAACAATGTACCAAAAAAGACATTATTTACGTTCAAAAAACTGACTTGACTTTCTAACGGTCAAAATGACAGACCTTATGACCGGGCTCATTTGTTAGACCTTATACCAGTTCATAAGTCTTAAACGGGTTATTGTCCGACCTTATAACCGTGTATATTAAGACAGTACCCGGTTTAAACTCGACGGAAGATGTGTTTGTCACAAAAATATGAAGGCTTTGCATATGAAATAGGATCAATTTGTTTGTATAGTATATTTTACATCCTCGTTAAAATAATTATATCGATACGAACTCGAGTTAGAGTTGACGTTTAGTTACTGATCAAATAATTACATATGTTCAATTATATAAAAAAAAATGTAACTACAACTTTGGCTCCGTAAAAAACACCCTTTTGGGGGAAAATGTACACAAAATTCCCACCTTATGACCTTATAACCAGACGCCCTGTATTATAAAGTCGACATTGAAAAGTGGACTTTATAAAATACACTTGTTGTTCGTAAACAAAAGTCAAAAAAAAAAACTACGTTAAGCATATAAGTTACATGATATAAGTTATATGATATAACACTTTGTTGCCATGAAAGTGGAGATTTATAGATGAATGTTTAAAACTAACTTGACCTTAAATACATTAAAAACTGACTTGACCTTATAACCAATTTGAAAATTTTTCGTTGTGAGAACAAAGGTTCGAAAGGACATGATTTTATAGAAAAAAGAAGTATAAAAAACATGATTTATAAAGACTGACTTGACCGTTGGGGAAATTTGGAGCGTTGGCCAACTTTTCCAACACTGCTTATAACGGTCAAAGTGGCTACCTTAGAACCAACCACCCCTATCAATTTGATTATGCCCATCACATCTAGATACAAAAAAAATTTCAAACCACGTCACAAAGATTGATATATATGAACAAAGCTCGTTCCATGCCCCGCACAGGGTACCCATTTTTGATGTTGTGAGTCGTAGAGCATCACATCCGCCCGTACTTTACAAACCGCGTTTTCGGCCATTTTTGTGTTTTAAAAATTGGAGCTCCTCTCTTTTTTTTTCTCTCTCTCGCGTTTTCCAGCCTTGCCCGTTTTATTAATTTCTCTTCAGCTGCACAATCTTTGTAATTTTGTTTTTTTGTTGAAAAGATCAAAAACCGACGTCGACGTCTTAAATAGTGAATATATAGTTTCACAAAGTTTTATATCGCAAGCCGAAGAGCATCTTCGTTATTCATTATGTAAATCAATATTTGAACGGATAAATGATGAATCATAAATGTTTAAATCAGCCTATAAAAACGATCCTAGTATAACAAATAAAATAGTTGATTTTGCTCAACAAAAAAAAACTGTTTTATTTCTTTTTTGGTCAATTTTCTCCCCTTATTGGGCTGTGAGAAGTAAGTTTTGGATACTAAAAATCGTCTGATTAAAAAATAATTAGCCCTCTTTTGGCCGCGAGGCAAATTACAGTTTGTTTTTTTTTTCTTCTCCGGGTTTTTTAGTCACCGTCGACACAAAATTGTAAAAATTGTAAAAAAAAAATCGTTATTTTTCCGCACAACAGATGCTTCTCAGACTCTTTACAAATAATAAAATAAGCTTCACCTTTCAATAGTTATAAAAATAAATCATAAATCATAGTTACTAAATGGCGAGTTGGGGCCCTCTTTGTTTGGCGTGAATGTTTTAAGTAATCATTAAAAGGAATTCAAGATAAATACAAATTGCTGATTAAGAACGAAGAAAAGGCAAAAGCTCGCAAAGATGGTCAACGGCAGTTACTGATTGGATTACAAGTATAGTACATAGAAGTAAATTAAATTTAGTGAAATAAAAATAATTAGAGTGATAAATTGCATAAACTAGTCCATTTGTGCCGCACTTAACCCCGCATCGCGGTTATTTACCCCTACGACGCGGTAACTAACCCAGCACCGCGTACCGTTGAAAAACTGACTTGACCTTATAACCAACAATTTGTTTTAGTTCGCCTGGAAGAAAATGGTCAAAAACACATGATTTATGTTGAAGAAACTGACTTGACGTTATAGTAGTCACATGGCTGACCTTATATATTTAATATTTGATATATTTAAATATATTTATAATTAATTATGATATATTTTTCGGAATAAAAGTCGATTTTCACAGGCCAAAATTGGGAAAAAATGTCCATTGTTACAATACGATGCGGGGTTAACACAATATGTTTGTATAACTGCCCATACTAATGTATCAAATATGTTTTGTTTACATTAAACTACATGACATTTAAATAAACACAGAAATATCAAGTATAAAAAATGGTTAGCAGACTGCACTGTGCTCACTTAGCACTAAAATTAATTTCTGAATGAATACAAGGCACTAAAGTTATAACCAGGGCTGCAAAAACAAGTTTTTAACGCTTGTCATTTTGCTATTCTGGTTATAACCATAGCCTATACCATATGATCCATAGGCTATGGTCCATAGCTACTTTGTTTTCACGAAAAACAAGATAAACAACTATTTTTTTTCATTACACCGATTATCAGCGGCTTATACAGTATATATTATATATATATAGGCTATGTAACATAGGGTTATACGCAGTTATCTCGCCAAATAGCCGCTTGTACGCTTATCTTGCGATCTTTTAGCAATATTGTTTTCGGGCATTTGGCCCACGCACTGAGAAGTTATCTTGCGAATAATATTTCTATTAACGTTTCCTTATTATTTTCACACACCGATTTTTATTGCTAGCTAAAGTTGAAAATTTTTTCTCAAGCTACATATGTACGGTTTACCGAACAATAGTAAATGCCAAATTCATTTTGAAAGACTCAATCTCGGTTTTCACATGATTCATAAATCACGAGTTTTCAATCATTTTTAGAAAAAAAATATCGGTTTCAAAATCGATAAAAACACCTGAAAGGTTAAAATCGACATTTTTTATAAAAATGGTTGAAAACTAGTGATTTATGAATGATGTAAAAACGGCGATTGATAAGTTATGCATGTATCCTACCCATATTATATGGGCCATATATCTTACCAATTATTTCAGGTAATTGAAAAGATATTTCACGATTAAACGTTATTTCTTCTCTTAAAAAATTAACGTGAATTATCCGCCAATCCAGATTTTGTGACATTACACCATTTGCAGATCATAAATGGTATATTATATACCGTATATAACACATGTTTTGTCGAAAAAGATCTACATCACGTTGAAACAGACACTTATTACACGAGATGTCTAATGTAAAGAAGTGATAAGTTAAAGGTGAAACTATCAGTTCTTGACGTTCTCACGATTTTACGTCATTTTTAAATTTCTAGCCTGTTAAGTTTCAGAAAATCCTTTTTTGAAATTTATAAAACCAAATTATTATTCAGTATCAACACTGTATTTGACTATTTTTGTGATCACGGGTAACATAATCATTTTAGCAATTAATCAACATCGCATGGCATACTAAATTTAGAAACTTTAGCCTAGGAGAAATTTCAAAAAACATCGGTAAAGTGAATTTTCGTTAACAAATTGCCAAGAGAACAGAAATTAAACAATGTCGGACAGGATAACTGTAGTACTCGTGATAACACAGCATCTGGTATATTTAGGGGTAACATCACGCAATTTGAGGTACTTCTAAATTCGAGTCAAATTTCGCGTGAGCGACCCTAAGTATATTATATAGGCTATATAAGACATCTTCTGGAATTTAATACGCGTTGCTTCTGAGTCTTCTTCTTTGTCGTTTTGAACATAACCTGAAATACATATTTAAAAAGACTAAAAATAGTTAGGAAACTGGAAAAAATCCGTTTATAACTATGTTGTCAGTGGGAAGTTTTCACACGACTGTTAACGTTGCCTTAAAATAAGAAATAATCCCAGAAGACCGCTTGTAAATATTCCGTCTAGCTCTGCCTACACCACAAGAGTACATTTAGTTATCTATAGACTATATATATCACATGGGCCATCAATTTTTCGAACATCACCAGCTTGTCAAAAAGTAAGTTCGACTTTTTACAATTTATTGTCTCTCATCTGTACTAATTAAAAGTCTACGTGTTTAACCGGGGCAATGAGTCATAATAAAGTTAGCCTGGTATTACCAGTTGGTTATCATTTCCATTTGGATGGAATAAGGTGCCCTCATAACTATTGTCCACTTTTAGGTATGGGCTGAAACTCAGCATAGAATCTAACGATGGCTTGTTCAGCTCAAATGAATAATGATACGAAAACTGCTTTATTTTCTGTTCATGATATCAAAACCTATTTCTAGGGTATTAGTTTAATTAACGCTTTTCCCGATCGTTTATCTAGCACGCCAATCATTGGATAAATTGCAAATATTCAATGGGAGACCGGCCATATAACAACACGAGCGGGTAATTGCGCGATACCAAATTTTTATTATACCAGAAAATTTTTATTATACCAATTTGGTCTTGCCCAGCTCCCCGCTCTTCCTGTTATCTGGGCGATCGCTCATTGGCTTATAAATTGAAACAATTTGGTATTGCACAATTCCCCGCTCGTGCTGTTAACTGGCTGAGAATTTTCCAGACAGTCCACCTACGCCCTGTGCAGTTCTCTGAACGTTATTACAAAATGTTTTTTTCGGAGAAAATGTCGGCCAGATAATTGCGCAGGGGTGTATATAGTATATACAGTTCATGATGCAGTCTGATGGGATGCAGTCTGATGGGAACATGAAAAACAAGACATTTTTGTTAACTATTTATTGAAAGACTGGAAACCAGGTCAGGGCTATTAAATTTCAGAATATTGGGTTAATTATTTAACCCATGTGTGAAGAGGTGGCTGGTATGTGTGTGTATGTTGCTTAGTTGAGGAAAACGTTCCACGAGTTGATGATAAAGTGTGCAACTTCGATCATGGATGCTGACTCTGGGTCGCCGTTAACTTGAGCCTCAGCCCAGGCTGCCTTGAGTGCCTCAACATGCTCGCCAGTCATCTCCCAGTTCCATGAGCCCATGACGGTTTGCACAAACGACTTCCAGGCGTTAATTTCGTCACTGTCGAGGAGGCCATTCTTGTCGGCATCGAAGCCCTTCATGATGACGCGGGCATCAGTACCGGCAAAACCAGCCATGGTGTATTTGTATTCATCAGCGCTAAGTGCACCGTTAGCGTCCATATCGATTGTGTTCCAGTACTTGGCGGCGAAGTTGTAGAGGTGGTTTTGGTATTCTAAAAATTTAAAGGTTAATTATATTGTCCGCCAGGTAACCCAAATTGAAATATGTTTGTGTACACGGGTGCGCCGTTAACCGGCACAAAATTTCCATGACTGGTTTGCAATGTTAAAACAAAAAATGACTTGACCTTAATTTTTAATGCATTCCCAAAAATGACTTAACCTTAAAACCATTTTTTAATTTTCTTTAAAAACATATGATTTTGCCCAAAAAGTATGGCCAGCGGGGGGAGGTCTTCACCAAAAAAAGTGAAAAAGACATGATTTCTACAAAAATAATTATGACCCGAGTTTTTTACCCGTATTGTTTTAAATGAATATGGGTCGTTCTAAATTTTTAACCCAAAAAAGACATGATTTCTATAAAAAATTATTACCCGTGTTTTACCCGTATCGTTCTAAATGTGTATGTCTCGTTCTAAATTTAAACCCCAAGTGAAAAAGCCATGATTTATCTTGAAAAAATGACCTGACCTTCCTGCAAAAAAGAAGACTTGACCTTATAACTGTCACACCTTGTGACCTTATAACCAGACCCCCTGTAATATGATTTTCGGAGCAGATTTTGTGAATTTACAGTGCCAAAAATACGATACGAACCAATAGGGCCCAATATAACCCAATCATAAAATAAACTAAGACTATTTACCTTCTGGCATGTCGGCGAAAGCGGCGGCTTTTTTGCCACATCCGACGAGTTCGGCCTGGGTGATTTCGCTGTTGCCATCGGCATTACAGAAGTTCCACAAGGGGTCCCATTTTGATTGTGGGACGCTGTCGACGGCGGCCTTGAACGAATCAAAGTTGCCGCTGGCAAAGTTGAAGACGTTCTTCGCCTCATTCCACCAGTTCTCCATGATCCATTCGGTGGTGTTGGCCGAAGCAAGTCCGAGTGAGGCAAGGGCAAAAAGTTTCATCTTTTTTAAAATAGCTTTTTAAAGAGATCTATCTCTGATTCAATCCGAATTCCGAAATGATAAAGAAGTAACCCCCCAATGCGCTCATTTTATACCCGGTCAGGGTTATAGGTGGCGCCGGTTAAACACATAGAAAAAACTAACATCAATACAAACAAACAAATAAAAACACAAAGTCGAAAGTGTCTATTTGACGAATTTCGAAATAGACGATGACGACGATTAGTAAGATCGGTAAACTTAATTAACCCAAAACAAATAATGGACACCCGCACGGTATTTATTTTATATAGTAGACTCAACTTTCGCTTGATATGATCGTGGTTGTAGACCATGGATTATTTGAAATACGGTATTTGCTCAAGTATAAATGTGTTTTCCATATTCACAATCAAAACGAGAATCAAACAAACTTTTTTTTCGATATAAGGGAAAAGTTACCTTTGTATATTACCCTTAAGGTGTTAACGGTTATCGGATATTGTCTTACAGGGGGGCGCCAAGTAAGGGTAGGAACGCCAAGTAAGGGTAGGGGCGCCAAGTAAGGGTAGGTTTTGAAAATCACGAAACCTACCCTTACTTGGCGCCCCCTGTATATATAAAGGAGGGCAAAGTAAGGTTAGGTTTCGTGTTTTTTCGAAACGAACCCTTACCTCGCGTTTTCACTTTGAGTTGAAGAGCCTTATCATCCTTTTTTTTGGCCTCAAGTAAGATTGACGGCGAATTTTTTCGAAATGAATCCTACTCTTATTTGGCGCCCACCTACCCTAGCTTGGCACCCCTGTCCTTATACAGGGGGTTTTAACAACCTGATTTTTCCCTAATAAAATCATTCTCGGTTTAAAGATAAAAAAACGTGAAAAAATTGGGTTACCGTATAAAAAAAACTATGATATCATAAATAAATATATATCACATTTGTTATAAATTAGTTAAATATTATATTGTAAACGCGAATAAATATAGTACATGTTTTTGGGTTACTTCGTTTCGGGTAATATAGTATAAACAACATATTTAGGTGGGACGAAAGGAATTGATTGATCGATGCGACCGTAGGTGAACCATCTTTAGTGACCCAACAATAATAAATAACCACTTCAAGTTGTGTTTTTTTAGACTGGTAACAGTGATTAGGGGCAAACTTTACAACTGGAGAAACATGAAATCATCCATAGAAAACTGAAAACAGACAAAATTTCCGTCGTTTTCGTGTTTCTACATTTTCAGATTTTGCCGTGGTTAAGCTCGAAAAGTGGTAGAGCAATTCGTTAGAAAATTTTGACTCAATTTTGACATTTCAATTCTTTTCCAAAAAGCTTATGTTCCACTACAGCCATTACTTCGAATACGGACGACCTCAATACGGACGTTTTTGTTAAAAATGTCTTCAAAAGAGTAAAAAATGGACGCTTTATAACAACTCACCCCAATAAGGACGTTATTTTTGGAATAAAAACGTCCTTATTAGAAGTAAGGACTGTAATAGCAAGGATTCGAAAACACGGTATTCGCAAAACTTATCAAACATTCCGCTATTGTCAAAAGAGCAGCACTAATAATAAAAGGAAAATTCCTCGCAGCCCAACAGTCAATGGTCCAACACACGGTACATCTGGAGAAAACGTACATTAGTTACATTAATTATTTGTTCTACGGAGACAAATTGGCCATAATTTTACAAAAAAAAAAAAATCGAAAATCAATAAGGACAAGTGCATACATAACATGTCACTTGAACTCTAATGTATGTGAATATATTTTGTGATTAATTCTGATTTCATAATCCGCACAGTTACGTTCAAAATGATAATGATAGACCGCTGAATATTTGCACAATATTAATATCAACTCACGTTGTTTATTCTATCCAACTTTTGACCTCACGATTTTAATCACTTCGGAGTCAATGTCAATCTTGTTTTTTTTTTAATCTTTTGCTCAAGTTGTGTAGGGCAGGTTGCACAGGCCAGCTAAGCACATCTCATTACAATTTTTCAGCTCGACAGTTCTGCATTTTCAGTTACAGAATTAGGCCGAGCCCAGCTGGAATCTACGATCGGGCTCGATCCTTTTCGTATTCCAATAATTTTTGGCGGAGCCACCACTCACGAAATCGGCCCTATCTTTAGAGGTCATATGACTCATCGTATATCGCAATATTTCGTAATCGACGAAAATGTTGGTCGAAAAATCGGGAATTCTTCGAAACCGAACAGATCTAAAAAATGGGATGGTGACTATTTTTTGAAATATAATCATGTTTATTTCATTAATATATTATATGTAAATTATTATCATGCAAGAAGAGCATAAGGTACAGAAACAAATAAATAAAACAAGGGGACATTATTTTAGAGGTAATTAGTAACTTAGTGGGTAACGAAACAAAACTGGGTCGTTCTTCAATCGGTTTTTTCTTCGAAAATACAAAACCGCCGAACAATATAGAAATTAGAGAACAAAACGGAAAAGATAACGACGGCTTAATTTGTTCATTGGTTGGTTTATGTTGTTGGTCAAACTTTTTTTTTTGATATTTGAGGCAAACTAGTGTACTTGGAAAACGTGCAATAGGTCGACACATTTTACCAATTCCGTTTTTTCATCAAACCTTGTTTCATATGAAACTGCTATAAAGTAGCGAAATTAGTAGAATTTTCCACCACTTTCACGTTTTCCAGTACACTTGAAAATCAAGAACGGGGGTTGGCTATAATTTTATATAAGGTCTTAAGGGAAAATGACTACCCGTCCCGTGCTCTACCCGAGTCGGGTATGGGTAGTACCCGAGTTTATCCGAGTGACGACCTCTGACCATAAGAGCTTAAACGTATTCTAAAAAGACCAACCGGCCTTATAACCACCTGGGAAAAATACTTCATTAGTAGGGAGAGGTCTTCATTGAAAAACACCGTAAAAGGACATGTTTTTGAAAATATTACTTGACCCTGAAAAAAAAGACCATAAGATCCCAGCGCAATCAGAAAAATTGGAGCCAAGTGTTGCTCAAAAAGTTCATACGGTACATAATACTAATATTGTATGGATTGTACACAAGAGGTCTACCCGTGCTCGGGTATTACCCGACCTCGTTTTTGAGCTCGGGTATGTTTTCCGCGGGTAACAAACTCGGACGGGTAAGAAAAAATTCCAATATGCCGACCTCTGTCTACAATGTATACGTATATACGATACGAAAATATACACTTCACCACAATGATTGTGATGACTGAAAACCCCCGCCATCAGGCACATGGACCATCTGATATGGTATTTACTGTATTGTCAGTCTCAAATATTAAAAAATATGTTAACAAAGAACGACCATTAGGTAAAATGATAAATTCATCATGGAAGACTCTTTTTTATTGAGAATAGTCAGAAGTTGCAGCTGGTATGATTCCTTAGCTATAGATATTTTGGCAACACATACCCAATTAAGAGATGTATAAGCTCAAAATGTCATATTAAGGCACCGGTTGATTTAGCAGAAAAACAAAGTGTGAATTTTACGAATTAAAGTATAAGTTATACTGTATAACCCTTGTCCCCGAAACGGATGTAAAAAAGATATAAAACCGGAGAACTGCGCAAGGCGGAGGCGAAATAACTACTCAGGATGCCCGATAACTGCGCAAGGCGGAAAAGTGAAAAGTTTTTTGGGAAAAAGCCTGCCCGATAACATCACGAGCGGGCCAACCTGCTCGATAACTGCGCACGGGATGTATATTATAATACGACTCTACGATATTACCCGAATACCTATCTTTGTATGTTAAGCACTGGGCTATTCTTGTTCAGTTTTTTCTCCTGCAAAAGTTGCAAGATAACTGACAAGGGGCTGGACTATAATCAGTAGTCATCAAATTTCTCATTTTTGCGCTAAACTATGCATTCTGTGAATGACCGATGCCTCTAATGGAACCCACAGATGGAACAGGATTTTGTGTTGAAATTGAACATAATTGAGTGGTGATTGGGAGACTAAACATCGTTTTCAAGAACAAAAGTGCAGCTAGGTTAACTAATAATTTTCCAAAACGTAACCAACCGCTTAAAGTAACATTATAACATCGAAATTGATCAAAGCCCGCATGCAAACAGGTTTTAAAAGCACGCCTAAATCTATGGAAACAAAATCAACCCCAGGACGGCACCGAATCGGCGATTTTATTTTTGGGCGAAAGGGTCATTCGGGTAAAATTTCCCTCTTCCGTTTAGTGCAATTGGTCAGAACTGGAAAAATTTNGGCGGATCAGCCTTTCGTAATATTAGAAACATTGATGAGAGATGTAATAATATTCAGGTTATTTCTGTACCAAATTTTCGGCTTTCGCCATCTTTAGGGTAATATATTTAGATACTGAAAGAATGAAAGTTACAAGATACAAATCACGAAGTTTCTGTAATTCTAGAACGTTTTGTTCTTAAATACCGAGTTTTTAAAGTACCCAGACATCAATTTAAAACCAAACTTTCTAGAATCATAGACATTTTGTCATTTGTATCTTGTAACTTTCATTCTTTCAGTATCTAAATATATGACCCTAAAGATGGCCAAACCCGAAAATTTGCTGCAGAAATAACCTGAATATTATTATACATCTCTCACCAATGCTTCTAATATTACGAAAGGGTGATAAGCCGAAATTTTTCCAGTTCTGACCAATAACACTAAACAGAAGAGGGAAATTTTACTACACATATAAACTGAATATGATCCCTTTCTCCAAAAAATAAAAAAAAGACCGATCAGGACGATGTTGAACAGAATTTTGAAAAAAAAATGTTAACTTAAGACGCGTTAAGTTGGGTTAAGATAGCGATCCATCCCCATGAAAAACATGTTAACATAGCTGGACATTTGATAATTAAAATCCATGAATTTCAGGCCTTTCAAGATGAATTACGAAAGGGTCTGATTTTAGGGAAAATTCTCTGCGTTGCAAAAATCTGACCCAAATGGGCCGCAATTGGCAGAGTTAGAACAAACGGAACGTAAGTAGAATAAATTATAATTTTATTTCATTTTTCCATAAAAGAGCTTTTTTCTTGTTAGAACATAAAGGCAGCAAGGTGAAACGACGCCTCATTTTCCAAAAATCATATTTTTTCAGAGAATACACGCTCAGTGGAATATTGAACGTTCTGGAAAAAAAACACGCAGCGACGCTTCGTAAATTTCCTCCAAATCAATTTTCAGCAACAACGGTTCTTTTGTATAATACAGTTGTGGAACCCATATCGTCAAGCTTTTGCCCATATCGTAGCCAAGTATTAACGGGGAAAAGGCTCACAAATACCATTAAGTGGAAATAACATTGAAACGGTGTTCGGGATGTGAATGTGTTACGATATGGGTTCCAAACTGTAAACACCACCTACCTACGAAAATTAACACTTCTAAAGATAACAAGATTCAAGTTAATAGTCTGATAGCGTCAACTCTCTCGCCTACGCACTACCTAGTTAAGTTAGCAAAATTCATAGAAGGTAATATAATGTATATGAAATTTCTTTTGAAGTTAACAAGTGTTCTCTATTCCCCATTGTTTTGTCAACTTCCGTCGGTAAGTGGTGTATAAGATATAGAAAACCCAACAGAAAAATGGGATCCGTTTTATATCATATAAACGATTGAAAAGGATCCCATTTTTCTGTTGGGGTTTATACATATAAATTATATGTAAAATATAAGTTTTTATATACACAGTATAACTTATACTTATAAAAATTGAAAAGAAAAGATTGAGGGAAAACGGGCGACTAGTGAATCAACCTGTCACTCAAAAATTGAACATAAAAATAAGGTATAGAAGGAAGGCAGATTGTGTTTCGTTGCGTATTGTCTATATGAAATATACCATTAAAATTTGATGTGTTCTGGTTTTATTAAAACTATTTTTACCAGGGGAACGCACTACTACTAATTTTTTGTGTGATTACCTAGAGGTTTCATGAATATGGTTAAATCATCTGATTTCCTTGTAATAAATGGCGTCCTATTGATGCTGAAAAATTGCCTCGAAAACTAGAACACATCAATAAAAAATCTCTCGTTTAAAAAATCGTGTAAAAGTGTTCAATGGGTTAACCCTCAATTTTTGGGATTCAAGACATGATAGTTTCTTACAATGTTTTTTGCATATACCATGACTCATGATAAAGGCTATCTAGGACTGATTTTTATACTTAGTATTTTTACAAATGTTTTGTCCTGTTGTAGAAAATTTGGAGCAGAAAAAAATCATCATGCTGATTAAAGCGGAGGGTCTTCATACAAAAAAAGTGTAAAAAGACATGATTGGAAAGATTTTCCCCAAAAACATGTTTCTCAAAAACTCAGTTGACCCTAGTGCAAAAAAACTGACTTGACCTTATAACGGTCACACCTTGTGCCCTTATAACCAGAACCCGAGTAAAAGCCGTTTTTTTTCAAACGGTTGTCCAACCCGATTCGGATTCCAACCCGAGGGTAAAAATCTGATAAATTCTTACCCGAATTCCGTTACCCGAGTTTTACCCGACTTTTTTTAACCTGAAAATCGTTCTCAAACCCGCGGGTAAAATTCGGGTCGGAATCCAAGTGCCGACCTCTGCCCTGTAGTAACAACATAAATGATTCCTAAAAATATGTTAATCTTTTCTACACCAAGTTTTCAACATCAGGACTCTCGATTTTTTTTTTAATTTAAATTTATGCCCCACAATATTGACAATAGTCCCCAATAAACGACATTTATGATGATCTTTTAGTATATGATTTAGGATACTCTAAAGAAGTCTTGCTGATCTTGGGATAAACGGCGGTGCGGAACAGTTAGTAAACTCCAATCTTTGATTAACCCGCGGAGTTGTTTGATTACAGTATCTTGCATTTTTTGCTTTTTTCGTTTGTTTATGTTCAATGACGCCAGAATGTTTTTGCCCTTCTTGTCTTGTCGTAATTTTTCCATTACTTTATTTGTTGTTTTGAAAATATTTCAACAATTAACCGTTGACATAAAAATTTTAAATCACCCAGGATTACTGGGGTAAACATTTTTCTAACAAAAGACTTGCTTTTAACGGCAGACATTTGGGAGTAATATGACCCCTAATGGCCCCATATGACCCCTAATGGCCCATTAGTAATAGGTTCAATTTTCTATGTACTAGTAATAGAGTACCGTCTTAAAAGAAATAACGTGTCAAAGGCCAGAAAAACGTTTGAATAATAATATGAGCACCTTTAACTAAACTTTTATAACTTTATAAAACTATTTTTGCCAAATTTTAGAGTTAAAAAGGTTAGTCAGAAAACGTGGGAAAAGTGCCCTAAATGTCTGTAGCTCGTTTTAGAGTTCTTTGAAGGTCAAAAAATAGTCAACATTCTAAAAATTCTAGATTTCGCTACAGACCTTTTCGGGGCTTCATCTTTTCCCATTTTTTTTACTTTAAAGTAAGCTAATGCTAACTTTTCAAGTCCTCAATATGGCTCAAACTGTTCTTTAAATAATTGGCCCATATTTTTTTAGGTTTTTGTGACCTTTTGCACGTTATTCCTCTCAAGATCGTACCACAAATATGTCATTAATAAAATAATTACTGGTATTAGAAATAATAAATAATAAAACTATTTTTTCAAAACGGTTCCTTTAAGCGCAATTCCCGGATTGACCAAATCATATTTCGCGTTTTCCTGGCCATGTTCGGTGAAATAAGTCTCCCAGTCCCATTCGATGAATAAATCGACAAGCTGCCACGTTTCTCCAAGAATACCCTCTAGGGTCTCTTTCATATTATGTGTTATGTATTCCGAGGACGATGATACCTGACCCATACAGAAAAGAACGTCCAGACTCAGCTGATGCAGTGCGCCCATATTTATTGTTGTTATTCTTTTTTTTTGTTCACGAAAAGTTATATACAGGGGGTGTGCGTAATATGGGTTGGTTAACAATTTTTGAAAACGACCCTTATTAAGCTCATCAATCCTAAGAAGCACATCCAGGATTAGGGGAAATTTTTTTTTAATTTGACGTAATTATGTTTTTGCGTTATATTTTATTTTATCAGTTTAAAGATACACCCCCAGGTGTACAGGTGTACAATTTAAATTTATCATATCCATAAACGGACCAACAACTATTCAAAAAATGACCATGGTGTGGGAAGCAATGTTAAAATCAGGACCCTTATTTGGAGCAATAATATTTTTACCGTTAAAAGGCATCCTCATTAACCACAAGCGAACTTTATTCAACAGGCCCTTATTCAGCATCCCTTGTACACCCAATACGCACTTATCTGCCCGGAAACCTCGTTCGTCCCGAAAGGGTAAATACCAGGTAGGCATGATTAAACTTGAAAAAATGACTTTACCTTATAACCAACAACGCTTGTATAGTAATAATATTGAACAGTTCCTTTCGTCGATTAACTTTTCGAGAAGGGAAAATCCAATGTGTTGGTATGTGGCGAAAATAGCATCACTAATGAGTTGCTCACTCATTTTGAGCTCACGCAAATTGACAAAAGTATCGTCCAAAAAGG
>SCLG01000019.1:396544-415933 GCA_004367875.1 Oikopleura albicans
CTTGTGACCTTATAACCATACGTTGCTTCCACCATTAGACCAAAATACATGACTTTACAGAGAAAGAGTGTAGAAAGACATGATTTCAATAGAAAAATGTGCCAGCGATAGCGTAAAAGATATGATTTTAAAGATTTTTTCCCATAACGGACCAAATCTAAGACCTTATAACCAGCTCCGGTCGAATGTTGGACACAAAATTTCAAACTGTAAAACCACCCCTGTATTTTACGGATCATGGGCCATGAATCATGGTTTAAAAACACGTTACCTTATCATTAATTTTGGGGTTAATTCCGTTTTCCGCTTGGCGTCGCATGTCTTGAAATAGCTGCGTGCCCAACTCGCGCATTCGCCGCCTAGCCTTATTCTTACCCGAGGTTTTGCGGTCGCCCAAATCAAGCTCCTTGATATAAATCTCAATATCCTTAACGGACTTTTCCATGTGGGATAGGTTGGTAACAAACTGTAGAATCTCCTCGAGGGTTAAGTTATTTTCAGCGTCCAGAATAGTGCGCTCAAGGGCCGCGCGCAAATTACGTTGAAGCAATGTTTCAACGCTACGCGCCAACGCAACATCAACGCAGACGTCTTCAAGCTCCACGTCGATACAATAGCTTAAATAAGTGTGGTTCATTTACTATACCATATATAGGGGGTGGCCAAATAAGGGTCGGTTTCGTGTTTTGGAAAACCGACCCTTCTTTGAGGGGCTTTTATTTTGCGAGCCCCTGTAGATACTATAGTATATGGATACAGTTTGAATTGATTTGGAGAACAAGCGTCATAACTTGAAATATGAATAGAGGAGTATGTGACGAAAGGGCAATTTGTCAAATTTTGGGCGACAAATAAAAACTTCGGATTATACATTTTTATATGAAAAATATGACATGTACCGTATGGGGACTCTCAGACTGCGAGGCTTTGAGCAATTTTCCTATGATTTGTAGTGTTCTTCTGACGTCAGCCTCACAGTCTGAGCGTCCCCATACGGTACATGTCATATTTTTCATATAAAAATGTATAATCCGAAGTTTTTATTTGTCGCCTATACGGTATATGTTTTGTCAGTAAAAATAGATGAAATCGGAAGTCGTAATTTGTCGAAAAAAAAAATTGACGAAACACACATTTCTACACACTCAGTCATTCATATTCGAAGATACCCCGCTTATACTTCTAACCGTACTATTATTTATTTTTTCTGACGACTTACTTGCCATCCCGCAAGCCATTGTTGAGCCTACTTGGGCAGCAAAACTGACTTGACCTTGGTGCAAAAAATTTACATAACTTCTAAAAAGACATGGTTGTACAGATTACACTGTTAAACTGATGGACGGCTTTAATTTTTAGTTTTTATCAAGTTCATGTCGCCCTGAAGGGCGGCCGTCATGAATATGACAGTAGAAATAATTAGACGTTAAAGTAGAAACTTTGTTTTTATATAACAACACGAAAAATAATGTAATCGCTGTTGTAGAACGGATTTTATAGTGTTTTTTCCGAACGTTTTTTTTGTAAACAAAGGGACTGACCGGTCCTTAAAAGTGCGAAAAAGATGATAGAAAAAATATGCCAGCGAGGGCTACTGAGAATTTAGTACTTTATCGTTTTGTGCTCATCGGGTACGACCTGCCTTTGAATTTTAGAGATAAAATGATCAAGATTTTATAACAAGTAAAAGTTAATGTTTATCGTTGCTAGTCTAGAGTCTACACAAGTTAACTGGCCAATGGCTTGCGGAAAAGTATCTTTCTTATTGGCGATTTCTTGGTAGAATTTTTTGATAATCTTTTGTAAATTTTCACAAATTTTGGCCAATAAAAATCAAAAAAAAAAATTCTACCAAGAAGGGGCCAATAATAAATATCCCTGTGATTCAGGAACCTTTCTTGATTAATAAAGGCTTCTCAGGTTGTCGCAAATTTGGAATGTCACTCATGGGATAGGGAGTTAGCTTTAGTAGATGAATATATAACATATACAAAAAATCGGGTAAGCCACCCCAGTTTATGCTTTTCCAGGGTTCCCTTCGAGTAAGATACGTGTAGGGAAATACATCCAATAAGGCAGTATAGCCAAAAAAGATGGCTAGGTATAATACACCAAGGTATTACACTTCTTAACTCTTAGGGCGAAGGAGTTTTTGGGAACCCGTAGGGGGAAAATGCGTGTAAATAAACACGCACTTAAAAAGTTCACATTAATTCGCAATAATTCAAAAAAAAAACTGGTAAAGCCAAGTTGTAGAGATCGTCAAACTACGTCAATCTGACTATACAGAAATTGATTTGGACCANTGCGTAATATGGGTTGGTTAACAATTGTGAAAATGACCCTATTAAGCTCACCTACCCTGAAGAAGCACACCAAGGAGGCGAGTTTAGTGTTTTAATTTTTTTCTAATTAATTAAAAAAAATGTTTTTTTTTTCGTTATCCACCACCTTACCACTTATCTTAACTGTTTTGCTCAAAAAGTGTTAAGATTGAATTTGGTAAAGATAATTAGGTAGGCCGTTGGTTAGATAATTGTAATTTCCGATGCGTTCCGGTCCAAAAATTGTTAAGATAACCGCTTAGCGGGTTATTTTATTTTGTCAGATTAAAGATTAAATTAAACTTGAATTCAATTGTATTTACAATTTAAATTTATCATATCCATAAACGGGCCAACTAGTAAAAAATGACCATGTGGGAAATAATGTTAAAATCAGGACCGTTATTCGTAGAAATATTTTTTATTGTAAAAAAGACCTTTATATGAGACAAGCGCCCAGTATTCAACAGGCCTTTATTCAGCACCCCTTGTGCACCTAATGCGCACTTATCTAGCCAGAAATCTCGTTCGCCCGAAAAAAAAAAGAAAATAGACATGATTTTAGTTGAAAAAACTGGCTTTACCTTATAGTGGACAAAATGACTGACCTTATAACCAACATCGCTTGTAGTAATAATGTAATAAATTGAACAGTTCCTTTCGTCGATTAACTTTTCGAGAAGGGAAAATCCAATGTGCTGGTATGTGGCGAAAATAGCATCACTAATGAGTTGCTCACTCATTTTGAGCTCACGCAAATTGACAAAAGTATCATCCAAAAAGGTAAAAGTGTCCTTCAAGTAGGCCGAAGTTGTTCCACTTGCTTCCTTCATTGACCAATCAAATGGGTGCTTCAATTTATCGTCCAACTGAAAATAAAATTACTACAACGACCAACGTAAAGTAGACATTGTATACCCAGTTATTTAAAATATTTTCTTCTTCTAAGAAAACATAAAAAGACATGATTTTAAAGATTCTCAAAAAACTGACTTGACCTAAGTGCTAGAAAAAACGGGCTTGACCTTAACGAAAACCTTGACGTTAAGAAACTGATTAGACCTTTTAACGGTCACACCTTGTGACCTAAGAACCATACGTTGGTTCAACCATTAGACCAAAAGACATGACTAGATAGAAAAAGAGTGTAGAAAGACATGATTTCTATAAAAAAAAATGGGCCAGCGATAGCGTAAAAAGACATGATTTTAAAGATTTTTTTCCCATAACGGACCAAATCCAAGACCTTATAACCAGCTCCGGCTGTCGAATGTTGGACACAAAATTTCAAACCGTAAAATCCATGTATCTCACGGAACATGGCTAAAAACACCTTACCTTATCATTAATTTTGGGGTTAATTCCGTTTTCCGCTTGGCGTCGCATGTCTTGAAATAGCTGCGTGCCCAACTCGCGCATTCGCCGCCTGGCCTTATTCTTACCCGAGGTTTTGCGGTCGCCCAAATCAAGCTCCTTGATATAAATCTCAATATCCTTAACGGACTTTTCCATGTGGGATAGGTTGGTAACAAACTGTAGAATCTCCTCGAGGGTTAAGTTATTTTCAGCGTCCAGAATAGTGCGCTCAAGGGCCGCGCGCAAATTACGTTGAAGCAATGTTTCAACGCTACGCGCCAACGCAACATCAACGCAGACGTCTTCAAGCTCCACGTCGATACAATAGCTTAAATAAGTGTGGTTCATTTACTATACCATATATAGGGGGTGGCCAAATAAGGGTCGGTTTCGTGTTTTGGAAAACCGACCCTTCTTTGAGGGGCTTTTATTTTGCGAGCCCCTGTAGATACTATAGTATATGGATACAGTTAGAATTGATTTGGAGAACAAGCGTCATAACTTGAAATATGAATAGAGGAGTGACGAAACCTTTGCCCTGGCAATTTGTCAAATTTTGGGCGACAAATAAAAACTTTTACATTTTTATATGAAAAACATGACATGGGACAGTCTGAGCGTCCCCATACCGTAAATGTTTTGTCAGTAAAAATAGATGAAATCGGAAGTCGTAATTTGTCGAAAAAAATTGACGAAACACGCATTTCTACACACTCAGTCATTCATATTCGAAGATACCCCGCTTATACTTCTAACCGTAATATTATTTATTTTTTTCTGACGACTTACTTGCCATCCCGCAAGCCATTGTTGAGCCTACTCGGGCAGCAAAACTGACTTGACCTTGGTGCAAAAAATTGACATAACTTTCAAAAAAATGTAAAAAGACATGATTGTACAGATTAAAAGTGCGAAAAAGATGATAGAAAAAATATGCCAGCGAGAATTTAGTACAGGGGGGTTGTTTATAAGGTCAAGGTCAAAAAAAAAACTGACTCAAGACCTTAAATGCATTTTTGAAAACTGACTTGACCTTATAACCAAACCCATTTTTTAACATATAACGGCACAAATGGCTGACCTTATAACTAACCCCCTGTACTTTATCGTTTTGTGCTCATCGGGTACGACCTGCCTTTGAATTTTAGAGATAATATGATCAAGATTTTATAACAAGTAAAAGTTAATGTTTATCGTTGCTAGTCTAGACTCTAGAGTCTAGACAAGTTGACTGGCCAATGGCTTGCGGAAAAGTATCTTTCTTATTGGCGATTTCTTGGTAGAATTTTTTGATAATCTTTTGTAAATTTTCTCAAATTTTGGCCAATAAAAATCAAAAAAAAAAAAATTCTACCAAGAAGGGGCCAATAATAAATATCCCTGTGATTCAGGAACCTTTCTTGATTAATAAAGGCTTCTCTGGTTGTCGCAAATTTGGAATGTCACTTATGGGATAGGGAGTTAGCTTTAGTAGATGAATATATAACATGCACAAAAAATCGGGTAAGCCACCCCAGTTTATGCTTTTACAGGGTTCCCTTCGAGTAGGATACGTTTAGGGAAATACATCCAATAAGGCAGTATAGCCAAAAAAAAAGCTAAGTATAATACACCAAGGTATTACACTTCTTAAACGCCACTTTTTCGCAAAAAGGGACGTCTTTTGGAGCCAACTTAGCCAGCTTTTTTGGCTATACTGCTTTATTGGATGTATTTCTCTAAACGTATTCTACTCGAAGGGAACACTTTATAATTTATAATGGGAGCGTCACTTATAGGAGTAGAGACTGTACATTTTTTCGTATCGGTTCCAAATTTAAATTTATGCAAATGAGTGACACACCAAAATGGCGAAAATCCAATAGAAACATAATTTTCGTTAAATCAGTAAATCATAATTGTATAGTTGTACGGTTCCACACCAATTATATTAACGCTGGGTATAATCAGCTGGTGTTGGTACATTTAAGATGTTTGGTATTATATTACCAAATTGGTAACCGCCGGTTCTGGTTATGGTTGTTCTTACCCGTACGATTCTGTTCATGCTGATTTCTGTTTTCTACAAAGTAATGATCTACTCACGAAAGCTACATACATAATCGAATCTCTAATTAAAAAAAAATAAAATTTTTTCACAACTGTCTCAATTTTGGATGGCATCGACTCATCCGCGAGAGTAAACAACCTAAATTTTGAAAATGCAATCCTAAAGGAATCAATGGGGAAATAGGGGAAAAATTCGGCCGATCTTTGCTATGAAAATCTCAGCAAGCGGTTTGTGGAACATCGTATTAAGCTTAGTATTTTTTCACTTTTTGGGGTTTTGTCTTCTGAAAAAAGTTTATGGTTTACGATAGCCAAATATGGGGGCATGTTCCAAAAAACCTTTAAAAAGACACCACTTTAAAGATTTTTTTTCCCAAAAATCATGTTTTACAAAAACTGACTTGACCTCAGTGCAAGAAAACACTGACTCGACCTTAGTGCAAAAAACTGACTTGGACTTATAAAAGTCCAAACGACTGACCTTATAACCAACATAACCGTACTGAAAAGATCATATTTTGAGACCTTATAGCAACAAAACAAAACCCTATTATTGATAGGCTATCAATTATAGGCTATAACTTTTTTAGATAAAGTTCTATCGCGTCAAAAACGAATCGATGCCGTTGCACAACGTGAAAATTTACATACCTATGCGCAGAGTTAATAAATTTCTGCAAGAGTTCATGAATGCGAAACACGGCGGCGGAAAAGGGCAACGTTTTCGGATATTTATCGCCCATTTTTTTGAGTAGGCGACGGCCGTAACGAAATGTGACGAATTTTTCCTCCTCATTGATGGAAGAAATCGTATAGGGGCGGAGTGTATCGTGGCCGACAGCCGTGGTAAAAAGCTCGCCAAAGCTTTTGAGTAATCCTTCCACGTACTGTCGCCACATTTCCGGCAAGACTGCATTCAGATCAGCAACCCCTTGCTCGAAACCATACGCGGCTAAGGCGTCAGAAAATGCAACTAAAAAGTGGGTCAATTCATTTGGTACATAAAACGTTTTAACCTTATTTTTTTTCAAAATAAGTTTCTAACGAACAAAAAGACATTTTTATCCAGAAGAAAAAATTTCCGTATGTTTGGAAACTGATAAGACGATTAATACCATAACGGGATAGGGCCTGGGCGGAAACCGAAATCTCAAAAGTGGTTATTTAACGGCATAGGCGGTGTAATTATAAGGTCCCATTATAAGGTAACCTTAAGGTTAAAATCACCCCCTGCGCCGTTATCGGGTCAAAAGCCGTTATCGGGTTAAAAATTATACTCAAAATTTTCCAGCAACCCCGCCTACGCACTGCGCCATTATCGGGTCAAAAAAAATACGTTAAAATTCAATTTTTTTCAATGTTTGAATATGTAGACAATTGAGATTTATATTTCGAATTGAACTTTACATTTGAACTTTTTGGATATTGGTTTCGGTGTTCCTAAACTCCTAGTTTGCGTTCACCCTATTCCCAATTCTATTTTGTACAGATTTACCCTTGAGTGCAGTTTGTACATACCGGTGAGCTCTTTACTGTCAAGTAACTCCTTACAGTCGTCCGAATATGCGAGTTGAGCTCGTAGCAGCATCAATACCCGACTAACGGCCGTCTGTAAGAGTCGATTGAGCCAAACCCGTTCGACCAAAACCTCTTTTCCATTCTGTTGCGTTGAATGAAGCAGCACATCCTCAATCGCGAAAAATCCCAAAATTTGGTGGAGGAATTTTCGATAGACCATTGAAAACTGGCGAATGTCTTTTGGCGGGGTGAAGAGAAGTCGCGCTTGGTGTTCCCGCTCCGCACGGTAGGACTGCACAAACTCGTTAACCCCACCTGAAATTCAATATAGTTAATAAAACTGTATTAAATACTTATTATAAATAGTATTTTATTAAATACATTAGGCTGCCCCAAGCTTTTTTCGAGGGTTTCCAAATCAAAAATTTTGTTGTACCAGATGAGAGAGCATGATCCACTGATGAAATAATCTCATTATAGGACCCCCGAATTTTAACCCCTAGGGGGCGATTTTGACGATTTTCTGAAAATTTTGTGGGAAAAAAGTCTGGCCTAATATACATTATTAATATATTATTAATACAATATTAGATTAATTGGGTATCATTAGAAAGTCCAAAAAACGAGAAATTAAAAACAATTGCGTCAATAAACATTTCTTTTTAATATGATTTTATTAACAAAAAAAATTGAGAAAACTTTTAGATTAACCACCAAAGCTAAATTTCTTCATGAGCGGAAGTTCATGGTGCCCGCTACTTTCGAGTTTATGGATACTATAAACAATTTTCGGAGAGAAATTTTTTTCGAAAAATTCATCGAAAATCCTACCTAATGGCTATTTTGGATTTTTATATTTATAAAAATCCAAAATAACCATCAAGTAAAACTTTCGATGAACTTTTCGAAAAAAATTTCTGTTCGAAAAATTTAGGCACTGAGCGTGACGATTATAATAAATATATATATTATTTCTATTATTTCTTGATTTTCAATCCTTTAAATCGATTTCTTTTTTTTTAATAAATTAAATGCAAATGCATTTTGTTTCATCAGTCAATATAATACGGCAATATTTTAATAACTAAACTACTACAGTAGTACATATACATATACTACAGTACTATACATATGGTACTATAGTACCACGGCACGGTTTTTTTCTAATCCGGAAAATTGATTTTTATACACATCAAGCAAGTACTTGAGTAATTAGTATTACTGCCTGATTGACATAAACCGATTACTACTTAGACGGTCTAACTTAGACCGCGAAATCTTCACGCTTCTAATGGTCAGTTATACATCATACCGAGCAAATTGTGAATATGAAGTGATTTGTGAATAGGCGTGAAATCGACAAAATCGGATACATCCCGGTCTAAGTCCCATTGATAGCGGGCGGTTGACTCGGCATGGGACAAAATATCGTCATCGTCAACGTCGGTGGCGTCAACATCGTTGAAAGGATTATTTGGGTCGGTAGCACTCTCAAGTCGCGTTGAAAACGAACTACGGTCGGCTTCTGGGACGTCATCTTCCGAGAATGGATTATTCCCGTCCTACGGTAGTTAGTTTTATAGAGGACCGAAATTTTTGGTGGGGTCAAAAATGTCATATGACCCCCAAAAGGAGTCAAATTACAACTTGCTTTGAATAGTCAAAAAGATCCTTCGCTTCAAAAAGCCTTGGCTAATTTTTTGGTGGGGTCAAAAATGTCATATGACCCCCAAAAGGGGTCAAATTACAACTTGCTTTGAATAGTCAAAAAGATCCTTGGCTTCAAAAAGCCTTGGCTAATTTTTTGGTGGGGTCAAAAATGTCATATGACCCCCAAAAGAGGTCAAATTACAACTTGCTTTGAATAGTCCCATATGGTGCTGATTCTATCAGATTTTAAAGGCGATCACGAATATGCTACTCTTAAATTCTCAAATTTATTTTATGATCCATATTACACGTACCTCTTCGTCTTCGGCGAATGGATTATGATCATCGTGGTCGCCAAACGGATTTCTATCAGTCGTCATTTTGCGATCAATAGAACGACTTTCGTCAATTGCCGACTCTGTTAAGCTACGTTTTGAATCATAGAATTTCATCATTTTGCGCTAAATGAAAAAAAAAATTATAAAAAAGCTTCCCGTCTTAGCAATTGTTAATATTTTACAAGTTTACTTTTAGTTAACTGAAATTTAAAATTAATAAAACATTCCAGAAAACACGCGCCTTGATTAAGGCTGATTAAGGCTAAATCATTCAGCTAAATGAAAGCAGAGCTTGATGGTTATAAGGCCATTTGAGAGTAAAAAACTAGAGTGGCTACCGTTTCTCCATTGGTATATTTCTCAAATAACCCTACATAAGGTTAATCTCAGAGTCCATCCTTTCTATCCGGAAATCAGCTCCGAGAACGCGTAGGAGTTAACCCAGGTAGTTATTTTTTATTTAAGGAATTAATTTAATTTTACAAAAACCGAAATCGTAACCCCGTTACCAATTATCTTAGCAAAATTGGATTATTTTAACACTTTTTGGACAAAAACTTCGAATTATCTGAATTCAATTATCCTAACACTTAGCGAAACAGTTTTTAAGATGACTGGTTAGGAGGTGTATTACTTACCGGTGAATTACTCGCATGTGAAGTAGGTGACCCAATTGGGGATTGGTGATTTTCGGGCGATGATATGGGTGACATGGGCTGCGATCCCGGGTGTAGGTCATTAGGTCGCCGTTTTATGCAGTACTTTTGAAGGATGACGGTACCAATCTTTTGCGCATTTACTTGAACATTTTCCAAGAAGTCTTTAAGCTCGTTTGACGACGTCATCAGCACTTCGGAGCGAATCTTTGGGAATGAGTTTTCGATGTTTTCGGCGAATTTGTACTAGAGTTGGTGTTAATTTTCAAAGTACAGTTGTACCGCCAATGTCTTTACAGCCCATATCTGGATAGATTTAAGTCCCTATGACTCATATGGTCGGTCTCCCCATATATATGTTGACAATTTTGTTACCATCCATAATATGGACATATGATAATATGACATAATATGTCCATATTATGGATGCTGACAAAATTGTCAACATATGGGAACACCGACCATATGAGTCATAGGGCCCAAAATCTGTCAAGATATGAGCTGCAAAGATATGCCCTTTATCTGGGTTTTCAATGTATAAATATGTATATTGTACATATTTTTTCGTAAAATATAAGTCTGTAAATTTAACTTTAAAAAAATACAAATAACAAACGCAAAACTAGACAACCAGTGTAAATCTAATAAATCCTCGAAACTCACCGATGTCGAAATTCGAGATGCCGAAAAATGTGATTACAAGAACAATCGGTGTGAATTAGTTATTGATTTATCAGTTATAAATAATGTTATGTTGTTTTTGTCTTGTGAAATATTTATCGCAGTCTTTTGCACGATTTCAAATATTTGCTTTCGGGGTTCAATAAACAGATGCGAAAAACATTGTTTGATTTTTCATGTTTTCTTATGTACGGACGACACGTCCATTTATGGATTTGTGGAGTAAATTCGATAAGGTACCAAGTTCGTGAAAATTACTGACGATTCATTAAAATACTAAATTCTAGAGATCGCAGACATTTACTATAGAAAATTTAAATAAAATTAAAAGTTTTTAAATCTGCATTTCAAAAGTAAATATATCGGCGTAGTCGGAAAAGGTCGAATACGGAAAAGGTCGAAACCCCGAAAAGGTCGAAAATGGCTGAAAATCGTCGAAAGCTGCAAAGGTCGAGAAAGGTTTTGACCTTTTCAGGTTTCAACTTTTTGAGAGTTTTGACCCCATATTCGCCCTTTCTTTTCGACCTTTTCAGGGCTTTGACCTTTTCCGACTGCGCCAATATATCTTAGTTCATGAAAATTACTGACGATCCAATAAAATTCTAAATTCTAGAGTGCGCGGACATTTACCGTAGAAAATTTAAAAAAAATAATAGTTTGTAAATCTGCATTTTTATACCAGTTGTGCTTTACTCACCTGCTTAACCTGTGGCAGGTAACTATGTTGAATTTGCTGCAACGTCTTCAAAGCAGAATAATATTTGCCTTTTTTCATTTGAAGTTGAAGTTTTTTGTACGCGATGAGGATGGGCAGCGTCGAATTCAGTTTCAGGACAACCTATTAAATTAGCATTAGAGGGAAAATGAAACTTGTTGATTATTGGTAGATAATATCTACTAGATATGGTAGAAGAAAAACTGGTAAAGCCAAGTTGTAGAGCTCGTCAAAATACGTCGATCTGACTATTCAGATTCTGAATTTCAGAACTTGATTTGGACCACCGGGGCCCTAGAGAGCTGTTTCAAATATCTAGGACCGCCACCTGGGACCACACCTACAAGAAATATACACCTGAGCGTTCCCAAACTTTCACATGTTGTAGCTTATATGCGATATATAAAAAGTAAAAAAAAAATTGGAGCCAACCGAACAAACCGGTTCAAGTTAAACCGNTTAAAATACTAAATTCTAGAGATCGCATACATTTACTATAGAAAATTTAAATAAAATTAAAAGTTTTTAAATCTGCATTTCAAAAGTAAATATATCGGCGTAGTCGGAAAAGGTCGAATACGGAAAAGGTCGAAACCCTGAAAAGGTCGAAAATGGCTGAAAATCGTCGAAAGCTGCAAAGGTCGAGAAAGGTTTTGACAATTTTAGAGTTTTGACCTTTTCAGGTTTCAACTGTTTGAGAGTTTTGACCCCTTTAAGGCATATTCGACCTTTTCTTTTCGACCTTTTCCGACTGCGCCAATATATCTTGGTTCATGAAAATTACTGACGATCCAATAAAATTCTAAATTCTAGAGTGCGCGGACATTTACCGTAGAAAATTAAAAAAATAATAGTTTGTAAATCTGCATTTTTATACCAGTTGTGTTTTACTCACCTGCTTAACCTGTGGCAGGTAACTATGTTGAATTTGCTGCAACGTCTTCAAAGCAGAATAATATTTGCCTTTTTTCATTTGAAGTTGAAGTTTTTTGTACGCGATGAGGATGGGCAACGTCGAATTCAGTTTCAGGACAACCTAATAAATTAGCATTAGAGGGAAAATGAGATTTGTTGATTATTAACATATAACATTTATATGAGGGAGTTTTTTTATTTCGCCGTCCATCCCTTAAGTGCCGCGTTTTCATTCTGAATAGCAAGCCCTTAAGGGCCGCGTCTTAACGGTTTAGGTGCGGCACTTAAGATAAAGATGAATGTACGGCAACTATATGCTGTTATAATTGTAATATTTGATCAAATAATAAGGCACTTTTTTAATTTATAACTTTTTAGTCATTATACGGGAACAATTAGAATTTTTGAAACAAATTTAATGTAGCGTTATGAGTCGGAAACTCAATACAGTCAGGGGTCTCTCGATGTGCACTCTCTCGATGTGCATGTCTCTCTCGATGTGCACTTTTTCACGAAAATTTGTAAATACCTCTCGATGTGCACCTTTTTTCAGACCATTTTTTTTTTCAAATAAACCTCTCGATGTGCACTTTTTCCAGGTTGANATTGGCCCGGTTTTATGCTTTAAAATTCGTCAAATGGCTTTAAAACCGTCACAGACGTTTTCGGCAGGTTGGTGAAACCGGGAAAGTTTTTTGGAGCTAAACGGATAAAACCACGTGGTTTCCCACGCGGTTGAAAATTAAACTTGCTTAAAAATCATCAATATGGGCCTCGTTCGAACCGGCATACTTTAATTACTCGAAATATATTTAAAACCGTACAAAAATGTAACCGGTTGAGCGTAACCACGCGGTTAAAGATTTAAATAGCTTGAAAATCTTCAATATGGGCATCGTTTGAACCGGCATACTTTAATTAGTCGAAATATATTTAAAACCGTACAAAAAGGTAACCGGTTGAGCGTAACCACGCGGTTAAAGATTTTAATAGCTTCGAAAACCTATATATGGGCATTGTTATAACCGGAATCCGGTATTCCGAATACCATTCAACTAGTTACTTCGAACAGAAAAAGTGACTACAAACTTTGGTTATATTTTGTGAAAGTTGGTAGTACTCCTTGGTTGGCAGTAAAGAGCAAACCACATTGTCTTTGTCTTTTTGTGCGTTTTTTAATAAATAACATTAGTACTACAATTATAAGGTTGATTTCCCACCTTACGGCACTGAATGAGTCATTTTGAATAAATCTCACGAAGATCGAACCACTTGGTAGAACAAACCAGTTGGTTAACCAATGATAAATCACTATTTCATATCGGTTTGCACTATATAACCAAAGATTACAATAAATTTGTATCACTTACAATTATTTACTTCGCTATGGTAAATTTTTTTCGTTCTCACATGTTCCGAATTGTCAACCGCAAGAGGGCTCAAGAGGAACGACCTTTGATTTGTGAAGAGAGTTTCGAACTAGAGATAAAAAAAAAACGAAATTGTTTCAACACCAAAAAGAACTTGGAACTTATCGAACATGAAATCGAGAGCAACTTCAGCAGTCTATTTGGGGTTGAACGTGATCAAGTTCATCTTGACGTAAAACATGTTCGAAAACAAATTCGAAAAGTTCTGACAGGTGCACTACATGTGTCCCTCGCATTATCACCTGAGCCTCGAAATCGATCCAACTCTTTGGATGCATCAATAGGAGAATCTTCCCGCGATGAAATCCGCCGTCTCACTACCGCCCTCGAGAAAAAATCACGTGAGATGTGTGAACTCGAAGAGAAAGTTCGTCCTATGATGGAGCTATTTTCCACAAAACGTGTCCGCGGCCGTTCTTATTCATATAACCAGAATATTGATGCAATGACTTTATCTTTATTGGCCGATGGCGAATCAGCTGCTAGTATTTCGCGGTTCTATCAGTCATTGGCTCAACAATTTCCCACACTTGTTGAAAATGATGATCATTATGAACGTCGATGTCCTGGTGTAAGCTACATTAAAACCCTTAGGGCAGATCTTACTCAACTGAACAAACGCCAATTGGTTCAATTTGTTACGGAGGCGGATGGCCTTACTTTAGCAGTGGATGCGTCTCCAGTTCAAAAAAGTAAACAAATCTTGGGAACGGGCTTGATTGATCAAACTGGAAAATATCATTGTCTTTCATTAAAGGAGACTTTGGCTAAAAAAGGCGATGAAATTGCATCAGAAATGGTCGAAGTGGTGAAGCACAGTGGCGTTGAAGACTTGATCACAAGCAAATTAAAAGCCGTGATGAGTGACCGTGCACCTGCCCAAGTGCGAGCTAATGAAATTTTCTCACGGATCATCACTCGTGCACGTGGTGGCCAACCTGTTCCGAGCATTCCGTGTTATATGCACACAACAATGCATCTTGAGAAACGTTTTCATGAGAAAGCACCGGAAAAGTTCAAAAAAGCATATGAACTTTCCAAAGTGGTTTTCGGATCAAGAATATCGGCGGGCTATCAACCCAAGTCACTCCGGTACAAACTCGCTCGGGTGGTTAACAATGGGCGCGAAAATCTGTTTCGAACAGACATAGGTAAATATATTTTTTTGGGGTTTTTTTTTTATTTTTAATTTTTTTTTTAATTTACGTCGTTCTTAAGGTTCGCGATATGGCGTTATCTTCGAAAATGCCCGCTGTTTCATACTTTACAAAGATGCTATTCTTGAAGTTTTGGCAGCAGCCGACAATTCAAATGAGCGCGCCAAACTGCTATTGGAAATCCTTGAGTCCGATTGGTCCACTATAGCTTTGTGGTCTGGTTTTGTTGTTTCTCTATGGGCGGCTGTGATTGCACCTTTTCACTCGTTTGTGAGTAAGCGAACTGTTTTAGAAGATGCACTGGAGGTGATTGATCAAACCAAAATCAATTTTTTCCGCTTGCAAGGTTCACGTGACATTTTTTTAGAAATGGCGCGAATAAGCGATGTTGAACCTTCACTTAGTGATGATTCACACGCCGCCTTGTCCCTTGTTTCTCTTTTGTGGAGTAGTGCGCCAGAAAATTTGCGGGAATCATTAACAAAAATGGCGAAAGAAGGTTTAATTCGCGCCAAAGAAAAATTTGAAAATGACATTCGGCCGCTTAGCCAATTAGATGAGAAATATTTATACCCCCTGACCAATCGAGACATTGAGCGCAATTTTTCGATTTACAAATTTTTCGAAGTTAAATTCCGCAATATGAAGGGCTGCACTTTTCGTGAATTTTGTTTGGGGAAAATTAATCTTTTACCAGAGTGGTTAGCTACTACTCATGATCCCTCCAGTGCAGTGGTGGAGATTCATAACATACCTCCACGTCCAATGAATCGAAACCTTTTAGCTGAATTTGAAACCCAATGTTGACACTTTATGTATTTATAAAAATAAAAATGTATCACTCAACAAATTCTTCTAACTTATTTTATTGCATCGAACTTTTTGCGAACTTTATTTCAAATTTATAATTGTTTCGGATGTATAATATCAGGCAGTCATTGGTTAATTTTTTTCTTCCCAGGGCGCTCATTGGTTATTTTTTTTTGTTTGTCTTGTTGAAAAAAATATTTAAAATGTCCTCTGGTGGCCGAGCCAGTGGTCGACACGTCGGAATCATTAACTATGATTCATAGACTCTTGAGGATGGCATGAGTAAGTATATCAT
Organism: Oikopleura albicans; assembly: GCA_004367875.1. Classification (NCBI taxonomy): domain Eukaryota; kingdom Metazoa; phylum Chordata; class Appendicularia; order Copelata; family Oikopleuridae; genus Oikopleura; species Oikopleura albicans. Next base: position 412,439 of record SCLG01000019.1, read on the forward strand.
GCGTCATGGTGGGCAAGCTGGCTCAACTATCGGTTGCTACAAGTAGGGATAGCGCTGTCCCCCTTACGGGAGCGTATCTTTGACATTACAGGCTAACCACTAGGGTTGTTCACAAACTTGCCAAACTATGATGAAGGCGGACTTGCTTGAACAAAAAAATGCTTGACTTACTTATAAAGCGAAAAAGAAGGCCGCGAAACAATTATAATTTCTATTATGGTTTTTATATTTTTGGCGCGCCCCGAGGCAATGCGAAAAAAAGAAATCTTTCTTGTTTTCAATTCTTCTTCGCGCGACTTTCTTGGAAAAAAGAAGAGTTGAAAAAAGGAAGAATTGAAAAAAGGAAGAATTAAAAAAAGGAGAATTGGAAATTTTTCAATTCTTGGTTTTTTTCAATTATTTTTTCAACGCTAGTACTTGAGTCGTTTTCCCGGTCTTTATTATTACTAGTCCGGTAAAATAGTCCGGTTTTGATTAAAACTGAACTAATAATATAATGAGGTTTCAAAAGAGTACCATGTCGAAGTTGTTTTCGAATGTTTAGAATTTAACCGGATAATTACCAGCTGCTTTTACCACGAGCGCCACTAAGCCCCATTTTTAACCGCGGTAACCGCCTTTGATCAGCTGATCTATTTTTAGCACAATTTCTGTTGAGTATAGAAGGGTTAATATAGGAGGGCCAAAAACTAGAATTTTAGCGGTTATTGCGGTTTATTTAATTACCGGTTAACTAAAAGGTCCGGTTTGTATCGGAAATGAACTTATCATGTAACAACGGTTCGAAAGAGCACCATGTCGAGGTTATTTTCGAATGTTTAAAAATTAACCGGACATTTACCGGCGGTTTTCACCACGAGCGCCACTGAGCGCCATTTTTTTACTAATACCACGACATCCGCCTAAGTGTAGCGGTTTTATTTTTTGAAAAAAATCAGTGGGGGCAAGTGGGGGTAATATAGGACAGCCAAAAAACTAGAATTTTACCGGTTTTTTCGGTTTAATTCCTAACCGGTACCATTTAGAGAGTTCTAAATGCTTCCATCGGCTCCGCAGTGGTCGTTTACCCTTATAAAATATCTTTACCGGTAAATAACAGCAACTTCAAAATCGGGTAAAAATCCCAGGCGGCGACCCTACAAATATCCCTCAAGTGCCGCGTTTGAACGGCTTAGGTGCGGCACTTAACGTAAGGATGAACGTACGGCACGGCAACTAAATGCTGTTATAATTGTAATATTTGTTCAAATAATAAGGGACTTTTTTTAATTTATAACTTTTTAGTCATTATACGGGAAAAATAGAATTGAAACAAATTTTATGTAACTTTACGAGGAGGAAACTCTATCGAGTTTCTGAGTTAGAACGCAACTGAAAAAAATTATAAAATCGAATAAAATTGGCAAACTGTCATTATATAGGCCACCTAAATAGACTCTTAATTTCTCGGACCCTAGTTAGAGCCTCAAATGATACAATTGTATTTAAATTTGTAGCCTGTTGTATGTCTTGAGAGTGAGAAATACCCTGTTTTCCCAAAAAGTGTGATGAGAAATTACTACCAATGTAAAATGAGAAATTTCTCTTAAAGTAAGGTAACAATTTATCTCAAATTTCAATGCGCATGAAAACGAAAATTAAGATGTTATTGTTAGGGTGGTTCCCACTCATAATTTCTAAAATTAAGAAAACTTTTTAAGAACCTTATTAATGTTATCTTGCTGTCGCCGGATTCGTATGAGTTCCGAATGACGTGTTGAAATATCTCCGCCGAGCCTTTGAAGGTCGGAATTAGTGTCGGAGACTTGTCGGACGAGTTTTGAGGCGTCCCCCTGTATACCGGAAAGTTCCTCGATTGCCTCCACAAAGTGGGAATAGTGAAATCCACACATTCGCTCAATTTCCCGCTCTTGATTACGGATACGTTTTTCCAACTTCTTTTGAAATCGACCGACATGCCCGAGAGTATATACACTGAATATTACAATTACAGGATGTTAGACGAGGCTTCTAAAATAACGGTCGTTTTTTCGGAAATATGTTATTGCGCGAAATAAGGGCGGTTTGGCATTAAATACGGCTCGGTCGAAAATATTAAAGGTGCTTTTTCCATATAAAAAAATTGCCAGATAATGTCACTAGAAGTTCCAGAAAAAAAAACACGAGCTTTCAGATTATAGAACAGGGGGTCTGGTTATAAGGTCAAGCCCCCAAAAAATGACTTGAACTTAATGCACTCCAAAAAATGACTTTACCTTATAAGTTATAAGTTATAACCATTCTTTAAAATGTTTTAAAAAGATATGGTGTTGCCCACAAAATATTGGGTCAGGTCCATCCTTAATGGTCTTGGCTTAATACGATCATGTTCATTTAAACTTTAACTGTTTTAAACTCTAGCGTTTCATGACGAAAAATCATCCAAAAAAAGTCCAAAAGGACATGATTTCTATGAAAAAATTTCCTGTGAGCGGGGGGGGGAGGTCTTCATCCAAAAAAAGTGAAAAAAGACATGATTTATCTTGAAAAAAAAATGACTTGACCTTAGTGCAAAAAAGATGACTTATAACCAGACCCCCTGTATGTCATTCGGATAATCTTGAAAATCTACTTACTTTTTCAAAGCAGCGCCGATACACGTTTGATCGGATTGTTCAATTTCGTTGATAATTTTATCATGTTCGCGAGTTAATTCTTCTTTCTTTTGTGCCTTCCTGCACTTTTTCGCCTGCTCCTCAGGGGTTAACTCGATTTCTATCCGTTCTTTCTTTCTCGAAGCTGGCGTCGAGTGGGGTGAGTTTGACGCCCTCGACGACACCACTACAATTACAATTTATTTGATACAGGGGGTAATTGTAATCTGGAACGCTTGACAATTTTGCTCTTAAGTTGACGTTTCTCCCGAAATAAGACCTTCTTATGACTTAAAAGCCTCCGAAATATGGACTTGGGTCTCGGATTTTCACTTCAAGGGTAGTTTTTTCGGGGAAAAATTTTTTCGCCGAATTGGAATTTTTAAGGAATTGGGTTTCCTAGAATTGGACTACCAACTTGGTAGTACCAAGTGTGATCTCCCGAATCGGTCTTTTTTTGTCGAAAGGGTAATTCGCCAAAAAATTTTCCACTTCTGACCAATTACACTGCTCAGAAGGGGAAAAATTTTGACGGACTCCCTTTTCGCCGAAAAAGATGAAAAAAAAACGATTCAGGCGGTGTCATTAATTCTGTACATTTGTTCACAAAAAATCACCCCAAAATCTGCATCCAAGAATGTCTCAAAAAGAGACATTATTTTCGATAATCTTAAAATTAAAAAAAAATCTTACTCGAAGCCGACATGAGGGATTGATGGGAATCGCGACGAAAATCCATCACGTCTTTATCTATCTACGTCATTGGCTCCTCATTTAGTTAACTTTCTCTAAAATATAACTCTGGTTTTAGATGTTTGTTTATTCCGTCAATACACAATCAGACATTATATTTTCTGTATAG
>SCLG01000019.1:416122-431984 GCA_004367875.1 Oikopleura albicans
ATTTTTCATGCATGTTTGTAAACAAATCGACCAGACCACCCTTAAGAAATTGGGTTTCCTAGAATTGGACTACCACGTGTGATCGCCTGAATCGGTCTTTTTTGTCGAAAGGGTAATTCGCCGAACGATTTTCCACTTCTGACCAATTACACTACTCAGAAGGGGAAAATTTTTGACGAACTCCCTTTTCGCCCAAAAAGATGAAAAAAAAACGATTCAGGTGGTGTCATTAATTCTATACATTTTTTCACAAAAAAATCGCCCCAAAATCTGCATCCAAGAATGTCTCAAAAATAGACATTATTTTCGATAATCTTAAAATTAAAAAAAATCTTACTCGAAGCCGACATGAGGGATTGATGGGAATCGCGACGAAAATCCATCACGTCTTTATCTATCTACGTCATTGGCTCCTCATTTAGTTAACTTTCTCTAAAATATAACTCTGGTTTTAGATGTTTGTTTATTCCGTCAATACACAATCAGACATTATATTTTCTGTATAGACAATATATCATATTAAATTCAGACGGTGAGTAACACTTTTTTGAACAAGAATTTTATCTTTTGTCTTATTTTCAAGCACATAAGATCTAAGCGCAAAACTCTTCGAATACATTATTAGTAGATTTGAAGGAATAAATCACAAAATAAAATTTTAGTGCAATCAATCACAACAATAAAGGATATTTTATTTTGCGGTTTATTATCCCGCATTTATAATGAAAAATTGGCATACTCACAATATTATTGCTATTTTTTACAATATTAACTCGGGTTCACCCGATTTAGAATATGTCGTTTTGGAATATTGGAGATTTGGAATAAAAAACCGTTTTGGAATATGTCCACTAAAAAAATGAGACGTACCGTTTTGGAATATGTCGTGATTTCTCGTGTTTTTCATATTTTTGGATCTTGATTTTTCGTGAGCAATAATTTGTTACATAAATACCGGCCCAAAAATGAAAACTTCAAAAAAAGAAGTTTGATTTATAAAAAAATGGCATCCGACAAAAAATAATTATTTTTAGTTTTAGTTTTCCAAAACGACATATTCCAAAACGGTACGTCTCATTTTTTTAGTGGACACCTGCATATTCCAAAACGGTTTTTTTATTCCAAATCTCCAATATTCCAAAACGACATATTCCAAATCGGTACAAACCTATTAACTCCCAGGGGGAAGTGCGTGTATATAGACACGCAACCTGTTTCTTTCGTCGATTTAAGGCATATGGAGGCCCCGTACGGCAAAACGGGTATTGCTGACCCCCCTCAACTTTTCGAGAGAATTGATGGTATTTTTTGCGTAGGTTGGAGATTTCAAACAGCTCTCTAGGGGGCCCTGGTGGCCCAAATCAATTTCTGAATAGTCAGATCGACGTGGTTTGACAAGCTCTACAACTTGGCTTTACCAGTTTTTTTTAACTATTGCGAATTATTGTGAATTTTTAAGTGTGTATATAAACACGCATTTTCCCCCTACGGCTTCTCAAAAACTCCTTCCCCTTGAGAGTTAAGGACGGGTTAATATCCACTAGTAGATGTCGCATTTTCGGAACACTGGTCAATATCGTTGTGTACAAATAAAACCCGAAATTACGAAAGTGTAGTTTAAATTTTAGTAATAGTATTTTTTACTTGTTTTATTAATTGGTTTAAACCTAAAGGTCTGTGGGCAGTTATGCACTACCAAGTTCTTTGGACTAAATTTTTTTTATGCTTGAATATGTGTTGAAAATTAAGGCCTGGGTAAATCATCAGCCAGGTTTATTTGTATAATTATTTTCAAAAACTAAAACAGCAGACATTTTTCAAGGACATTTATCCGTTTTTTTCAGACTGCTTTCTTCTTTGGATATGCCGTATGGGAAGGCTCAGACTGCAAATTATGGTCACGTCACAATAGCGATACAAATCATAGGAAAATTGCTCAAAGCCTTGCAGTCTGAGCGTCCCCATACCGTATACAACTTCATTTTATTGCGAATCGACGTACAATCTAATTTCAAGTTTACCAACGTAGTGGGTAGCTCATCTTTGAGGTTTTTTGGCCATTTACCAAATACTTTACATCAAATAGAAAAAAACAAAGTGTACGTCAGTTGTTAGAATTTACACTATGTCCGATCAGAAACCCATAAGAGCACATACAATATTATATAATTTTCCTGGTTAGGGTCACAAAATTAAAGATATTAGATGACATTTGCGTCAACCATTTCGTATTCCACTTTTGTTCACCGTTAACGTATTTCTCTGGTGGACAAAAAAAATACAAAATAGCAAGGTTAAATTTACATGAAACGAACAGACTAGCCAATCACAGCAAAGGAGGTTATGCTTTGGTGATCAAATTACCTTTTAGAATAAAAATAGAAAAATAAGAGCCGCGAGAAAAAAGAAGAGATCTCTCATCTACAAACTAGGTATTTAGGTGAAAAAAAAAACGACTTTTTTTATAGTTTTTTGAAAAAAGTATTGTCATAAAATGACGTCAGCGCACTTAAGTTAATTTTTTGTTTATGGTTTGATGAGCAAGCTCAAGTTCATTTAATTGGTGCAAATCAGGAAATGGATATTTTTAGATACTTTTTCGTGTTCAATTTTAAAATTCTAGCCTTGACTAATATAATGAAAATCATTTAATCTATGCATCATAACTCATTCATCAATTATTATGAAAAAAATATATTTATTTTAGGACAAAAAAATAAGTCAATCTCCATTAGTTTTTTCAGTTTTTTTTCAATTATTTTTGAAAGATAACGGCGCACCTGGTGTAGTTGTAGTAGAAAATTGGTATAATATTTAGTTTTTTCATTATCAATTTCCTACTAGAAATACACCAGGTGCGTCGCGCCTACCAAAATTCTTAAAATTTTCTAACTTGAATTTTAAGCCCTTCGGGGGCATTTTTGGACGTCTACAGCGATCTCCGCTACAAAATTATTTGTTTATCACCGTGCGTCGTTATCTTTCAAAAGCAAATTGAAAAAAGTGAAAGATACAGGCGCAGTCCTTTGCTAATAAAGATATTTTTTCTGGAAAAAAAAACTCAAAAAAGTGAAAGATAACGGGACGAACGAGAAAAATTGAAACATAACAGGGCAAAACATAACGGCCCACATGGCGTAATTGTTTTTTGGGTTGACAATATTTAATGAATTTAAGATAAACTATTTACCACCTTCCTCCGATCTGATTTTTGGATTAGGTTGACAAAATTTTTTCGCTCGAGTCAGTTTTTAAAACTTTTCAACCTAATCCGAAAATCAGATCGGAGTAAGATTGGAAATATTTTATCTTAAATTCATTAAATATTATCAACCCAGAACAATTACACCAGGTGCGCCGTTATATTTGACCCAATTATCTGGCAATTTTTCCCGTTCGTCCCGTTATCTTTCACTTTTTCTGAGTTTTTTTTTTCTCCGTAATAATTATCTTTATGAGCAACGAACTGTGCCTTAAAAAAAGATAGATTTATCTCCAATAATTTATAGGCAAGGAATTAAATACTGTCAAGTAGGCTGCCCACAAACTTTTTCAGGTGAAAAAAAAAAATTCGAAAATTATTTTTCCAGAAGCTTCAAAATGGACTTTTCGGATTTTCAATATCGTTTGTGGTACTCCTAAGCTTGTGGGTAGCCTACTCCCAACCTAGAAACAATTAATTTTATTAAATTGTATATTAAATAAAATACAAATATCAAATTTTATTTAAATATTAAAAAGTTTCTTTGTATTTTATTTATTTTGTAGAATTTTATAGTATTTCGCACATTCAATCGGTTTTGAATTTGAATAACATTATTTTTGAGCTGATTGTAAGAATCATTTTAGCTCGAGCTCTCAAAAAGCGCCGTCTGGCGGCCGTCTTGATCTAAAAACAGTGGCGAGGTGTTTGGCGCGCAAACGCCCTGAATCGGATACATATCATATTTCAGATTCAGTTTGCGCGCTCAACTGTTTAGGCGGTGGCCAGTCACAACCCAACGTCGTTCATTTTTTAATTTTTCATCGTATTTTTTCATCACCAAAGAGAGTTCTTAGGGGATGAAGGTTGCCAAGGCCAGAAAGTCGACCCATCAAAAGGGGAAAGCCGTTAAACAAATCCGCGGGAAGGTCCTAAAAACTACCAGGACTGATCCAAATCAAGAATGGGAGATCGCCGTAAGTATTCTGTTTTTTATTTACTATAAATATATACACAGGGTGCGCCGTTATGTTTCACTTTTTCCCGAGCGTGCTGTTATGTTTCACTTTTTTGAGAAAATATTTTCCTCTAATACATATCTTTATATGTTGAGCCCTACGCCGTTATGTTTCACTTTTTCCCGATCGGGCCATTATGTTTCACTATTTTTCGAATGTTTTTGTGAAACATAACGGCGCACCCNTTTTATTCAAGACCCAAACTAAAATGGGTTTTCCTTTCTAGATACATAATAACTACTACTATGTATATAAAACATCAAAAAGGCCATTTTTTGCCTTAGAAAACCCAATTACCCAAATAGGTAACAATAACCCAAATAGGTAACAAAAATTTCAGAACGATGTTGTTACCTATTTGGGGTGGGGACTGTATATAATTTTATAATACAATTATATTTAATAAATAATATTTATGTAAATGTTTTTGGCCTAGGGCTACTCTGATATTTGTAGTACAGATTCTGTACCCCTTGGGTACTACCCTCCCTGTAGTACCCAGTAAACAATTTTTGAATTTCGAATTACCCGGAGTTTTACCTACCTTATACAGTCCTTACTTTCAACGCGGACGTTTTTGTTTCTCGAAAAGAGCGTCCGTATTTGAGTGAATTGTCATAAAGTGCCCATTTTTCACACTAAGCGTCTCTATGATGAAACCGTCCGCTGACCCAAAGTAAGGGCCACCCTACTATATAACCTGAAGACTCTACAGTGGGGACGTTTTTCTAAAAAAATCTCATTGCGTTAAAATTTTTTTTCACCTAAATCGATCATAATTCAACACATTAGAGACGTTTTTTGGTGAATCTAATACATTCCTAATGTGAGTTTATTCGGGATTGAGGCTAAAATATATATATTCAGGAACTTGGTCCGCTTTATCTAGTATGGGGAAAAAAGAAAGTCCGATCCGACAAAGGAAAAACAATAAAGAAGTACTACGTAAAAAGCGACGAAAAACATCATGTTTGGATCAAATGGAAACAAGGCTTTGATGATGATACCCGAATCGTTTGGTCCGCTGAACCTCAGGGTAAGTTCCAAATCACTACTACAATAAATATTCTTGGGGGCCGGCGGCCCATTCGCGCTTGATCAGGATATATCTCGATAAAACATACTGACATACCGTATGTCACATACGTTAATAAGTAGGTCTACATTTGTTACCAAGATGTTTCGTGATCAAGCGCGAATGCGCTGCCGGCCCTTAGGTAAATATTTTTCCACGGAAAGAACTTTTTTGTATACACTCAAGAGTTGTGGTCCAAAAAGTGTTAAGATATGATAATCTAAACAAAGTTGGGTTATCTTAACACTTTTTGCACCAAAACGTATCGCAATTTCCAATTATCTTACCAACCTCCCACTAAGGTTTGAAAATGTGCCAACACCTTTGTGCCCGTGTTGTTATCCGGCAAGTTTTTTGCTCGGATCTGGCACTGCTAGATAACTACGTTGGGTTCCGGATAACTGCGTAGTGGAAATATAGTCCTTACTTCCGATACGGACGTTTTTATACTTGAAAATATCGTCCGTATTGAGGTGAAATGTCATAAAGAGTCCATTTTTCGACGGTTCTGGGGAACCGGTTCGAAACTGAATTCCATGCCACTAACTAAAAAGTCCCAACCGTGCAACATTTTTTTTTTGTTCGCTTTAGTTCATTAATGGGATATAAAAAAGGGGAAAGACATGACGCGCCATAGCGTCGCGTTCAAAAATTGGTTCCAAACTAAAATCGCATGGTTCAAAACTTTTTTTCGACTCATCCAGATTCTCGTTGAACAACATGGAATACAATGTACAATTTCTTGTATTTCCCCCCATTGTTAGCCACGAATTTGAGTACCTTGGAATGATTGTCAAGCTATACAAACATTATTTTAGAAATGCTGGGGAATATATCGAAGGAGGTTAAAGAAATCATCAAGACTAAGAAGATCTGGCCATTCCCCTCTGCAGCTGATGGCGCCGAAAGTGGGTATGAGGAACGATCCAACATTTGCAAAAAAGAGAAGTACCAAATTTGGCAGTCGAAGAAAGTTGAGGAGCAAGGACAAGCCTGGAGACTTTTGAATGGTAAGCATTTTATACAAAAACATATAGGGTCACTTCTTATTTTATGTTTATTGTACAAAACCTGGTCGACTGATTGCTATATCACTGATTGACAATCAGAGGAAAAATATTTTCCGCCGTAAGGCCTTAAAATTAACAAAATTTTATCGGAAAATGAAAAATGATTAGTAGCAAAATAAACTATAAAAAATATCTAGACATCGCAACATAAACGAACTGAGCACTAAGACTAGATTTTCTGTTTTTATGTCCACAGCATGGTGTGACACAGTTTATCTCCCATTATTTTTTTTTAAATCGCATTTTTGTGAAAAAAAGATATTTCTCAAGTGAAAAACTATGACCGATTTTTACTGTAAAATTATCGGTGTTTTTTTTTTGAAAATATCGTTAAATGCCGGTTTCACATGGGCCACCCCCTACTTATGGGCCGCCTTTTTGGAGCCCTCATAAGGGATCCGGGACTGTATCCTATTTTGGACCGTTTTAGTTACTTTACGAGTAAGCGTGTTAGAATCAATTATATATTATTCTAATCTGATGTGTTTAGGAATCGACCCAACCACTGGAAGTTCAGACGCAAGTACCTCAGAGACTTCTGAAAGTGAAGCACCCGAAGAAGAAGAGGAAGATGATGAAGTGTAAATCACCAATTGCTTTCATTAGTTTATTTTCAAAATATTCATTGCCCGCGTCGTTGGAGAAGCTTTGATTTGCATTTTTTACTAACTTTAGCATAATTGTGTCCAGGAAGTTTCATATGTCGTGACTTTAGTTGACCGAAATCGATATCGGCCAGCATTTTTTTTATTTTAGATAAAAAATCTAGTACTAAGTGCATATCATCTTTTGTCGGCAAAATTCGTCTTTTCCCCCGTCTTTAGCCATATTTTTCGGTTGCATTGCCCTTTATTATCTGCCCTACTAAATCAAATATACTTTAGTATACAAAGACTGAACTACAAGTTATCTAACATAACCATAGATTGTTTTCTAAAGCCACATTCTCCATTTATCCATTTATTTAAAAACAGACATTTAGAACGTTTCGTGAAAAAATATTTCGTGCTGGTAAACATTTGAGGCTCACAGCTTGTATAAAGTGGAATTTTTTTTCGTCAGGATACCGAGCGTCCGTTGCATAGATTCCTTGAAAATTCAATCGATTTTTGCAATCGAAAAAATAGGTACAGGCTGGACGATATAAAAAGTAACCAATTGTTGACTAGTGAAATGTCGCACATTGCATATTCCAGAGTTTTTTTTTTGGACGAGTCTGTTTTCGCGTAAAAAAAAAAATCTTGAATACGCAATCTGCGACATTTCACTTGTCAACAATTGGACGCTTTTTATACCGTCCAGCCTGAAGTCGTGTTTTGGAATCATTTTACTTGACATACATACCAAGTAATTACTTTGAATACGATGTCCGGATTTTTCTGTTTCTTCAGAGTGTATAAATGTTATATATTCTAAAAACAGAAAAAATCTGGACACCCTTCAAAGTAATGCGTTACTTATTATGTATTCCAAGTAAAACTTTTCCACAACACGATTACCCGAGAAAATGGTTCTGAGTCAGAACTTCTGACTATATCACAAGCTGTTAGTACTACTACCGAGTCGGCAAGAACGTGTCTACTAATTTTAATAAATGATTATGACTTAGCCGACAATTGGGTAGTTCTAGATTTATTGCAATTATTAGACACATCTTCGCTGTCTTGCTCCTAACGAAATACTTCCGTAATTCTCACATTCAAAGCCTAATCATGTTTTTAAAGTATGTAAAAATTCAGATATACAGGACTTTATCTTATTTCGTTTTTGTTAAACGTCCAAAATTGGCCAATTTAGGGCGTTACACTCCATTACGGACGTTTTATTGTAAAGGCGTCCCTATCGGTAGTAAGGACTGTATCGAAGCTCTGCCAGTATTCCTTCTTATCTGACAATTCAGTTCTATGTGTCTTAGCAGCCAGCCCACACGTGTTTTCCCAGTATAGACGTGTTTACGGTGGGGACTGTAATCATGGCTCTCAACTTTTAGACAATTCTGATTCATGTTTGCTTCAAAACAAGTCCCCGAAATATAGCGAAATACAAGCTTAGTACACTGCTTACTCCTGTAAGGGACGTTTTAGTTTCATGACCATCAAATAAGAGGATCAACTATTTTCCGCGGATATGTTTTTTCTTCGATTTTTGTTCATATGAAAAAATAGGAAAATATGGATTTCGATAAATCTACTGAATTGTGTCTGTAAGAGTTCTTATTATTGCCGACATTTTAACTTCTCCGACATTTTACTTTAATTCTGAACCACAGCGCCATGTTCTACAAAACTAATGGGAGCAAAGCACAGTTCAGAGTTAAATATGCCCTTCCATTTCCCTGCCCTCTATTTTTACAATAAATGAAATATAGTAAAGATAAATGTTGTATATGTATTGCAAAAAAAACAAGTACATTCATTACTCTCAATACGGACGTTTTTACGAAAAAAATGTCCCCAAAACAGTCGTAAAACAATTCACCCCAATTCGGACGTTATTTTTGAGAATCGAAAACGTCTGTATTAAAAGACCCGTAGTAGCGAGGGTCACTACAAACGATATACAGTCCTTACTTCCAATACGGACGTTTTTGATTCTCGAAAATAGCGTCCGTATTGGAGTGAATTGTCATAAAGGGTCCATTTTTCGACTGTTTTGGGGACACTTTTCCACAAAAAGCGTCCGTATTGGAAGGAAGCGTCCGTATTGAGAGTAAGGACTGTACACCGTAGACTACGGTACTGTACAAATGTATTACGGGTCGGCAACGTTTTATTACAGTTATAGGGACAGTCTCCCTTCTGGGAGGGAAGTTTTCGAAAAAAAAAGTGTCCGTCAACTTGACGGCGTCAAGGGATAAGCGCCCCTCATGGGGTTAATTTGGGAAAAATAAGTATAATAACTACAGTCCTTAATTCCTTAACCATAATTCCCCATTTTAACCGAAAAAGCGTCACAAAAAGGAGTAAGAACAGTAATTTCTTGTATAAAACGTGTCATTGAGGGGTCTAATTCCATAACGGCCGTTTACCCCATAAATTAATAATGACCACTTTTTTTCGAGTACCTGAAACGGCCGTAATGGATCCAAGGACTATAAGTTATAGTCTATAACTTATAGTCTATAAGACTTTTTTGAAGTGTCTCATAATCTGGTTTTACAGAATTGAACTACAGTCCTTAATTCCATAACGGCCGTTTTCGGTTCTGGAAAAAAGCGGCCTTTATGGGGTAAACGGCCGTTTTTTGAGGAAAAAAGCGGCCGTTATGGAATAAACGGCGGTTTTTGGAGGAAAAAAGCGGCCGTTATGGGATAAACGGCCGTTATGGAAGCGCCCCTTATGGAATCAAGGACTGTAGTCCTTTCTCCTTTTCGGACGCTTTTACGGTCAGGGCCCATTCTAATAGAAAAAGGAACCATTTTCGGACGCTATTTCCGAGAACCGAAAACGTCCGAAAAGGGACAAAGGAGTGTATGTCTTTATTCATAGTTTTGGTGTATTGCAAGAAGGAAATAAATTAACTAAATGATTATTTTCCGTTGCATAAATGTCATGAATAGTGGTTGTTCGTTGTCCAGTTTCCCGCCACTTATTAATGGCAAACGTAACCAAATTGGCAATGCGAAAATCCTCATCTCTAATTGTTCCAGTTCCAGCTCCATCTCGACTTTCACCTTCTTTTGCCCAGGTTGAAAAATCGGTGAAGACGCCACAATTAAAGGTACACGATCGAAAAATAAAATCACAGAGGATCTTACTCGGATCAATATAATCTCGGGCTTGATAAGAGAATCCAGAAGCCACAAATTGCATGGCATGGTCATCTTTCATTTCTTCCAACGATCTTCCCCATAAATTATGAAAAAGTTTTGCGTGGTGACGTTCGTCGTCCCATTTTTCGATTTCGTCCGTGGTTGCCAAGTAGATATATCCGGGGCGAATACTTAATGACGTGCCATATGCAGTCCCGTATCTAAAGTTTGAATATTTTAGGGTTATTAAGAATTCAGTTTGTCCCGCATTTTGCAAATGTTCAATTCTCAAAAAAAAATGATTTCTATTAAATAAGTCATTTGAGTTGTATTCCCAATACGGACGCTGCGCTCAATACGGACGGTACTCTCAATACGGACGCTATTTTTGAGAATCAAAAACGTCCGTGTTGGGAGTAGGGACTGTAAAAGATATCTACAGGAAACACTTATAAAATTAATAACCCCTAGGTGGATTACAGGCCTTCACCATTTATCGGACGCTTTTTTTGGCCAAAATGGGGTCATTCTAATAAAACATGACCTCTTTTGTGACGATGCCCATTTATCGGACGCTATTTTCGAGAACCGAAAACGTCCTATAAATAGATAAGGACTGTAGAAGTATTTATGTTCTTAAATTTGAAAACCTCTAAATTCCGAAAACATTTATGCAACACAATTGTCTTTGAATTATATCACGATTGTTAATTTATGTGACATACAGTCCATACTCCTTTTTCGGATGGTTGCTCCTTTTCGGACGATTTTTTGGCTAAAATGAAGCCATTCAAATAAGGAATAAGGACTGTAATTTACAATGCATGTTATGTATGTCTTTCGGAAAATATTACTTACTCGAATACATGTTCTGTTGCATTGCTATACCATACATCGTTATGCTTCACAGCTAATATCATTAAACCTCATGGAGTTTTATGTATTGACATAAATACATGTATTTCTACATATCTTACTACACTGGATATTACTACACTGTAATACAGTCCTTGATTCCATAAAAATGTGATTCTATAACGGCCGTGTATCACATAACGTCCGATTTTTTTCGAAAACCGAAAACGGCCGTTATGGAATCAAGGACTGTACTCATTACATAATGTACTCATTACATAATGACAATTTGTCATTACTCATCGCGAATAAAATAAACTCTTTCCTAAGTAATTTTCTTCGGGATCGAATGATTCTATAAGCTCCGACACGTGTAAATCAGCGATGCGTAAGGGTGGGACATCGTCGTTTGGTTTTGGGAAATCTTAAAAAAACATCAATTTGATTAGTATTTTGATTAGTAACGGGAACTGTACTAATTTTTCAGTTTTTTTTGTAAATAATCGACAATTGTAAGATTTTTTTATAAACAATAGCTAATGTATGATATAAAATTAATAAAAAAAAATCACTGGCCGAAAAAAATATTTATTTTTGATGTTCAATATTTTTGATTCAAACAACTTTAAATCTGATTAAACTTATTGATAATAAGTTCAAAAGTCATTTAAAACAAAAATATCATAATTCGGCGAACTAATAAACAAATGGCAAGCATTTTAGTGTCTGGGGACAGATGTGTTCCCACTGCGCGGTCCCTGAATAGTACCTGGTGCGCGGTCTAGGGTTAAGTCCAAGCCAAAAATACAAATACTACTGGTATGGGTCGTCAGTTTATCACCGAGCTTGACGCGGGTCGTACAATAGATACGCCCGAGTACTGTTTTAAACCTAGAAGCGAAATTTGTTCGGTGACACTTTTTTCCTCGCACCAGTAGATGCAATAAATGGTTATGGAGAAATGGTCCTTATTATGAGAACACGGTCTTATTATAAGTGTACCTATATAATTATGTGTACAAGCAGTCATCTCTGTTGAGTCATATAGTTTTCTGGGTTGTCCAAGTCCAAAAATATCGGCACTTGGCCAGATACTCTTCATCTGAGCTCCAAGACTTGGCCATAGATTTTTTGCTGGTGTCGCACACGAGTTAAGATAAATCCATGCGCTAGGCTCCGATGAGCCCTTTTCAATTTCGATTTCTGAATCATCATCGTCACCATCATCAACCCTAATCCGAGCTTCAACCACTTCTCCGTCCGAGTAAATATATCTCTCCGTTAACCACCAGATGGCAGTTGCATTATGCCGTTCAAGTAAATTCTGAATCAAGTAAAATTTAAAACAAAATTCACCCCTAGCTTGAGACTTTTCCCAAAAAGACTTAACCATTTGTACGGGCCCCCGTTTGTTAGACGGATTTTTTAACACAATTTGTTTTTTAACGCGGGCATTTTTAACACGAATATTTTTTAACAAGGAAAACTTCTTAGTGGATTTGTTTTATAACGCGAATTTTTTAACACAAAATTCTTTTTAGCTGATTTATTTTTAACAGGAATATTTTTAGCACGAATATTTTTAACACGGATTTTCATTTGTTACTCAATTTTTAACACTGATATTAGGAAAAACATAATTAAAAATTTAGTGTTAAAAATATCGTGTAGTTGAAAAAAGCTTTATGTTAAAACATATCGTGTAAGGGTCGTGAGTTAGGTTCTGCCCATTCTTACGTGTTGGTTCGACGGGTCCTTATTCCGCGACAATTGAAACCCAAAATTAGGTTCTAGAAGATACCGGAAGTCTTCCGTGGCACTGATTTGATTTGGACTTCCTGTTACGACACCAGAGCGCATTGTACCGTCGCATGCACTCAAACTGCACGATTTGGTATCACTAATATGGCGACCTGCAATAGCGCGGGATCGAGAACGATGACCGAAGCCGCATGTGACTGAACACGCTCCCCATGACGACCAATTTGATACACATGTTGCTATCTTACACGCTAGGCTAGTAAGGGTTCGAATTAAAACATGTACTGTATTTTGTATCAGTGAGCCTATTTGCTCAAATCAGATTGTGCTTTTTTAAATATTTTTGTTCAAAATTATTCTTTATTTGACGCCTTTGTTCAACATAACTCCTAAGGGTCCTTACGGGAGCGCTTCAATTGGTACGCGCGATCTTTTTGGTAAAAAAGCTTCTTTTGGTACCGAAACATCTTTTGGTAACAATGCTTCTTTTTTAAAGAAGACTAATAGTATCAATGCTATTTTGGTACTAGAACTTCTATTGGTACTAAAGATTTGTTTGGTACTAAACAAGAAATGGTAGCAAAACAAGAAATGGTACCAAAACAAGAATTGGTAGCAATACAAGAATTATTACCAAAAGAAGTATTGTTACCAAAAACGCTTTAGTACCAAAAGAAACTTTTTTTGAAGAAGATCGCGCGTACCAATTGAAGCGCTCCCGTCCTGGTATATAATCCCTCGAGCATAAACGTGCGAATTTGCACAAATGCCCTTTCGGCCATGATAAGCTGGATTTTTTTACACCAAAAAATCAGTTTCATTTTCCGTTTTATATTTTTTTCTCATGACATTTGACTAGACCCGTGTTTTATCGATGTTCGATTAAACCCGGTCTAGTATCATTTTTGATCGGCGTGTTGTGCAAATTTGCACATTTGTCCCCTGAGAGGTAATGAACAACTCATTGTTTCAAAAACATTTTTATTGACATACGGTATATTTATTCGAACCGGTGTCCGTCAGTTATGCGCCTACCGGCTACTATTCGTGTGCGAGATTTACGCCCGTTGCCACAAGAAGCCGAACAGGTGCTCCAACTTGTCCACCTATCCAAGTGATCCAAAGCGACGGATTTCATTCCGTCGCAGAAATTCCGACAAGTCCTTGTTTCCTGAAGTCTCTCACCGTTTGATTTCCGCGATCGAAGTTGACGTCCGGTTCCACACGACTGTGAACAGTCAGACCATTCTGACCATGCGTCTGGGTTAGCTTTGCCAAATTTATTTATGTTTCCCGAAACGCAAAAGTGTTCGCTCTCAGATGGTACACTGTAGAAGCATTCAATAATTAGTGTTTGACTTGCCTGATATTTCATTCCTGCGCTCCGATAGTACCATACGGCACTGATTTCATTTATTTCGCTAATAGCTCAAAATCGATAAAAGCTATCCTCTATCGGGTTAAATTTCTGATAATATATGATAAAACACCACCTGAGGGGTTATCTTACCTTTATAAACGCTAAAAACGGTAAAATAACCCAATGTTCGTAAGATAACCCCTCAGGTGGTGTATATAACAATACATATCAAGCAAACTTAACTCCCAGGGGGAAGTGCGTGTATATATACACGCAACTTGTTTTTTCGTCGATTTAAGGCATATGGAGGCCCAGTAGTGCAAAACGGGTATTGCTGATCCCCCTCAACTTTTCGAGAAAATTTGATTGACGGTGTTTTTTTGCGTAGGTTGGAGATTTTAAACAGCTGTCTAGGGGGCCCTGGTGGCCCAAATCAATTTCTGAATAGTCAGATCGACGTAGTTTGACGAGCACTACAACTTGGCTTCACCAGTTTTTTTGAATTATTACAAATTATAGTGAATTTTTTAAGTGCCTGTTTATAAACACGCATTTCCCCCTACGGGTTCCCAAAAACTCCTTCCCTGAGAGTTAACAAAAACATTTGTTTTTTTTACAATTTTGGTGTTTTTTCATCATTTTATAATATTGAATACCAAGTCTGTCTTTGATAGCATTTAACATTTCAGTCGTGCATTTATTATTTATTCCATCTGTTCGACAGCAAAAACCTTTGCAAGTATCACATTTTCCGCTCAATAGGTACTCTGGTGATCTACTACATCGGCTGTAGCATTTGGCGGCACCGACTTCGTAGTGTATCGTTGGCTCTGATTTTACCGCAGCTTTGACTGTTTTTACAGATCGACCATCAATCGAAGGTTCAAAATTTGTGAAAAAATTGCTGCTGAAACATTTTGAGTTCGCAATAAAGTGGTACAAGTCCGATTCCGGGCAAAAAAGGACAAGTCAAAATCGTAAATCGTCCCGGAATTGAATTACCCCGGATATATCTGTTGTTTATCATTTCGAGGGTATCAACATATGTAAGTTTTGAAAACTATCGTATGGGGGTAAAATAACGTGATTCTCGCTTTCTCAAATATTGGTACTTGAAGTATTGGAGTTAACTTAAAAAAATTCTTGTTCAACTTAAAACTTAAAAACTATCTAAGAAAAGCGAGAAGCGCGTTATTATACCTCATGATGTATCCTATCGGACGGTAAATTACCGTAAGCGACAAGCGCGTTATTATACCTCATACTGTTTCCTATCGGACGGTAAATTACCGTAGGTAATGCTATGTCAGTTGTAATTTGTTAAAATGACTCTCGAATCATACTTATTGGTATTAATTCTTGAAATAAATTTCTGATTTTGAACCTTATTTCAGATCCCTCAGGCGAACCGTCACGACTACATGGCACAAAACACTTTTTCTTTTCTTCGTCATATGACGGAAATCCGGTTTTTCGCGTACGGGATCGATGGTGTGTGCCCCATCGGCATATATTAGAACATGTTCCCCATTGACTCCAAGTACCCCATGGGCTTCCTTTTGTGGTTATTTTAGTGGTTATTATGTTACTTGTATCATCCGGAGTATTGATGGTGGGAGCTGCATGTGTGGTTTGAGGTGTGACGGACGGTAACACCGGGTCAGTGACGGTAACACAAACCTCAGCGTAACCACCATTTGCAAGAATAGCTGATAAAATCCATATAGAATTTGAAGACATTTTATTAAAATATAAGAATGATGGAGTTA